>CM062804.1:1644396109-1644981281 GCA_031772625.1 Pinus tabuliformis
AAAACTTGCTTCTCCTAGAATCCAATTGTTATAAATTTGATTGGATTTGCTTCTAAGATGCTATGACGTGGAGGATACAAAAATTGATGTTATCCAAACACCTCTCATGTTCGAGGATGAGTGCATTTTGGGGCTCCTCATGAAAGTGGGGAGAGCATGGATTGGATTACCTTGTTTTCATTGTTTTGAGATGTTGCCCTGCATCCCAATCCAGAAGAGGTTGATGATGTTAAGTACTTAAGCAAAGAGAAGAAGGAGGTCATAAGGAAAGCAAGAAAGGTGAATATGATACTGCACCATCAAATGAACAAGCATGGACCTTTAACAAGAAGGAAAAAATGAAATGTATCGTTGTAAGCCTAGCTAAGATTTAGACCAACATGAAAGTGAAATTTTAGGGCGTCATGATTAAGGGGAGGTGTTAGAGCATTAATTATGATGACGTCGACAATGCTAACCACTGTTCTGCCATCAGCAAGTTTAATGTGAGTCGACAGGAGTGAGTAAGACATTAGTTTCAGTGAGCGGAGATCATTATTGATTCTTCTTCTTATGCATGTATAAATAATGATGTTTAGTAATGAAATAAGTAAGCTCATGTAGTGAGTTTCAAGTTTTTGTCACTGGTCACCTTGATCATGCCCAAAGGAGTTTGTGATGCAGATAAAGCACTTGCTCAAACACTATAAAAATATTGAGGTTTTCTGTTAGAATTTTGGCTGCTACTATCACAAGCAGCCTAGAAACCACAAATCCTTTGCTACACAACTTATTTTTTTGATGATGATATGTATAGTTGAAATGGAAGTTGTCTTCATATATAGCTCATGGAAAATGAATTCAATACAATAATTTCCATCCTAATCAAAGTAGACATTTCTGGACTCTTTGGCTATTTTTTCGTGATGATTTGGCCCAGACTTTATTTTACCTGATATGAATGGTGAGGAAATACACAAGGATAAAAAAAGTTCACAAATATATTTTATCAGTCTTAGGAAATTTCATGAACTCTGTAGTTAATTTTACATGAGATATTTTATGTAATGGAGTCTTGTTCACAAATCAACTTACATAAAGGTTGTCTGATGAGCCAAATAGTTAATTAGATGTCAATTTAGTTGTTAGTCAAATTTTTTGTAATTTAAATCAATTTTAGTTGATGAAATCAACTTTTTCTTGAGAGTGGTCCATATCTGTTGTAAAAAACACAGCACAGGGAAAAATAGTTGTACTAGTCAACTTAAATGTGTCCATGTAATATATATGAAATATATACCCATAGATCTCTAGCAACAATAGAAGAAGTGATAAAAGAGCACAACCATAACAAAACAACACATAACTGGAGGACTTTTAGATCTCCAGGATCAACTTTGTTCTCTATTTTTTTGTCATTTGGCTTTAAATTCTTTAAAAATGGGTCACAGTCAAGGTGGTTGATATTTTGGCCTTAGTCAAGGTGGTTCGTGTTTTATGTTAGATGAATGTATCTTTCCAAAAATTTGTGAGGACTTGGATGTTGGTCATTGGGTATGGACTGATTTTGTAGGTTTTTGGGACATGTGGTACAATCCTCATAGAAGGAATAACACACAATGAATGAATAAGTTCTGCATGAAAATTGAAATGGTGGTAAAGAAGAAGAGTGTCCTTTTTTATGCAGGAAGAATAATCTTGGCATGGGTTCTGCTTATAAATAATGGTTTTGACCCATATGTAATACCTAAGTTTGCATAAATTTGATAAAAAATGAAAAATTATCATTGATGACTTCATATAATTGAAAATTCCATTAAAATTTCATATGGATAAAAACTTAGCTTTTACGCTATTAAACTTTAACAAAGAGAGAGAAATTTGTTCTGATTTTGGCCTCTAAATAATTCCAAATATTTTTTAATAAGAAAACCAACTGATATTATGGAAATTGTTTTCACCTAGAAAAATATATTTTGAATCACACGTATCAAGGTTGGGATATAATGGTGGTAACGATATTTACAAATGCAAATTTTTCTCTGATGGATAAACAATAATTCCAAACACCTACCACATTAAATTCTCTAGGAAGTTGTCTCAAAGTTTCTTGATACTTCCTTAGCTTCCTGAAGAAGCCACGCAACCAGAATCAAGAAACTTCATTGCAATGTATAAAACCAGTCTTTGGCAATGTAAAATAACTTGTTCAGTGGTCAGTGTGCGTTCTTTGATTTGGTATCAGAGCGAGGTTAGAGTGAAAGGCTTTGCTCTCTATGAGAGATCAATGTGTGAGGTTTTGTGTTGCAGAGAAGTCTCAAAAAGGTTTTGAGCGATGAGAGAGTGAGGTCTCTTCTCTTTGAGGGATTAGTGTGTTGAAGGCGTGTTGCAAACAAGTCCCGATAGATAGTTGTGTCAGTGTGAGTTGTGACACTGTTGTGTTGCAAAAACGGTGTGTTGTAGAGAAGGTTTGCAGCCAACATGAGAAAGTGAGAAATCTGGTTGAGTTTATTTTTTTCGCATTCTTCTGTGTTGTAGAAAAAAATTGTTTGTAGTGGGAGCGCTTTGGTGAGGGGCGTAGAGATTGTTGAAAGTGATTGAGGTGTTCGAGCCACCAAAAGGAGGAAACATACTTTGTAGATCTGACATATATTCACTGTGAGTTGTATATTGGCCAGATCGCCCTTTGTTTCTATTTGGAGGTCAAAGGAGCCATGTTGGTGCAGGCTGTGAGTGTAAAGGGCGTAAGATTTGGAATGGTAAAACATAATTTCTGAATTTTTTAATCAGCAGCACAATAAATTTTTGAATGACTTTATAAATGCGCTGCCAATAATATTTGGAATTAAGTTGAGGATTAATTTTCATATTTTACAAATTGGGGTTATTTAAGGTGAAAATAGCTTTTCTAAGTGAAGAGTAGTTTGTGGCAGTTGTTTTGTTTGGGTTTTAAGTTCTTGAAACTTTCCAACTCAGTAAATAAAAGTAAATTTTGGTCATAAAAATAAATTTGTGGTTGAATTTCAACTAAGTGAAAAGTGTTGTGGAGTGTTGATTAATGATTGGCCTCCTAACCTTTTTTAAATTGGTGTTGTTATTTTAGAAAGACTCTTGAAATATTGATGGTTGTATGATGAAATCATGCTTTGTTTGTGATTATAAAAATTATATATATAACTTAAAAAGGAGGAGGGAGACATATTGTTCAATAATATTTTTGAGTTGTGAAGTTCAATATAACTTTATGACTTTTTCTTGAGGAATTATATTTGTGATTAAGGAGTCATTAAATTTATTGGTTGGAGGATCCATAAGATTAATATTATGGAAAATGTATTAGCAGAGTCTTATCTATCAGATTCTAACAAGCTAGATGGTGAAAATTATGCAAATTGGAAGTTTAAGTTGCAGACTTTGATGGAAGGCTACAATATATGGACAATTGTGTCTGGAGCTGAAGTCAAGCCAGTGTCCCCTCAAGCCACAGATGTTGCAATTCAAGATTGGGAGCGACGAGAAAACAAAGCGAAGGTGCTTTTGCGGATGTCCGTTAAGGACAACATTATTCCACACATTAGAGAGTGCAAAACATCCAAGGAGACATGGGACACTCTCAAAAAATTTGTATGAGACGAAGACTACAAATCAAATATTATATTTAAAGAAAGCTTCTTTAAATTGAGATGGAAGAAAATGAAAGTGTCAGAAAATGAAAGTGTCAGTAATTTTATTTCTAGAATTAAGGATCTAAAGGATAAATTAGGTGACATTGGTGAAATAATATCTAGTAAAAACTTGGTTACTATGACATTAAATAGAATGCTTGATATCAAATGTTTATCACTCGTCTTTCATTACTAAGAGAGAAGGCTCATACTTTTGATGAGTTGGCAAGTATACTTATGCAGGAAGAAGAGAAGACAAGGAGTCTTAAACAAAAATCTCCCAATTCAGATTTAGCATTGGTCGCTAAAGGGAAACAATCCTACAAAGGAAAATTGTGGGAGAAAAATAGAGGAAAAAATCTATAGGTAAAATCATTTCAATGTACACCTTTACCAAGGACAAATGCCAAATCAAGTAGAGATGATGTGTGTTAGCACTATGGAAAACCTGGTCATTTTGCTAAGAATTGCATGAAAAGAAGGTCTGGTCAATTTAAGCAAACAAGGCACTTAGGAAATTATGTCAATAGAGATGAAGCAATTAATCATGACTTTAGAAATCAATAAAGGTAAATGGATTACACAGTCTGCCGATACAATCCTGCCGTATTGTACTACAATCAATCTCCACACACAAACATCATTCTGTCTCTCTGACGGTTAAATTTTTATTTTTTATTTTTTATTTTTTAAATATATTTTAATCTTTTTTATTTTTTATTTTTTAAATATATATTTAATATCTTGTGTCCTTTTCATTTGTTTTTTGAAATGGTTTTTGTAGTGTACTTTTTTTTCTTTTCATTTTTATTTCGATGATTTGAATAGCCGGTTTTGGTAATATTGAGTTGAGAGGTGCGCTACAATCCACTATGGGGAAGATGTTGTAGTGTAGTAAATGAGTGTAAGCTAAGCAAAGTTTTTCGGTACAAATCATATAAGAGAAATTCTTGGCTGACGTGTTTCGAACCAACAAGTGTGGTTCATCATCAGGACTAGATGAAGAGGTAGACCATGGAAAGGGCTTAAATAGAGAGCAATGTAGAGACCTAAATTTCAAGTAAACTCTCTAACAAAAAAAGGTGTAATTTCCCGAAAATGAGGCATAAAAAAAATTAAATAAATAAATAAAGTGAAATATAAGCTCAACTAGCTTAACTAAAAAAGGTTAAAAATTAATAAAAATAATGTAATTTTGTTTTTATTAATAAAATTACAAACAATATTTCCACAAAAAAAAATCTTAATATGTATATTATATTAAAATAAATTTAATTAATAGTTATTCATATTAATAATAAACATATTTCAAAACATATAATTAATAATCATATAAGAAATTAATAAATTTAATTAATAAATCAACACTTAAAAATAAAATATTTTTTAATTACAATCTAGTTGATCATATATATTACAATAATGTTTAATATATGTAACCACTATATTTCAAATCTTTATATTTAGATATAATTAATAAACATATAAAAAATCACTATTTAGAATAAACATTGTTTATTAAGTTATATATCCATCTATCCATATATATCATCAATGCTATGTATATCACATACAATTTTTATAAAATCCGTCAAAGAAACATGCTACATATATATGTAATTACATGCATTATCAATGTTTTAGTAAAATAAAAAACAAAATGTTTTTATGCATAAAAATTTGAAATTTATATAAATATAAATGATATTACTAAGAGCGAGCATAGATTTTTCCTAGCTCTGGATATACCAAATGTTAAGAGTAATTAAATCTCTTGAGGTGTAAACCTTTCCCCAAGTTTTGGACTTAAAAAGAGGTTTGGATCTTGAGATATTTGATCTCTCTTAATGCTTGGTAGGTCCATAGTTAAAATGGATCTATGCTTATATATAACACTGAGTGGCCACTACATCCACACGAAAATCCACGTAGATCAACCCGAAGCAATATACCCGTCAGCCAAACTAGCAAGGTCTAACCCCAAGGGCATCGAGGAGATTTGACCTCGTGACCTCTAGATAGGCGAGGTACTTAGCAATAGATGATCCCTTAGGGATTATATATATATATATATATATATATATATATATATATATATTCATTTTTTATTTATATGATTTTCTTTGCAATAATCCCAATTTTATATCATTATTTAAAAAATGTTGCAATTTTAATCTAAAAAAATATTTTTTAATACCTTTTTTCTCTAATCCAATTACTGGTTTTAAGAATTTGGTTATAATGGTGGGGTGGCAAGTGTAGGTGGGGTTATTCTCAACCTCGATGGAAAAGTTGAATTCGAATATAGTTGGGGGTTAGGTAGTTCTATAAATAATGTGACTGAAGCATAGGGATTATTGCAAGGGATCCTTCTAGCCAAAGAAGAAAACATTGAAGATTTAGTGGCATTGGGAGATTCATAGCTGGTTATCCATCACCTTATTCATGGATCCTTTCTTGAGGATTCAAGTTGTGAAACCTTATTGATCGAATCAAGAATCTAAAACTAGTCTTCCTTTATTATTAGCTTCTTTCATGTGTTGAGAATGAAAAAATATGTTGCATATGACCTCACCGATAAAGGTGTAAAATTGGATGCAAGAGTCCTAATGATAAATAATATTCCTTCCCTTGTAACAAATCCTTAACAATGTATCTATTATGTAGTGTAAAATTTGTTTGTATCTACAGGCCTTCTCGAGACTCTACACCTCTAAAGACTGTGTGTCCTTTAGGATAGTAAAATGACTAATAGATATTGAGAATACTAATCGTCGTGAGGTTAACAGTATAGCTGGCCTCACAGGATTTTCATTGTACTTGCTTGTTGTATAGGGCATGATCTAGGCACATGTTTTGATTTAATATAATATTCTCATCACAATGATTTGTTTTTTTCAAGGTCATGGTTGCAAAGAAGTTATGATTTAACCTTGATAAAGAAGAAGGGCCATATTGGGAGCACCACATTTTGATTTGGTGTTGATTTCAATATTTTGGTTGCAATTGTAGGTTTTAACCCCATACAGAAATTACCTGCATACGAATTCTAGAACACAAAAAATAAATAATGCGAGAGCATAACACATAAAACACATATACACAGATATTTTCCCCTGGATCCCAAAACTAGGACTACCAGCTTGATTTTTCATTATGTTCCTTGCAATCTTACAATACATATTTATACATGCCAAAGCATCTAATACCATGGACCAAAAACCATCGTGTCCAAAACCATGTGCGAAAAACATGCACAAAACCATAGGTAGGTCCGCCCAACCTAATATAGGGTCCAAAACCAAAAATTTTTGGAGCACTGCCCCGGACCCCATAGAGTGGGGTTACCTACAGCCCTCAAACCCCCTGTGACTCCCCCTGCTACGCAATCTATGCAATGAAGGGGGGGGGGGCTCCACCCCCCTTCTAACCCCCCGGTTAACTACTTGGGCTAGTCATGGAAAGAATATAACACAACCCAACATTCTCCCACTTGTTGTTTTCTTTCCACGGGGAGGCCACAAGAGAGCTTAGTCATTTATCTAGTCCTACAATGCCCATTGTTTCTCTACACCAAGAGAACTTCTCAGAGCTCACAGAGTTTGTCAATGCATCTGCAGTATTCTTCAAAGTGTCCACCTTTACCAACAACACCTTTTTGTCTTCTATCATATCCCTCACAAAGTGATACTGAACATCAATGTGCTTTGTCTTTGAATGATATGCAGGGTTCTTTGCCAAGAATATTGCACTTTGGTTATCACAATCTATCCTTATAGCTCCCTGTACTAACCCCATACTTAAACACAATCTATGCAACCAAACTGCTTCCTTTCTTACATGAGTGGCTGCCATGTATTTTGCCTCTGTAGTTGATAGTGCCACTACAGATTGTTTCTTACTCATCCAACTGACTATACCTCCAAATGGGTTAAACACATACCCACTTGTAGATCTTCTTTGATCGAGATCTCTAGCCCAATCTACATAAAAAAATCCATGAATATCCAACACTCTGTCCAATCCTGGTCTTCCTCAGTAGCACAAACCATAATCACTAGTGCCACACAAATACCTGAAAACCCGCTTCACTCCTATCGAGTGCTCCTTCCCTAGTTTTGACATAAACCTGCTCAATACTCCCACTGCATGTGCAATGTCTGGTCTAGTACAGGCCATCGCATACATCAGGGTATCGACTGCACTTGCATATGGAACACGGGACATGTCCTCTTCCTCTTCTTGTGTCTTGGGACACTTCTATGCAAATAACTTTACACCTACAGGAATAGGAACCTTCAGCGGTATACTATCCTGCATATTAAACCTCTGCAATATTGTCTTGACATACTTCCTCTGGTTTAACCAGAGCTTTCTCTTTGCCTGATCTCTTTTAATTTCCATGCCCAAAATATAGTTTGTAGCACCAAGATCTTTCATGTCGAATTTGGAGGACAAACGGGTCTTCAAATCCTGGATAATTTCTTTGTCATTTCGAACCAGCAACATATCATCCACATATAAGACCAGATAAATAACACGGTCACCAATAATTTAAAATACACACAGTGATCTACTTTGCTTCTGGTGAAGCCAAGTCCCCGTATAAATGTATCAAATTTCTGATACCACATCCTTGGTGATCGTTTTAACCCATACAGAGACTTCTTTAACTTGCATACTAATTCTTTCTTGTCCTTCACCATAAGGCCTTCAGGTTGCTTCATGTAGATCTCCTCTTCCAGATCCCCATGAAGAAATGATGTCTTCACATCCATCTATTCTACCTCAAAATCAAAAGCAGCGGAAACATATAAAATTAATCTAATAGAAGCTACCTTGGCAACAGGAGAAAAAATATCACTAAAATCAATTCCCGACACCTGGGAATAACCTTTTGCTACCAACCGAGCTTTGTATTTCTCCACCTTTCCTTCTTAATTTGTCTTCTTCTTGAACACCCATTTGCTGCTAGTGGGTTTCCTTCCAGCCGGCAACTCCACCAGATCGCAAGCCTCATTTTTGTGCAAAGATGCCATTTCATACCCCATGACCTCTTTCCAGAGTTTTCCATCCTTTGAATCTACTGCTTCCTTCACAGTTTTGGGATCATCATCAATAATAGATAAAGAAAAATTTGAATAGAAAGAAGACGGACTATACCTTTCTCGCTGCCTTCTTTCTCGAATTGATCTTCTCACACCCGGAGTTTGTGGCTCTTCATCTTCTAGTTCCTCCTCTGCTGTAGAGTCTGATTCTTCCTCCTTTAGCTCAAGCTCTATCTTCTTTGGTTTCTTTGGTTGGACTTCATGTTTAATAACATCTTTTACCTCTCTAAACACCACATCACGACTGTACACAACCTTCCTTATTTCTAGGTTCCATAGCTTATAACCCTTTAAACCATCTGTATACCCAATAAAGATGCACTTTTCATATTTACTATCCAACTTGGTTCGTTTCTCCTTTGGAACATGTACATATGCGTCACATCCAAATACCCTTAGATGTGAAAGAGAGAGTTTCTTATGAATCCATACCTCTTGTGGAGTCCTATCCTCCAACGCTAATGAAGGTGATCTATTGACCAGGTAACATGGTGTCTCCACCGCCTCTGCCCAGAATTCTTGTCCTAACCCGACACCACTGAGCATGCTTCTTGCCCTTTCCATCAACATCTTGTTCATTCTTTTTGCAACTCCATTTTACTGAGGTGTATATGGAGTACTTTTCTGCCGTGCTATACCACACTTCTTATAGAATTCTTCAAATTCCTTACTGCAAAACTCTCCACCGTTATCTGTCCTCAAAACCTTTATCTTCTTCTCTGTCTTGTTTTCCACCAGAGCCTTAAATTCTTTAAACCTGTCAAAGACTGCAGATTTCTTCTTAAGGAAATATATCCATGTATTCCTTGAGAAGTCATTTATAAATGATACATAGTACACAGACTTACCCAGTGATGGAACTTTCATAGGTCCAAACACATCACTATGCACAAGCTCTAATATTTGTTTCACCCTCTTACCACCAGAGGGTAAACTCACCTGATTCTGCTTCCCATATACACAATTTTCACAGAAATAAAAATCGAGAGAGCTATTACTCATACCTTCTACCATACCTTCACCATGAAGCATTCAAAGGCCCTTCTCTCCAATATGTCCAAGCCTTTGATGCCACAACATGTTCTTCTCTCCAGAGACCACTAGATTTTCTGCTCCACTTTCAGGAACCACATAACTATTGCACCCATCAACAACAGTTCTACCTTGCAGCTTGTACAGAGTTCCAATCCGAACTCCCCGCATCAATACCAGTGCTCCACGAACCATCTTGCAAGTATCCTTCTCGAACACTATTTTTACACCTACATCATCCAGCTTGCTTATAGGAATCCGATTTCTGGCTAATGCAGGAATATGTAGAACACTCGGAAGTGTTCTAAGCCTTCCACCTTGCAACTTCAGCTTTACTTTTCCGTGACCAACGATTCTAGCCTTCCTATCATCCCCTAAGAAGACATCACGACCATTGTACTTCTCATACTCACAGAACCACTCTCTATGGGTAGTGAAGTGAAAGGATGCACCTGAGTCAATCAACCATGCCTCATGATATACATGTGTACATGAAAAGGCCAAGTACACATCCCCACCTTCATCTGAGGTGGTTTTCGCCTCTGCAGAAGAAGCATCATCAGATCCCTTTCCTTTGTCAGGAGCTTTAGATTTATTGTCCCTTTTGTAGTTCCCTTCCTTTTCGCATTTCTAGAACACCACCTTTATAGGTTTTCCTGGAGATTTAGATCTCCCTCTAAATTTAGATCTCCCACTCGATGACTTATTTTTGTTTCTATTATGGGACCGTCCTCGTACAGACAAGGCATCACCATTCTGGCTCTCCACATTTTTTCGTCTCATCTCCTCCGTCAGCAAGGTTGAGACTATTTCATCAAACTGCAAGGCAGTTGCATTGCTACTTATTGCAATAACCAAACTATCCCACGAATCTGGTAGAGAACACAACAAACTAATGCACTTATCTTCATCTAAAATTTTGATATCAATAGACGATAACTGACTTACCACAGTATTAAACGCATTCAGATGCTCTGTCACCGAGTCTCCATATTTCATCCTCAGGTTATACAACTTTTTATGTACGAACAGTTTATTCACCAGAGACTTAGATTGGTACAAAGTCCCTAACTTCTCCCACAAAGCCTTTGCGTAGCTTCCCGTGATACATTCAGCAATACTGAATCTGAGACACACAATCGTATTGTGCTTTTTGCCTTCCGATCCAACTTCTTCCATTATTCATTAGACACTCCTGTTGGTTTAGTACCCAAATCTACCGCGATCCACTGATCTTTATCCACCAACAGATCCTCCATCTTGAGTTTCCACAACTCAAAACTCTGACCATTAAATTTCTCAATCTCTATCTTTTCACTGCTCGCCATCTTCTTCCACTACCAGAATCAATCCCACAGATCTCCCACTGAACAGGGTCTACCACAGGCCCAAGCAAAACCCCTCAGCAACAAAGACGTCCCCTTGAAGCCAAAACAACTCTGATACCAAGTGTAGGTTCTAACCCCGTACAAAAATTACCTACATACAAATTCTAGAACACATAAAATAAACAATGCGAGAGCATAACACATAAAACACATATACACAAAGATTTTCCCCTGGATCCCAAAACCGGGACTACCAACTTTATTTTTCATTATGTTCCTTTCAATGTTACAATACATATTTATACATGCCGAAGCATCTAATACCATGGACTGAAAACCATCGCGTCGAAAACCATGGACTGAAAACCATCACGTCCAAAACCATGTGTGAAAAACATGCACAAAACCATAGGTAGGTCCGCCCAACCTAATATAGGGTCCGAAACCAAAATTTTCAGGGGCGCTACCCCGGACCCCATAGAGTGGGGTTACCTGCACCCCTCAAACCCCCTGTGACTCCACCCTCTACACAATTGGTGCAACGAAGGGTGGGCTCCGCCCCCCTTCTAACCCCCCGATTAACTACGTGGGCTAGTCGTGGAAAGAATATAACACAACCCAACAACAATGACATTAGCTATTAAGGTCATGGTTTCAAAGAAGAAGTATTTTTTACCCTGAAAAGGAAAAGTGATATTGTTAACACCACCTTTTGATTGACGGGTTGTTTTAAGGGTTTTTTGGGTAATGTTACAAGGTTGTCAAGGTCATGATCATAAAATATGGAAATTTTAACCATGAAAAAATTGATGTGCTATCATTAGTACCACTTTCAATGACAATGGTTGATTTTAAGTTTTTTGTTAGTAACATTATGGAGAACTGAGGCTGTCGTTGCAAAATATTGTAATTTTTTAATGCAAAAGAAAGGAGTCCTACCAATAAAATTATTATTTTTATCCAAAGGTTTGTTTTGACATTTTTGGCTCAAAAGTATGGGTTTTTAGAGTTAATGTTCTCGATTTGACTTCACGTTTCTCATCAAATTTGTAATTATGTCTATATTGTCATGCACTACTCTACCTTTTGTTGTTGTTTTATCTATTTTCATGTTTTTATCGTCAACATAGGATTCAATATGCAGCTTGGCCTCTCTAGACTATTTTCTTCATGTGCAGTGGTGCACATGTCTTTGTACCTACAATTAAATCATGATAGCAAATGTTGAGGGAAAATAAGAGTTCACATAGATTCTTCGACTTATTTTCTTCACTACAATTTCAAGATTCCTTGAATGCATACAATTTTAAATTCATTCTCCTTGGTCTCCTCATCCTCTTTCAAATTGTTTTAAGTCACATGCAATGCCAAATATTCTTACATGCTCACTTGAAGTTTCTCTTCTTCCTCCACTTCTTCAAGGATGTAATCAAAGTCATTATCATCATCCTAAACTATCTTCATCTTAGTATTTAGATCTTATTTCTCTTAAATAATTTTTAAATTAAGTGGGTGTTCATTAATTTCCCTTCCTTTCAAACATCTCCACCTCTTTTTTTATGTGCATATTCTTCCCTTTTTGCTACCTTATGGTCAATACCCTCATGGTGTTAAAAATAAGAAGTTGTGATTCTTCTAAAGGTGACTCCTCCCATCCCTTTTCATTTTGATAAACTATTATTCCTATATTTCTTTCCTATTGAGTTTTTTCCGAGACATCAAGGTGCACTCATATAGCCTTCGCATTTCCTCTTTAGTCTTCTTTCTCTGCGCACTATCATTATCCTCAATGATTTGTGTGCTTCCTTTTAGTTCCATACAGAAATTAACAATGTAATGTTCCCTTCTCAATTTTGCAAATCTCCTCACGCAGAGTTATTGTCATCATCACAATTCGGACAATTCTGCCTTACAACTTCTTTGTTAGTTTTTTTCCTCTAAGATAATAGTTCTACCTAGAAGTGTTCTCTATTAAATTTACTCTTCCAAATAAGTAAATTTTGGATTTGTTCCTTAACCTCCATTTCCTACTAGATTTTGGGGTCTTTCACTATATTCTCTTAATGTTTCAACATCTGCCTAAAGTCTTATTGGAATTCTTCTTCTCCCTTCCACAATGCTACATAGTGAGCTATTAAAGTTGTTTCACATATACAACATTTACCCAATGTTTTACTTCTTGTTGAAGTTATAATTCAAAAGGAATCCCTCTTGGTCTTATACCAAATGGTCTAGGATGGGATGAGAGTGACCTGAACCACCCTTGCAACTCTCCCACTTACAAACACTTGACTCTACAATGCTCCGCACATAACGGAGTTGGAAGGCATGCACACACATTGAAGGGAGACAATATAGACTATTATAGATTTGGAAATCAAATTACATGCATTAGGCCTCCATGAGCTTTTTTTATTACAACAAAAAGGTCAAAGCCCTTCCCACAAAATCCCTATTGATCTAGGGCTTGGTGTGAGCTTCCAAAACTAGATTCACAAATAAATCTCTTTTCAAGACTTAAAATTTTATCAAACTAAATTCTTTGTTAATTCGAGCTTCAATATCTTTGTTTTCCTCATGCCTAATCCACCAGAGAAACTATGAATTCCTCTTCTTTCTCCTTACGTCAATCTTAAGATTTTTAAACTCATTATAATACTCAATGACTCAAACTACCAAGTTGACCTTCCTTCTCTTTTCTGGCTTTATTTTTTCTTCTTGACTTTTCTATCCCCATTATTTAATCCACATCCAAACAAAAAGGAGAAAAACAATAAATCCCTAATTAACTTGCGCATCATGCTAATGTCTAAATCTTTATTTTATTTTCTTCTTCCATTCCTGGTTACCCGGAATCTGTCTTTCGTATTTGACGACGAGCGAGCGTACTGATTCCTCATTCTCTAAACAAATAATGGGCAGTCATCAAAGCGGTAAATCTTATTTCGTTATGTGTTGGGTGTGCATCTTGGCACGCCCACTAAAGTAAAATATTATTTTCTTTAAAATGCGTAGAGGTCATCCAGCCCGGCGTAGAGGGCGACCATGAACGGAGTCAACCTGTTATCTCATTGTGCGTAGGGTATCCGCAGGGAGTGAGTTAAAAACAGAAATGATTGACGCCCGCAGAGGGAAGACTGCGAGTTGCCAATCGGGCGGTGAATAGTTTATAAGATATTATTGCAATCAATACAGCGCAGCGGCTTGCTTCATATCGAATATCGGACGTCGTTGGACATTTTCAATCCAACGTCGTTGTCTCACGACATTTGGATTAGTTATCGAGAATTTAATTTAGGCAAGGTTATCGAGAATTTAATTTAGTCAAGGTTATGCAGTCATATAGAGGTTTGAAATTTATACTTTCCAAGCACGTAATAGAGGTTTGAAATTTATATTTTTGTAACAGGTAACTAAGCCGCTTTACTATACTTCGCACTTTCCTATATTTTCGGAGGGGTATTTTAAAAGTGTATATTGATAAATCAGAAGAGCGGTTACAAGGCGGGGAGTTTATCATAAAGTTTTTTTTTTATGGTGATGATATTGTATTGATTGTAAAATATGTTTATGGAGGATAGATGTATTTATATGGTTTTGATTATTTTTGGGCGCTGATGCAAGTGAATATTACCAATACTAAAATAATGGTTTTTTATAATAAAAGGAAGCATAGTCAACATTTTATTGATTTGAGCAAGAAGCTTAATTGGGATGACTCCAAAAAGAAGAGAATTTTAAGAAGGTGGAAAGCATTATATGCTCTTCAAAATAGATATCTAAAGGGACAAAGTTATGGGATTGGAAAACAACTAAAGTAGTTTAATTGGGATGACTCTAGAAAGAAGAGAAGTTTAAGAGGGTGGAAAGCATTATATGTTCTTCAAAAACAAGTAAAGTACTTTTTGGACCATCTAAAAATGGAAACAAATTGAGAATTGATCATGAGCAAGTTCAAAATAAAATGTTTGATTCCTTAGAAAATAATGTTGAATAAAACACGAGGAGCTCCCATCACAATTACTATGGTACATCTACCCTGCCATTGTTTTCTATAACACAACATTCATTTACTCATTTACTTTAATTAAGTAGTAGCCAATGAGGGGCATATGGCTTATTGTTGGAAGGGGTAGAAAAGTATGGCTTATTCTAAGAAGTCAGTTACAACCAAACGTAACAGAAGAAGCCATAAAAAGTTCCTCGAATATGGTAAGGCATGTAAATAAGTGCATGGGCCTACAATATGGTAAACCATGTAAATTCGTACATAGGCCTTTAAATGCATAATGTCCGGCATGAAATTGCGAGAAGATATCAGTGTGACAAAAATCGTTGTTGTTGGTGCTGTTAAAATCAATATGGCCGTCCAACGCATCACAAATGATGGAGAATATGGTAATAATGTGTCTCATATATATATATATATATATATAAAAGGTAAGTTTTGAAAATTTTAAATAGATGTTATTATGTTAAATTTTTATATTAATTTTTAATATAATATTAATTTAAAATTATATTAAAATATATTTAATTTATATTTATATATAAAATTATCTTTTTTTTTTTAATTTTATAAAAGGCAATACTACATATTATATTTGTTATGTTTATTTTGAATTATTCTAGCTATAATATTAGTCTAACCACATTATCACTTTATATCTAAATAGTGATTAAATACATATTTTTGGAGACAATATATTTTTAATGGTTATATAATTCTGAGGCTCGGTGAAAGAGTTAAACACCTACTTTATATGTACACTTTCGTCGCATTCTTCACATATACTCTTCGGTGAAGGAGTTTTGGGGCTCGGTGAAAGAGTTAAATACGTACTTTATATATACACTTGCATTCTTCGCATATATTCTTCGGTGAAAGAGTTCTGAGGTTCGGTGAAAGAGTTAAACATGTACTTTATATATACACTTCCTCGGATTCTTCGCATATATTCTTCAGTGAAAGAGTTAAGCACGTACTTTATATATCCACTTCCTCACATTCTTCGCATATATTCTTCGGTAAAAGAGTTATGAGGCTCGGTGAAAGAGTTAAACACGTACTTTATATATTCACTTCCTCGCATTCTTCGCATATATTCTTTGGTGAAAGAGTTACTCATAAATTATATATACACCTCCTTGCATTCTTCGCATATATTTTTCAGTGAAAGAGTTAAATACGTACTTTATATATACACTTCCTCGCATTCTCCGCATATATTCTTCGGTGAAAGAGTTCTGAGGCTCGGTGAAAGAGTTACATGTACTTTATATATACACCTCCTCGCATTCTTCACATATATTTTTTGGTGAAAGAGCTCTGAGGCTCGGTGAAAGAGTTAAACACGTACTTTATATATACACTTCCTCGCATTCTTCAACGGTGAAAGAGTTCCGAGACTCGGTGAAAGAGTTAAATACGTACTTTATATATCCAATTCCTCACATTCTTCGCAAATATTCTTTGGTGAAAGAGATCTAAGGCTCGGTGAAAGAGTTAAACACATACTTTAAATATAAACTTCCTCGCATTCTTCGCATATATTCTTTAGTGAAAGAGTTCTGAGGCTAGGTGAAAGAGTTAAACATGTACTTTATATATACACTTCCTCCCATTCTTCACATATATTCTTCAGTGAAAGAGTTTTGAGGCTCGATGAAAGAGTTAAACAAGTACTTTATATATACACTTCCTCTACGATATAAGACCATAAGGCTCGCATCTTCGGTGATCAATTCTGAGGCTCACTATATGACCAAGGCAGAGGCTCGCATATAAGACAGAGGCTCGCATATATTCTTTGGCATTTAAATCCGGGTTCTGAGGCACGCATCTCCAGTCTGCAGGTTGCGGTGGGCACCGGCGATCTGCAGTCAGGTTTGTTGATATCAAGTGCACACATTCCTTATCTTTTTGTTTTTCTAATACATCTTTGCTCATATAATATCAAGTATGAATATTTCACCACAGTTACCAAAGATTACCAAGGGCAGACCTAGCACAGTTACTCTACAAGGCCTTTATGAGTATATAGAGTCTTTAGAGAAACGTAGAGAAGAAAGAGAAGCCAAGCTACAAAAATGGTTAGAAGCCATGCTGAAAAATAAATTTGCATCTCTTGAAGACACAATCCATAAATGAATAGAAAATAAAAGAGAACTACTGGAGAATAAAATGGAGGCAATGGAGACTAGATTACTAGTTATAGAAAAACAAAACCAAGATACTAACCAACCATCCCAACAAGGAGATGTTGATACTTTAGAGAGTCTTAAAATGAAAGACATGATTAAAGAACTAGAAGAAAAAGTTAATAGTGGCCTCACCCTAAATAATGTGGTAGACAAGTTAGGCATCAAACCAATTAAAGATGAAATGAGAATATTAATAGAATTAGATCACGAATGTAACAAAAGGGCCTTGAACCTTATAATCTTCATTTTAAAAGAGGAATTATATAAGGGTACTTTAGCCTTAGCCCAGATAGAATTACATAATAGATTAAAAATAGGAACAATGTGTCTCACAAAAGCAACAAGGTTGGGGAAATTAACCGAGAATAAAGGAAGACTAATCCGCATAAAGGTGATCTCTACTGATCATAAGTACGACATACTTAGTAAAACCTCAAGGCTAAAAGGAATGAGAATATTCATAAATGAAGATCTCATTCCGGAAGATCAAGAAAAATTAAGAAAGGAGGTTCAAAAGGTAAAATAAGCTAGAAAGGAAGGAAAATGGGTAATAATCAGAAATAGAAAAGCCTTTATTCGAGAAAACCAAAAAGATAGTAATCAATAGCAATTAAACATGCTCGGGATCCTTTCTTGGAACTGTCAGGGCTTTCCATGGAGCAAAGGCCCCAAGCTAAGTTGGATTTCAAATGATGTTGATATTATTTTGCTTGTTGAAACTTGGGAGCACAAAGAATCTAAGGTCCCTAACATAGATGGCTTTACGCTATGGTCTACCTGGAACAAGCGAACCTCTCGTAGAGGCATTGGGGGAATAGCTTGTTACATTAAGAAGAACATCTCCCCACATGCTAGGATTTATAAAACCGACCCTCACAACCAATATAGTTTGATAGAGATCAGTGACATTAATAATAAAAAGTCCTACATAGCAATATGTTAGTTTCCCCCCATCAATTCTAACTTCTATAAGAAGAAGAATCTAGATAAAACTAACCCTTACAATGGTTTAGAGAATGATATTTCTAGCCTAAGGAATGACGGTAATATCCTTTTAATAGGTGACTTTAATGCTCGAAATTCAAACGACCAAGCTATTATTATAAGCAATCATTCCAAACCTAATCCTCTTTGGTTAGACAAAGACTCTACTCTGGCTAGTAGGTACAAAAGGAGCTCTGAAGACCTCAAGGAAAATTTGTTTGGGTCGGAGCTAGTCAAGCTCTGTAGTGCTCAGGATCTCATAATTTGCAATGGTCTAAAGAGGTGGCCCAATTCTAGCAAGATGACCTACATCCATGGACTTGGTAGCAGCATGGTAGACTACGTTATTTCTGATCTCACATTATACAACGAAATAGTAAATTTTGGCATCTTAAATGACCACGAACCTGACTCTGATCATAGGCCTTTTCTTATAACTATCAATTTTGTCATGCATAGAGTTCTCACAGAAAATAATACTTACAGCCAAAAGAACTTAATATTTGATAGAAATAAAAACGATCTCTTTTTAAATGAATTAAAAAGTAATTTGCTTCCTTTATCTAGTATAGACAACATAGAAGACCTCTATCATAATTTTACTACAACCCTCTCATATTCTATTAACAAGTTCTCAATTGAAGTTTCAAATAATAAAAGAAATAGAAAAACCAATCCATGGTATGACAAAGATTGTAAAAGTGCGAGGAGAGAAATTAAGGAAGCTGTTGATGGATCTCTTAAAATGGACAAGATAAAAATATACAAAGCCCTAACTAAAAGGAAAAAGTGGCAATGCATTTGTCAAAGACAGGGGAATCTCTTACACATCTCTAAGGTAGCTCCTAAGAAATTTTGGAGGCAGATTCTTACTAGGAAGACTAAAGATAATAATAAAATTACTCTTCACGATTGGAATTCCTATCTTAAAAAGCTTGCTGAATCTCCAAATGTCATGGATAATTTGGAAACCCTGCTCACAACGAAAGAAGTTTTCACTTTAGAAGACATTAATTTTGGGGTTAATCACCTCGCTAATGGGAAAGCTAAGGACATTGAAGGTTACCAGGCAGAAATCTTAAAAATTGGAGGTCCTATTCTCATCCCTCACATCCACAAGCTTTTCAATCAAGCAAGGGTTCCATAAACCTTGGACTAAGAGCCTCTTAATCCCTATTTTTAAAAGTGGGGATACAAATAACCCCTCTAATTATGAGACAATTATGATCAGCCCTGTCTTAGCCAAGTTATATGGTAGTAATTTGGAAAAGAAGTTAAGCATATGACTTGAAAGTGAAGGTAAGTAGGCTAAAGGCCAAGCAGGTTTTAGAAGGCATCACTCAACATCAGACCACCTTGTTACGCTTAGGATCATTGCGGAGGAATGTCGTAATGATAAATCCAATTTATCTTTTTGCTTTGTGGACTTTAGAAAGGCTTTCGATACGGTTCCTAGATACAACCTTTGGAATAGATTAGAAGAGCTAAAGGTTCCTCTCGAGTTGAGAGCTGCTGCTATAAGCTTATACGAGAATGTAATTGCCAAGCTAGAGAGCAATGAGGGGTGGTCAAAAGATATTAAGTGTAACATCAGAGTTAAACAAGGTTGCCCCCTCTCCCCTACCCTATTTGGCATTTACAATGATAAGCTCGAAGGCTATTTAGAGGAAGCGGGATGTGATGGCATGATCTTAGCTAGGATATTCGTCATCCTTCTTCTCTATGCTGACGATATTGTTCTTTTCGCAAGGTGCCTATATGATCTTGATGAGAAACTCAGGCTTCTTAAGGATTTCTACTCTACCATGGGTATGATTGTTAACACTGACAAAACAAAAGTTATGATTATCAAATCCAAGAAGGACACTTACGCTAATTTTATGTATGACAATAATAACTTGGAGGAAGTGTATTCTTACAAGTACCTAGGAATTGATATTCATCACAAGCTCAACTGGAACCACAACATTGAGAAAAGGATTAATGGGGGGTGGAAAGCTTATTTTGGTCTTGAAAATAATTGTAAAACAACAAACCTCGTAATGTGGGATAAAAAGAAGTTCCTCTTTGAATCTTTAGTCACTCTTGTTATCTTATATGGCTGTTAGGTTTAGGGTTGCAGCATCTCCAGAGAATCATGGACAAATATTGAGAAAATCCAGAAGCGTTTTATAACTTATAACCTGAAAATTAAAAGTAATACACCTATCCTATTCTCCTTATAGAAGCAGGTCTTTCCCCTATTGAGAGACTAGCTATGATTAGGTTTCTGCTGCACAAGCACAAACTCAATAACATAGACAATCATAGACTTCCTAAGCTAGCTTTAAATTCCAGCCAAAACCACCTAAGGCTTAATCGAGGGTGGCATAAAGACATAAGGGCCTGGTTAAACTAATGGGAGGTTAATGAGAATGATGCATTGCAAAACATTAATAACACTAAAGATATTGTTACTTCTAAGTTCAAAGAAAAAATGTGGTGTGAGAAAGATTTAGCGGCTAAAAGAAAATTAAGTTATTATAAGAAGGTCATCAATCCCACCCTAGAAGATCAAAAGTATCTCTCTATTTTAACTAGCTCAAAGAAGAAAACTAATATAGCAAAGATTAGAACGAATTCTCATGAGCTCCATAATGAAACAGGTCGTTGGGCAGTTCCTAAAACACCATGGATGGAAAGGATTTGCCATATATGTGAGAATAGGAACATCTAGGATGAAAACCACTTCCTCTTAGAGTGCCCCACGTACAACCACATTAGATGTTAGTTTCACAATCTTTGTTACGATACCAACCTTCCTAGCCTTTTACAATGTCAAAATTATAGTGAGCTCGGGAGGCTTCTCTCCAAGCTTTTTGAGCATAGGAATAAAATCTTAAATCAAAATAAATAATTTGTTTCTTTAGGTCTGATAGACCAATGTTTGGTCTCAGTGGACGTTAACCATCATCATCATCATCAATAATGATGATAAACACTAAACTATATATATATATATATATATATATATATATATATATATATATATATATATATATATATATATATATATATATATATAGTGCGACTTTTTGGAGTTTTCGGTGTCGGAATCCAATGGAAAAAATTGAGGTAAAATCTTGATTTGTGTTATTTAAACTAGTTTTTTGATTGCATATATGGATTCAGCACCATGAAAAACCCCTAGGGGACTTCTATTGTGCAGGATTTACCCATGAATCTTGTGATTTCAATGAATTCCGGATGGATTTTAGAAAAATTAAACTCGAAAAATCCACTGGAAATCCACTAGAAAAGATTTCCAAAAGTCGTACTAAAAAAATCCATATTAGACTTGTCATGCGGAAAGAGTCGATAATGCGGACAAAACCGACCTCCCTAGAAGCAAAGGCTTTCTAGTGACAAACAGGACAAATAAACACTACCTTTCTCTAAACATGCATTGAGAATACAAGTAATCAGGTGATTTTAACATACCTTTAGTCCAACGCTTTGTAGTAGTCCAGCCTCGCCGATCCGGATGAGCTCCTCCTTCTCTTCGAAACCTGCATTCACTAACAAGCCAAAAGATTAAATAGCACATAATAAACTCATAAAATAATACATATCTATCATACGGACCAAGGAATATATGAAACAAATCATGAATAACAATCTGTTGAGAAAAATGAGTTCATTTGTATTAAGTGGAAACAAAAGAAACCATTACAACCTGAGCCTTGGTGTTTTGCAGGTCCCTCCTAGGGTCCAGCAAGAGTTTTCCTTTACTTTTATCAGCTCACCCACTTCCAAATAAGGCTAGGAAAGGATGGGAATCTCTCCTCTCAAGCTTTACAAGGGAGTCCTAATTCCAGCAGCATCTACCCTTAGGAATGTTCAACTTTCAACCTCTCCTCCCTCTGGCCCAATGCCTGTATTTATAGTGCTCTAGAGGAAGTTATTCAGGTCCACCATCAATGGGATAAGCCCCTCTTTGGATGGGATAGCTCCCCTCTTGATGGGATAAGTCCCTCTTTCATAGGGATACATGAACCATCTGGAGGCGCTCCATACACGTCAAACAAGCTTCTAGAATGCTTTAGAAATGACCACAAGTAACTTTTTGGGAGTGAAACTTGCGCCTTTTGACCTTTACAGGAGTACGCACCCTCCCCTTTACAGACAGGGCGTACAAGTACGCAGGTATTGTGAACTTGGGGTGCGTACACACAGGTAAGGCTAAGAGAAACTGCGTACCTAGAGATATATAGATTTTTAAAGACTTTCTCTCTTTCTTGGAGTTTGACATGGAGAGCAGAGGTATAAGACTTGCCAAGGAGGATAGTATGACAGTTGATGGAGCCATACTAACTGCAAATAGTCATGGTGACAAATTTTAGTGTAACAGATTGCCCCCTAAAGTGCGAAGCCTGTAGTAGATAAGGGTTTCATATCATCTAGAAAGGGTGAAGTACTTTATCATTTCAAGGATTATCTTGTGGAGAGCCCAGTCGGAACCTGCAAGTATTCAACACAAAATACATATATAAGATCATATCATTGCTGAGATAAGCATTCCCATACTCAGATTGAAAACTTTAACTAATTAACTATCTACTGCTCTGATACAGGAATGATTTTGCAGTACATCATAATCATAGACTTTGTAGACATAGTATGGGTGCAGCCATCTGTTTATGATTAGTCTACTGTATAATGAATACAAAACTCCTCGCAGCCTGGATGGTGGAAACTAGATCCAGGGTCTTCATTTCTACTTCCCGAAAAGGTACGATTCTATCCATGCGAATAAATGAGTTGATGTTGAACATGGTAGAAACCACTTGATTACCAGTCAATGATGTAAACTGTTAACAAGCGTGAAAGAGACCACCTGTGATGTCAATGGTTCTCAAAGTACGCAGTACAATCCATGAGATGTGAATGAATGAGTTGATGTTGAACATTTCATGGAATCCTTCGATCAAAAGTCAATGATGTAAACCGTCATCAAAGGCGAGAAACCTGCCATTGATGCATGCAGATTTCAAGGTACTGACGATTCCTAGGTCATCTTTCTAGATAATGTGCTGATGTCGATAGAAAGCGACCCGTTGCAGGCAAGCCCACAACACGAAATCATAGATAAAGTTGAAGAAATGTAGCTGTAAGGACTGACTCAGGGATGGTCAAGATGGATGACAGGTATTTTGCAGATGAATGGTTTATATGCAGAGACCTCTTGAACACATAACGACCCAACAGATGGCTTGGTGACATTAGACCCAAAGTTAATACCCGGCTGAAAACTTTCAATGTGGTTTGATCAACTGTGAGGCAAAGGATTTCCCAACCTAGGTGAATGCAAAGTGTCGTGTTCAAGAGTGGTAATAAGGCTTCTTCTGAGACAAAGGATAACAAATAGGCTCATTTTTCTCTTTTTTCCCCCACCATTTCTGGCAAGTACCTCTTTATTTTTTACAAGCTTGAGGAGGATAACATATGCTTGATATAAGCTCATCCTTCGGATGAGTCCAACTTAGTTTTGATTCGAACCCTAAGAAGGAGTGGTCCGTTCCTATTTGTAATCGAACAGGTCCTTTACTGTGAAATTTTAACGAGTCCAGTATAGGAGAAACTCGGCGTTTTTCATTTTTAGAGAGTCTGAAAAACTTAAGAAGACTCCAGGTTGAACTTTTTCGTAAAGTTGTGTCTCCCAAGCCCGAAAAAGTATAAAATAATACTTGAGAGAACCGCTTGATCTTACGACCAAGGAGTACTTTCATGATTAGTGTCTTTGACCTGAAAAGTAAAAAGCGATCAAGGACACGTCGTTTTATTTCCAGTATCGAATTTGAAACGACAAAAATCCGGCAATCTTTTCCTGTTTTTACGGTCAGAAAAAGGGCTATAAGGGGACCGTCTTTTAATTCCATTTTAACGAGTGTAAAAGAAACGCTCGGCAATCTTTTCATGTTTTAGGAGTCAGAAAAGGGCTTAAAAGATGACTCTGATGTTTTTGTATGTGAAAAATGACAATTTTCCCTGAAAATCCTTTTATCCTGCACAAAAACCAACACATTACTCATACCTGTTTAATATAGATAAAAATACTTTGAAAAATACCTTTTCATGGTGGAAAATAAACAAATTTAACATTCATTTACTCAAAAAACCTATAAAAAGGGCTTTTACCATTTCACTGTTGAGGAGAGAAAAAGGGCTTTTGGCAAGAAACTTCCCGTGGTCGTTGCGGAGAATCCGACCGTCGAAACCGAACGCCGTCTCATCAGGTATTCTACAACATCCTCTCTTGCATTTCCATCCGTTTAGAATTCGTTTTTAGGGTTTAGATTTATTTTTTGGAGTCCTTGGGAGTTTCAAGGTCCGCTTTTCGGGGTACGCAGGTGCCCCATGGGTGACCTGCGTACCCCGACATTTTCTCCATTGGGAAAATGTCGGGCGTACGCAGCTTGCCTTAAGAGAAGGTGCGTACATACGCCCTGTCTCTAAAGGCGGGCTGCGTACACCGCGGAGTGGATTTTTAAACTCCAAATTCTCCAAAATGAACCAAAAATTTTCATTTTTATGGACTCTAATAGATGCTTTATGGTGTGTAGATTGCCCACCATGCTTGATTGGCGCGAGAGGGAGCACAAAGATGTTGATTTGGCCGCGATTAATCATCAACCTTCCATTGATGCTTTGAAGGCATGCGGTCTTTACAAATACTGGGCCATACCTGGCATGAGGGCCCAGGTGCACTTTCTAGAGTGGCTGGTCGAAAGGTGGAATGTTCAGGATCAGTGCTTTTACATTGGAAGGCACCAGCTCGAGATAGAGCCCTCTGATATTTAATTCCTCACTGGTTTGCCCAAGAGGGGCGAACAACTGACTCTGTCCGGGACTAGGCCGGGTGGCCAGTCCATTGCTAGCCTCCGGCTAGAGTGGTGTAACAACCAAAACCAGGATAAGGGGATAGAAATCAAAAAGATATCCCTACCTGAACTTATGGTAATTGCCTTTACAGTTACCAGACTTTGCGGCGCTGCCGCTTTGCACATTGCCACCGGGTCCCAAATGCGGATGGCGATTGACTGCTATCGAGGCACCATTTTCAACTGGTGCGATGCTGTGTTGGCCAATTTAAAGGGCCAACTGACTAGGGCAAAAAACGGGCAACTGAAGACTTTTGGTTATGGGCCTTTAGTTGTGAGTTTTTCCCTAGAGAGGGTTCCGATGTTGATCCCGCAGCAGCTCACTGTTGAGGCTGGGCTTCCCCGAGAGCCTAAGTTGATGCGATGGGTTGCGGTGATGGCCCGTCATCCTGACGAGGGCACGGAGGTTGTCCGATTTAGACCAGAGTATTTTCACTGGTTAGAGAACCAGGTCTTCTCGATTCAGGATTTTCCGTATGCCGGAGTTGATTTTTGTGGATATCCAGACATGATTCTTCCTGCGGGAGAACAGTGGGACGACACATGTACTTCATTTTCCACAAGTTTTTTAAATTATTTACTTTTTTTTGTTTTTATATCATCTCAAAACTGACAGTGACAATTTTCAAAATGCAGATGTAGGCCCCCAGCGTCCGGCCAATCTCCGGCCTTTCGAGAGAAGAGTACTAGTTGCACCAGCACCAGCCCCATAGGATGCGGCCGCAGAGACCCTAGCTGAGTTGGAACAGGACCTAGAGCGTCTTACGGCAGACATACCAGAGACGACTATAGATGATATTCCTATCAGACTTCAGCGCTATGTGGTCGCAGTCCCAGGACCTTTTAGGAGGTTCTTGTGTAGGGTAGCGCGTGCAGTGGTGTCGTATAGAGAGCACCACCAGTGATTGGCTAGTCACTTTTTGTAGACACATGTGACATTTTTTTTTTTTATACTTATCATTTTTGCCGATCATAAGGTGTTTTTCAACCTATGATCGAAGACGATGTATTTTTTTGACACACTCCTATCTATATATATCATTATTACCGGCTTATCTTGTTAAACATGTGTGATGAAATGTTTTTAAATTTACATGTATGATTATCGCAAATGTCTAGCTAACATCAATTGCATCTGCTAATGTATTTAATGACCTTGGAATATGTTGATATTAAATGTAATCAAATTCACGTTCCAAGAGGCGCACTCTCAAAAATAACCTTAATAACACTGGATTTCTAATGGCATACACTCTATTAAGCTGTAATACAACGAGTTCAGAATCTAACCTCAATATCAAACTCCGAATCCCAAATGAAATAGATTCAGACAATAACTCAATCACTGCACTGTATTCTGCAATGTTGTTTGTTGTTTGACCGAGGCTCACCCCATGCATAGAAACTAACTCGTCAGAGGGCGAATAGATAACCCAAGCTGCGGAAGAGATATTCTGTGTACTACGACAAGCACCATCAGCGAATCCAATGTATGTTTGGAGAGGCGTCGACATCTGCAATATCAAGAGTAAAACCAAGATAAGCCAGAATAACGACGAAAAACACACTCTCTAAGCTAAGCACATTGTCTATACTAACAAACACACTAGCTAGAAAGAAAAACTAATCTAACTAAATCTCCATACCCATCATTTAAGCATAATACCTCTTTAGGTAAAGTCCATTTCTGGGCTTACCCAAAGAGTCCCCATCAAAATCTACCAGCTCATAGGCCCCTTTTGCTAGCTTTCGCTTGACAATGTAGGGCCCATGCCACATAGGAACGAATTTTCCAACACCTAATTTATCGTTAGCTTGATCATATAATAGCACTAGGTCTCCTTCCGAAAAATTTCGAGGGGTCACGTTGCGATCATACTGAGCTTTCATCCGTTTTGCGTGAGTCTCGATTGCCAATGCAGCATCACGTCGAGTCTCATCTAATTGAGCTAAGTATAATAGACGCTTCTCCTCTTTGGAAGCAGCTGGAAGTAATTCGACAGCCATTTGAAGTGACGGGATTTCGCATTCAATGGGCAACACTGCTTCCAAACCATAAACTAGTTGGAAAGGAGTGAACCCTGTTGATGTTTTCACTGAGGTTCGGTACGCCCAAAGTGCAGAAAATAACATGTTGTGCCAATTCGACCGATGAATACCAATGATTCGTCGGATCATGATAACTAAAACTTTGTTGATAGACTCAACCAGGCCATTGGCTTGTGGATAATAAGGAGTTGAGCTATCGTGATGCAAACCAATCTGGCCTGTAAGTTCTGTCATCATAATGTTTCGAAAATGGCGCCCATGGTCAGTGATTATCGCTTGTGGGACACCAAACCTAGCAATAATGTGATTGAATACGAAAATCGCAGCTGTCTTGCCGCCTGCCTCGAATGTAGGCATCGCCTCGGCCCACTTAGTAAAATAATCAACCGCAAGGATGATATACGCATGCCCCCCGGCCGAGTGAGGGTTACATGTAATAAAATCGATACCCCATTTAGCAAAAGGACCAACGGCAATTATAGGGTGGAGAGGAGCAGGTGGTGCGCGCATCTTGTGATCAAACACTTGACAGTTGTGGCATTTCCGGACCGCAATAATACAGTCTTTAAACAAAGACGGCCAGAAGTAGCCAGCGCGCAATATCTTTTGGGCTGTGGCATACCCAGACATATGACCGCCACACGCTCCAGAGTGACAGTCATTCAAAACCCTTTCAGCTTCCTCATGTGTTAAGCAACGACGAAAAACCAAGTCTGCCCCACATCGATAAAGAGTATCTCCAATGATTTTGTACTATTGGGACTGGAATCGAATTTTCCGACGTTCTGACTTTGAAAGTTCGGGCCGAAAGGATTGGGTTTGGAGATAGACAATTATATCCCCATACCACGGATCTAAAGTACTGATGAGAAACAGATATTCGTCCGCAATGGGTTCCTCTGCCACAGTTTCCGTGTCAGCACGCGGGAAATCACACATCAAGTCCGCGAAAACTAAAGATTTCTTAGACTTAGACTTTTCAAATTCCAAGTCGAACTCCTGCAGGATAACGATCCATTTAGAGTACTTGCCCCCTAGCAATTGTTTAGTAAAAATGTAGATCATAGGGTTGCAATCTGAAATGACTGTAGTTTTACGGAGAAGAATGTAGTGACGAAAACGTTGGACAGCTTGAACAGCTGCCAAGGCCAATTTCTCCACATATGAATATTTGAGCTCAGTGGGATTTAACGTTCGACTAAGATAATAGGTCACATGTTCCGTTCCGAATTCATCTTCCTGGACTAAGACCATTCCAATGGTGGAATGAGCGGCGGCGAGGTACAAAAAGTAATCCTGGTTGTAGTTGGGAGGATGCAGCAACGGTGCATGGGTCAACGCGTGCTTTAGCGCATCAAAAGATTTCTGAGCTATCTCATCCCAAGAGAATTGAGCATTTTGTTTCAACAACCGGGTAAAACCCTTGGTAATCTCGGCGTAGTTAGGAATGAATCGGCGTAAAAAGTTTGCTTTCCCCTGCAAACTTTGGAGTTGGCGAAGACTCGAAGGAGGAGGCAATTTGATGATAGCTTCTACCTTCGAGGGATCGACGCGAATGCCGGCTTTTGAAACTACAAATCCCAGCAATCATCCTACTTCTATGCAGAAGACACATTTGTGTGGGTTCAACCGCATACGATAATGCCTACACCTCATAAAAATTGCTCGTAAATGGACAAGGTGATCAGCTCGATGTAAGGAGAGAGCGGGAAAATCATCGAGATACGGTTGCACAATGTGCTTGATGTCATGAAATGCATAATACATTGCCCTTTGAAAAGTGGCTCCAGCATTCTTAAGCCCAAAAGGTAATTTGCAATAAGCAAATGTCCCCCATGGACAAATGAAAGCCGTTTTTGGTTGATCGGCAGGTAGAATATTGATTTGGTTGTAACCGGAAAAACCATCCATAAAGGAAAATATTTCACTGCCGGCACAATCATCAATTATTTGATCGATATAGGGTGTTGGATAGTTGTCCTTGGGACAAGCACGATTGATATCCCTATAGTCGATGCATATTCTTATTGTTCCCTGTTTTTTGTTAACGGGAACAATATTCGATACCCAATCCGTTAACGGGATCGGATAAATGAAACCTGCTTTCAACAGCTTCTCAACTTCTGCTTTAATCGCAACCGCTTTTCGTGGGTGAATCTGACGCAAACGTTGCCGGATGAGTTTAGCGTCCGGGTAAGTCTTGATTTCATGGACAACAATGGCGGGATCAATTCCTGGCATTTCCTCGTAAGACCAGGCAAACACGTCGCGGAATTCTTGAAATAGGGCCTTGTATGTTTGAATTTCGTCATCTGAACACGAGGCACCTATATGAATGTGTTCAACAATTCCGGGCTTCACTGAAATGTCAATGGGAATAGTGCGAGAAATGTTTCCCAAATTCAGCTCTGAATTAGGATGTTTCATTGGACTCTGAGCGTCTTTGACATATTCAGCTGTAAATATTGATGAGAAATCATTTTCAAAACGATCATCCTCAGGTAAAAACGAAGATCTATGATGGAGATCTTCCCATGGTAAATCGTCTACGCACAGGACTTCACAAAGTTGTTCGTCAGATGACACAACTTCGGGAAACCTTATTAATTCCGAGGTTGACGCGAAAAGGGATTCCTCACGGACCACATTCATTTGGTTGATTTTGGTTGAACTTGGGTCGGTAAAAGACTGCACGGCTTCATAGGCTATTTCATATGGACTCAAAGGAATTGCATCACCAAATGAGTCTATCTCAGATTTAGAAGGAACGATCCAAGGATCGTCATAAATAATAGTGTCTGAAGTAATCATATGAATAGATGCAAACGAAGAGACGGCGTTGATAGGAGGAAAATGAAAAGTTCCCAGTAAACCGACATCTTTAACTAATCCTACGCCAACATCCTTATAAGGGATAGTCGTTTTACCGACATGTTGGATACTCTTTGAAGAGGCTGGTTCGGATGAAAAGTAAGCCAGCTGGTCTATAGTTAGGATCTTGCCATTATGTGGAAACTTTATTACTCTGAAGACCGATGAAACGACCGCTGTCATAGCGTAAGACCAACTTCGACCCAAAAGAAGATTGTAGTCTAGAGGGGCATCAACAACCTCCACATCTAGACTAACGGTTTTTCCTTCAACCCCTATAGGCAAATCCTGTAGAATGCCAAACGGATGGAACCCACGGCCATCAAAGGCCTTAAGAATTGTTGGGGATTGATTTATTGAAGGAGAACCAAGCGATCTCCAGCACTGTATCGACATAATACACGTGGAAGCTCCCTCATCAATTACAGTCCGATGAATAGGCCTGTTTTTTACTATCACTGGGATCTGGAAAGCCATCTGATGAGGCAAACGCAGTGTACTATTTTCTAGATCAAAGATTATTAGGTTCGGGTCCTGAACATCAACAGCTCCTATAGCCGACAAAAGTAATTTTCGCTGTGCTGGACATGATTGCAGCACTTCTAAAGCCGACATTGCTGAGGGTGAAACTACTAAATCCTCAAAAATGTTGTAATTCTGGGCCGCTCTCGCATGTGGATTGAAAGCAGACCTTTGAAGTACACCCTTGGCAGGCGGTTTGATTACTAAGTCAGGGTTAGGTTTCTCGATCTGTAGTGGATCGGAACCGGGAGCCGAGGTTGATGGATTTGAATGAGAAGATTCTACTTCTTTCGATCCATCAACAGGAATTTTACTACCATAATCTTGCGATCGAGTCGCAATCCTTACATGAGACATCATCAATATGGGTTCTTCAGTGGCACCCAAGGAAGAACCTATCATCTTACTCTCCTGCTTTGGAAATGGATCTTTCAAAACAGCAGGAGTTGGGGAACCTTTGACGATTTTTACAACCTCGGCCCGATGAGGGCAATCTCTTGTAAAATGATCCTCTTCACAAATAAGACAAGGATATCGAGGTTTGCGCTTTTCGTCACTGGTTTCCGACTTTTCTGTTTTCTCCTTTGGAGTCTTGTCTACTTTACTCTTCTTCTTACCTTTCTTCTTTCCACCGTTTTTTGATTTAGCCATAGATGACACTACAGCGTGAATATCAGCGGAAATTTCAGGAGAAGATTCTCCTGTCGGGGAATCTGGTAAGGTTATAATGGGCGAAGAATTCTTTGAAGACTTCTTCTTGTTTTTAGTATTTACCGTACCAATCATGCCATCAGCAGCATGAGATCCCGAAGGAGCAGCAGCGATTTGATTTGACTTTGGAAGATCTGGGATCTTTTCGTGTAACGTACCTGACTGAGTGTAAACTAAGTCAAAGTACTGCGCTTGAGCAATTACTTGCTCCTCAGTAACTACTCCGGCCTTAGCTACGTCTTCAGTAATCTTCGGTAATATTGATTTAACAAACCATTCAGCTAAGATTTGGTCCGGGATAAAAACTTTCACTAATCGCCGTCGACGTCTCCATTCATGTATATGATTGGAAATATAAGTGGGCGTCGACTGTTTTAATGAAGTTAGTAGCTCCGTGCCATTATCATATCTGACCAGCAACTGAAAATGAGTTAGGAATGAGGTAGCTAACTGACTAAAATTGTAAAAAGAGGCCCGTGGTAACTCAATGTACCACTTGGCCGTGAGACCAATGAGCGTACGCTGGAAAAGACGTAAGCGGATCGAATCATCCGAGATGGAATTTGAAGCACACCAGAGGTGGTAAGTCATCACATGATTGGACGGATCCTCTCCAGACTTACCTTCGAACTTGGGAATGTCACTGGGCAACTTATTTGGCATTGGCGGCCATAACGGAAGATAATTTATTGGATCGTTCGTTAGGCGCGACAAGTCCGGTAAATCCAAAGTTGTGATAAACGGTAATTGCCGATTAGGATCCCTAAAACTCTGGGTCACAAGACCAGTCCCAGGAGGAGGATATCCAGGATAACTTGGAATAGGTATCGCATTCCGGATATTGTATCCTCCTGGAAAACCGGGATTAACCGGACCGTACTGGGGTTGCTGAGGTTGTTGATAAGTGTACCCAGGATACGGTTGATACTGGTAAAATGGTTGTTGGACAGCAGGCCCGTATTGGTACTGTCCCTGGTACGGTTAATAAGTGAATTGTGGTTGACTAGTGACAACCGTACTTAAACCAGGCTGTCCTACAGGCATCTGAACCGTAGTTTGAATCGTGGATCCAGACAATGGTAAAGATTTCTGAGGAGTAGTTACAGAGACAGTAGAAACCGGAGCTGTCGATACTCCAGAAGCAAGTGTGGTGGAAGGAACAGATGTTGCGGTAGTTGCAGCAGTCGTTTGAGATGGAGTACTAGGTGCAATGGGCGACTGAGTAACTACCGAAGGTACAGAAGTTTGAACATTAGACTGGACTGGTTGTTGGGGTGAACCAGCAACTAAGGGTTGTCCAGCTTGAGATGACAACTGTACGCTTGGCTGCAATACCTGTTGAACTTGCGATGGATCCCACACTATGTTCATTCTGGGGTATTGACCCATGACAGGTTGAGGATATTGATATCCATAACCGGATTGAGGGTAGGATTGATAATTGAAAGGCACAGTTCCCGTACCTTGAACATAAGATTGACCTTGGAATGGTTGATAACCTTGACTCGAGTACTGACCTTGAGGTAGATACCCTTGAGGTAAATACTGATACTGGGGTTGACCTTGAGCTATAAATTGATACTGAGGTTGACCTTGGGGTACATATTGAGGCTGGGGTTGACCTTGAGGAACATATTGTACTATGGGTACATACTGTCCTTGAGGTTGGCCCCCAGATGCAATTTGTGTACCTTGAGGTTGCCCCCCAAGCGCTAATTGAGGCTGCCCCCCAGGCGGTAATTGGCCACCTTAAAGTTGAGAACCGGGAACTGAACCTGACATCATGTAAATGTCTCTTACACCCAACGGTTTATTACCATTGTTTCCAGCTAATAACCCATGTTCAATGGGTTGAGGAGATGCTCCCGCAAAAGTACCAGAAAGTGACTGATACCCAGAGGGAACTGAAGGACCGCCGTACAAGAAAGATTCAGGAGACTAAGTGAACACGGACGACTGACCAGACATATTTACAGGAGTATAAATACCTCCAGGTGGAAAAGGAGTACGAGGTGGAGAAAAACTTATCCCTGAGTTGTCTAAATAATTGGTTAACGAAAGGTACCAAGTAGTACTTCTAGGAGGACTGTAAAAGATGGATTCACGCTCCCTTAGATCAATAGTAGGTTGATCTTCAAGGATAGAGACGCCAAATTCTTCCTCTGGAGCAAGTTCTTCAATAGCGATCAAACCAGCAGGAAGATTTTCGGTGATGACTATTTCTACCCTAGGTGAATCAGGAGCACTAGAAGTTGGAGTAACAGGTTCAGATATTTCAGGTTCTTCGCCTATATCACTAGTAGATGAAAAACTACCAGCAAGCTCGAAACTGCAACAACTTCAGGATTATAACCTGTTTCTAGACCTTGGTAATCTGGATGGACTACCAACAACGATTCTCCTTCTTTAGGTGAACCTACTTTACTGCCACTAGGAGTTACAAGGACTTTCAAACCCTCGTAATGACCCGGAACCTCTTCAGGAGGTTCACCCCGAAGTCTACGGGACTTCCTCAACAAATCGGCCACAGTAACAATCTCAGGAGACTTTCCTCGAAGCCTACGGGACTGTCTCGGTAATTCAGCCACAGTTAAAAAGTTTTTAACTACTGCACACGCAAATAAAGTAAAATCTCAAAGCAAACCACCTAAAGTCTCTAAATAACCAAACAAATTCGAATCACACACCTAAAGAATCTAGGGCGTCAAACCATACACAAACAGTAGCCTTCCGGACCGAAAACACTAGTTGGAGATGAAACCCAACATTGCCGAATTCAGTACAAAAGTGGTGGGTGGAACAGTTACCCCGGTAACCTACTTAATGAATAGACCAGCACAAGTTCCTCCACTTTAACCGTCTCGAGTGAAGTGAATCCCCCGGAAAATCCTAGTGACTCTAGCCGACGTCTGCTCCAGGTACAGTGGGATCTTCCCTCCACTGTCACCTCGGTAGAATCCTAAAGATAATGGTCACTAAGGTTACCAACAACAACAAATATACCTGGGGGAACAGTCTACGACCCGATAGCACGCAAAGGCAGAGTAACAAACTCAATCCCCTTAACGGCTCCTTGACAATAATCCAAGGTTTACCGACAAGTGACCCCAGGCTCCTCGACAATAATCTGAGGTTTACCATTTGTAATACGTGTGTATCTAGCGTCTTTCCCAATGAAGGAGGATTGATCCCCTCATTGGTTCGGACACGGTCTCGTGCTTCTCCTTTAAGAGGAGCTTTCCAGAGTACAAATGAAACAGTTGGATTTATCCTACCACAAGATGAGCTACTTGTTTGGCTTTACTGTCTTGGAGAGTTAATTACTCTCCTACTCCAAGACACTTGCCTGATCTATATTGGTGTTTCAGAGCCCTAGTAAATGAAAAGTTACTAAGTTGATTTTACTTTAAGCGTCAATTTTATGGCTTTTCTTTAAGACAAAATGTAGTGGAGATGAAACTGATGGTGTGTATACTCGACGGAAATCCACTAAAAAGATACACTTAAGATGATTTATACTAATTTTCTTTTTCAATGAATTCCCTAGCTAAGAGAGTTGGAGAATGCAAAATTGATATAAAACAACTTTCTTAGCAATGAAAATCAAAGAAACAAACTCTTTATCTTTTCCAAAGCATACAACACATGACCACTAATTACTTCACGAAAATTCCTTTTCCTTTCAAAGACTCAAATGCTACCAAAGCAAACTTTCCTTCAAAAGATATTTTTGTATTTTTTCCTAATTAATAAAGCATGTAAAACTTACTTTAACAGAAATCAAAGTTAAAAAAGCTATGGCAATCAAATCAACTCAATTTCACTCAAAAGAAAATCTAAGAGAAACGCACCTAAAAACTAAATCTAACGAGGCAAAAGCCTACTAAAGATGATTCCCGGATGTTTTACTCAGTCAAAATGTAACTAAGGACTAGTTAATGCAGAACCAAAAACTAGTCAAAAACAAAAATCAAAATCTTTTGTTCTTTTTCTCAAGAATAAAATTCAAAGTTCAATCAACAAACTTTTTCAAGATTCGGCAAAGAGAGGACACAAAGGTAGGTTTCTCACAAGGGTGGATTCTATGACAAGTCCGACTCCTAAGGAGACTGAACAAAACCAGGGAGATCCAAGGTTTCACAACTCTTAAAGCCAAAGTCACTACAGGACCAGTGCAAAAATCAAACCCTAGGGCAAAATCTCTATGAATTTCACTAAAACTCTTGACACTGACGAAACAAGCTTAGGTGAAGATTTATGGCAGAAAACCAGTGGATCTGGGCAGAAAAAACAAATTAAAAACAAAATCCAAAAGGCAAAAAAGGAGAAAATTGAAATTTTCTCAATTTTGACAGGGTACACAGGCGACCTGTTTGCACAGGTGCGTGTACGCTCTGTGCACAAAGCTGCAGTGCGTACAGGTACGCACTGTGCTCAACGCAGAGGCTGCGTACTTCTAGAAAAACTAAGAAAAACTAAAATCTAATTTAACCCTAAGCTAGCCCACCCAAAAACATAGTCAGACAGCCAAAAACCAGAAAACAAACGACTTTTCTTAGACCAAAGTTTCACACAAAGGAAAAATCATTCACATCAATGGAGTCCCCAGTATGGTCGCCATTTTGTCATGCGGAAAGAGTCGATAATGCGGACAAAACTGACCTCCCTAGAAGCAAAGGCTTTCTAGTGACAAACAAGACAAATAAACACTACCTTTCTCTAAACATGCATTGAGAATACAAGTAATCAGGTGATTTTAACATACCTTTAGTCCAACGCTTTGTAGTAGTCCAGCCTCGCCGATCCGGATGAGCTCCTCCTTCTCTTCGAAACCTGCATTCACTAACAAGCCAAAAGATTAAATAGCACCTGATAAACTCATAAAATAATACATATCTATCATACGGACCAAGGAGTATATGAAACAAATCATGAATAAAAATCTGTTGAGAAAAATGAGTTCATTTGTATTAAGTGGAAACAAAAGAAACCATTACAACCTGAGCCTTGGTGTTGTGCAGGTCCCTCCTAGGGTCCAACAAGAGTTTTCCTTTACTTTTATCAGCTCACCCACTTCCAAATAAGGCTAGGAAAGGATGGGAATCTCTCCTCTCAAGCTTTACAAGGGAGTCCTAATTCCAGCAACATCTACCCTTAGGAATGTTCAGCTTTCAACCTTTCCTCCCTCTGGCCCAATGCCTGTATTTATAGTGCTCTAGAGGAAGTTATTTAGGTCCACCATCAATGGGATAAGCCCCTCTTTGGATGGGATAGCTCCCCTCTTGATGGGATAAGTCCCTCTTTCATAGGGATACATGAACCATCTGGAGGCGCTCCATACACGTCAAACAAGCTTCTAGAATGCTCTAGAAATGACCACAAGTAACTTTTTGGGAGTGAAACTTGCGCCTTTTGACCTTTACAGGAGTACGCACCCTCCCCTTTACAGACAGAGCGTACAAGTACGCAAGTATTGTGAACTTGGGGTGCGTACACGCAGGTAAGGCTAAGAGAAACTGCGTACCCAGAGATATATAGATTTTTAAAGACTTTCTCTCTTTCTTGGAGTTTGACATGGAGAGCAGAGGTATAAGACTTGCCAAGGAGGATAGTATGACATTTGATGGAGCCATACTAATTGCAAATAGTCATGGTGACAAATTTTAGTGTAACAACACTTTACTCATACATTTATTGGAATAATATATTTTTTGGTTATATATTAACAAGTTAAAATTCATAAAATTTTCTTATAAGAATGAGAAGTTTATATTTATATACAAGACTGCATTTGATAAAGTAAATACATTAGTTAGTATTTATCTATATCCTTAAAAGAATTGAATCTTATTATTCAACAAAACTACAAATCGTCCCAAAGAGACTCCAAATAGGACAACAAAACATGGGGTTTCTTGGTATATGCCATACAGAACAGAACCACAAAAAACAGAATTTACATGTCATATTATACTTGATTGATAACACAGTCCTTTATAGTTGTGCAATGCCAATCCATTTAGCTCTAAGGAATAGGAGACGGCCTCATTCGACTCAACCATTAATTTTTAAATACCCCAACCTTAATTTACACCCTTATTTTATTTTGTTTTTTTAATATTTTTCATTAATATTTTATGAATTGGAATTGCAAATTTGAGTTGTGTAATTTATATAATATAGGTGTTGCAGTTATTTTTTTAAAATATTAAATTCATTTATGAATTTAAAAACATATTTTAAATAACCAAATATCACGATCTTATAAAAATTGTATTATACAAAAAATAAAACATAAAATTGGTAAGCTACACCTTATAACATTGGTTAAATAAAAATATATTTACACCTACACTTAATTAAAGATAAACATTTTTTTATTATTATTAATTTTTAAATATATATTTAATATCTTGTCCCCTTTTCATTTGTTTTTTGAATGGTTTTTGTAGTGTACTTTTTTTTATCTCTCTTAATGCTTGGTAGGTCCATAGCTAAAATGGATCTATGCTTATATATAACACTGACTGGCCGCTACATCCACAAGAAAATCCAGGTAGATCAACCTGAAGGGATATACCTGATCAACAAAACTAGCAAGGCCTAACCCCAAGGGAGTCGAGAAGATTTGACCTCGTGACCTCGAGATAGGCAATGTACTTAGCAAGAAAACTGATCCCTTGGGGCTTAGATATATATATTCATTTTTTATTTATATGATTTTGTTTGCAATAATCCCAAGTTTATATCATTATTTAGAAAATGTTGCAATTTTAATATTAAAAAATGCCTTTTTTAAAATCTTTTTTCTCTAATCCAATTACTTGTTTTAAGAATTTTGTTATAATCATGGGGTGGCAGGTGTAGTTGGGGTTATTCTCAACCCCGATGGAAAAGTTGAAATTGAGTGTAGTTGGGGGTTAGGGAGTTCTATAAATAATGTGACCGAGGCAAAGGGATTATTGCAAGGGATCCTTCTTGCCAAAGAAGAAAACATTGAAGATTTGGTAGCATTGGGAGATTCACAGCTGGTTATCCATCACCTTATTCATGAATATTTGCTTGAGGATTCAAGTTGTGAAACCTTATTGATCAAATCAAGAAACTAAAACTAGTCTTCCTTTATTATTAGCTTCTTTCATGTTTTGAGAATGAACAATTTTGTTGCATATGAACTCACTAATAAAGGTGTAAACTTGGATGCAAGAGTCCTAATGATAAATAATATTCCTCCACTTGTAACAAATACTTAACAACATATCTACTATGTAGTGTAAATTTTGTTTGTATCTACAGGCCTTCTGGAGACTCTAAACCTCTAAAGACCGTGTGTCCTTTAGGATAGTAAAACGACTAATAGATATTGAGAATACAAATTGTCGTGAGGTTAAGAGTATAGCTGGCCTCAGAGGATTTTCATTGTACTCACTTGTTGTATAGGCCATGATTTAGGCACATATTTTGATTTAATATAATATTCTCATCACAATTTTTTTTTTTTCAAGGTCATGCTTGCAAAGAAGTTATGATTTAAACTTGATAAAGAAGAAGGGTGGTATTAGGAGTGCCACTTTTTTATTTGGAATTGACTTCAAGATTTTGGTTACAATGACATTAGTTATTAAGGTCATTGTTACAAAGAAGAAGTATTTTTTACCCTGAAAATGAAAAGTGATATTGTTAACACCACTTTTTGATTTAGGGGTTGTTTTGAGGGTTAATTTGGTAATGTTACAAGGTTGTTAAGGTCATGATTATAAAATATGGCAATTTTAATCATGAAAAAAATGATGTGCTATCATTAGTACCACTTTCAATGAAAATGGTTGATTTTAAGATTTTTGTTAGTAACATTGTGGAGAACTTAGGTTATGGTTACAAAATATTGTAATTTTTTAATGCAAAAGAAAGGAGTGCTACCAATAAGATTATTATTTTTATCTGAAGTTTTATTTTGACATTTTTGACTAATAAGTATGGGTTTTTAGAGTTAACATTCTCAATTTGACTTCACGTTCTCATCAAATTGTGTCTATATTGTCATGCACTAATCTACCTTTTGTTGTTGTTTTTTCCATTTTCATGTTTTTATTGTCAACATAGGATTCAATAAGCAGCTTGGCCACTCTCGACTATTTTCTTCATGTGCAATGGTGCACATGCCTCTGTACCTACAATTAAATCATGATAGCAAATGTTGAGGGAAAATAACAGTTCACATAGATTCTTCGACTTGTTTTCTTCACTACAATTTCAAGATTCCTTGAATTCATACAATTATAAGTTCATTCTCCTTGGACTCCTCCTCCTCTTTCAAATTTTTTTAAGTTTCTCTTCTTCCTCCAATTCTTCGAGGATGCAATCAGAGTCATTATCATAATCCTCAACTATCTTCATCTTAGTATTTAGATATTATTTCTCTTAAATCATTTTTAAATTAAGTGGGTGTTCGTTAATTTCCCTTCCTTCAAACATCTCCACCTCTTTTTTTATGTGCATATTCTTCCTTTTTTGCTACCATATGGTCAATACCCTTATGGTTTCAAAAATAAGAAGTTGTGATTCTTCTAAAGGTGACTCCCATTCCTTTTCGTTTCGATAAACTATTATTCCTATATTTCTTTCCTATTGAGTTATTTCCAACACATCTAGGTGCATTCATATAGCCTTCGCACTTCCTCTTTAATCTTCTTTCTATGAGAATTATCATTGTCCTCAATGATTTGTGTGCTTGCTTTTAGTTCCATACAAAAATTAACAATGTAATGTTCCCTTCTCAATTTTGCAAATCTCCTCATGCACATTTATTCTCATCATCAAACTTTAGACAATTCTACCTTGTAACTTCTTTGTTAGTTTTTTCCCTCTAAGGTAATAGTTCTACCTAGAAGTGTTCTCTATTAAATTTACTCTTCCAAATAAGTAAATTTTGGATTTGTTCCTTAACCTCCATTTCCTACTATATTTTAGGGTCTTTCACTATATTCTCCTAATGTTTCAATATCTACCTAAAGTCCTATTGGAATTATTCTTCTCCCTTCCACAATCCTACATAGTGAGCTATTAAAGTTGTTTCACATATACAACATTTACCCAATGTTTTCCTTCTTGTTGAAGTTATAATTCAAAACGAATCCCTCTTGGTCTTATACCAAATGGTGTAGGATGGGATAAGAGTGACCTCAACCACCCTTGCAACTCTTCCACTTATAAACACTTGACTCTACAATGCTCCACACATAACACAGTTGGAAGGAATGCACACACATTGGAGGGAGATAATATAGACTATTATAGATTTGGAAATCAAATGACATGCATTAGGCCTCCATGAGCTCTTTTTATTACATCAAAAAGGTCAAAGCCCTTCCCACAAAATCCATATTGATCTAGGGCTTGGTGTGAGAGTCCAAAACTAGATTGACAAATAAACCTCTTTTCAAGACTTAAAAATTTATCAAACTAAATTCTTTGTTAATTCAAGCTTCAATATCTTTGTTTTCCTCATGTCTAATCCACCACAGAAATTATGAATTCCTCTTCTTTCTCCTTACATCAATCTTAAGAGTTATAAACTCATTATAATACTCAACGACTCAAACTATAAAGTTTACCTTCCTTCTCTTTTCTGGCTTTATTTTTTCTTCTTGGCCATGTTGTTCAATCCAACTTCTCCCTGGTTAAATTTTTTTTTTTTATAATTGTGAATTTACCTTAATTCATACCTTCCTCCCTATTTCTTCCTCTCCTAGTTTCTTCCTTTCTTTATAGTTGACCTTAATTATTATGTTGAATAAATTTAAAAAACTTAACACCTACACGATACCACCTTATCTTAAAGTTTTCCACCCCATATTTCTTGTCCCATGTCAGTCCTTTCTCGTTAGGGATGAATAATAATGGCCCTTAATTCCATTTAGGTCTTTCTTATGTCCATAGGTATGCCTATTTTGGAGAATTTTAGTTTAGTTTTCAGTAATTATTAAGTGGATGGTAGGTATTTAACCTCCATAGAATATTCTAAAATATTCTTAGCAGTATACACAAATGAAATGATCTTAAAGTAGAGGTGGAGAGCATGAGCTAGTGTTTGAAGGTAACCTGTTCAACCTATGAGAACAGTACCAAAATGTGGAGGAGGACAGTGCCAAGGCTGCCGAATTTCGCAGAAGAGGGCAGGTTTTGAACCAACAAATGAAAAGTGTGGGGTCCAATGGGACCCCATCTTACAAACAGGTAATGACGCAAAAAGATAAAGACCCACTCGACGGGGTGCAGATCTAAAGATATGAGAAGACAGGAAAGGAGCAACTGAGCAATAAAGGGAAGCTAAAAGAGGAGGCCAGAAACACCCAGAGGTGAAAAGAAACTAATGGCAGCGACAGTACAGTAGGCAGAGACAAGAAAAACCCTTTTCCAGAACAGATACCACAAGAGAAGGAACCTGGGGACAAGATAATAGGAAATGCGGAAGATCTAAACAGAACAAGAAGGAATATCCACGGGCACCAGAAAGAAAGAGAATCAGGGGCATTACAAGCCTAGAACAACTGAAAACTTGGTGGTAATTATCTCTGACCCAGAACTATAGGCTTACCAAGAACACATGGTAGAACACGCAATGATCTACAAGTTTATGGGTTTCTCGCCAACAGAACGAGCCCTATGCTTGTGGATCAAGCGAAAATGGAAGCCCAAAGGGGATGTAAGGCTCCACCTAGGGGCCAAAGGCTTCTTCACGGTAGTTTTCACCAACCTGGATGACAAGGACTGCATCTTCAATGGAGGACCATATTTTTTCACCTCAACAGGACTATACATGAGACCATGGAAGCCCAACTTTGCACCATAACAGGAAACATTCGAACAGGTACCTGTCTGGATCCACCTGTTCTCTCTCCCAATTGACTATTGGAGACATGTAGTGCTAGAATAGATAGGCAATAAGTTATGCACCTTCATCAAAGCTTCAGAGGCAACACTACAAAAGAGGTATACCTCCTGTGCCAGAATCTGTGTTGAGATGGATCTTTTAGGGGCTCTGCATGAGGGTCTGTGGTTGGAATACAGGGATGAATTTTATTTTCAAGCTATAGACTATGAGCAGATCCCATTTCGCTGCAGGAAATATCATGAACATGGGCATCTATTCGGGGAATGCCCAATGATCAGAACAACGGAGAAACCCAAGGATAATACAAGGGGAAAAAATAAGGAAGCTTTTAATCGACCTGATGTTAGATAGTGAGACAACAGAAGACAACAACCTAAAGCAAACACATCTATCAAAAGCACAGGCAATGCATTTGAGGTGTTGGAATTAGAGACAAAAGTAGAGGATACCAATCAAGAGCAAGATCCACTGCGAATTAGCTAGACCATAACGACACCAAGGACATAAGACCCCAATTCTACCCCTTCAAATAACATCCCACTTGTTTCAGTACTAACAGAAGAACTGGAAGAAGATTCAGAAATGATAACCAGTGAAATGGGTTTAGAGCATATGGATCTTAGCAACTTTCTAGAACAGGAATGAATGGATCTACTGAACATGGTAGAGAAATGGAAAAAGAAAGGCATAGAACACATACCTAAGGAGGAGGTGAATAGAGTAAACTCATTATTCCTAGCAAGACAAAAAGTGGAAATGGATATGCAGAAAAGAAGCTATCGAACAACAAAGGGTCTAGGGGTAAAAGCTCAAGGATTTCATCAAACCACCACCAAGACAAAACACCGGAAAAAATGAGGCAGAAGGACAAACAATGAGGCACTCCAAGAGCTCAGTCAAATGCTCCTTAACTTAGGTAAGGTGAAATCCCTTGAGGCTTTCACACTCACTTCCTAAAAAATCTGTCAATTATGAAGGTACTTTCATGGAATGCTAGAGGGCTAACAACATAAAGAGACAGTGGTTATTAAGGTAGAAAGTCATAAATGAACAACCTAATATGATCTTTTTGCAAGAAACAAAATCTTCCAGCGAAATAATGAAAATCATAAGTAAAAAAGTTGGAAAAAGAATGGAATGCATAGAGGTAGAAAGCAGTGGAATGGAGGGTGGCTTAGCCACTCTTTGGAATCATCAGGTCCTCCATCTTATTTCTGCAGAGGCTTCTAGATCTTCCATTTCCATAGAAATACAAATTGTGGGGAATTCAGACACTTATCTCTGCATGAATGTATTTGGCCCTTAGAAACTCGACGAAAATTTGATAATTCTTAGAAGTCTCTCCAACCTACAACATAGATATCCCCTAGCAAAAACGATTTATGGAGGAGATTTTAATATGATCACTTCACTCACAGAAAAAAAAAGGAGGCATCAGGATGCTCAATCGGGATGCCAAATCTTTCATGGATTTTATCAAATCAGCAAAGCTTGTAGACATCTTCCCCAAGAGCGGTGCATTCACCTGGAACAACAAAAGGGGAGGCGATAGGCAAATTTCCTCTAGACTGGATAGGTTCTTAGTAACAGAAAACATCCTTCTTGAAGGGATTACTATGGATTTGGACATTCTACCAAGTGGAGGTTTGGATCATTGGCCTATAATTATGAACGCAGCCATCCTCGGCACCCTGAGGAACAAACCCTTCAGATTTGAAAAGTTTTGGCTCAGTCATCTGGATTTCATCTCAAAAATAAAACAATGGTGGAATGAGCCGATTGATTTAAGGGGAACCAAGATGTACAATCTCCAAGCCAAACTCAAACATATCAAAGCGAGGTTAAAATCATGGAACCAAGAGGTCATCGGAAACACATTTAAAGATAAGAAGATTTTAGAGGATCGGTTAGAATAGATTCACAAGGAGTGGATCCAGGGGGATATGAACTAGGAAATAATGAACACAGAACAAATACTCATGCAGAAATGGCAGGCCAGATTCCACCAGGAGGAAACCTTGTGGAAGCAAAAATCCCAAATTCAGTGGATTAAAGAAGGAGAGAAGAATACAAAATTCTTTCATTGCTCGACCATTTATCACAAAAGCGCTAATGAAATAATCAGGATGAAGAATGAACAGGGGACCTCTTTTCAAACCCATCAAGACATATCAGCCCTCCTCAAAAACCATTTCAGCCAGATTGCATTTGAGCCGAATATTAATAGGGAGGAAGCTATTAAAGATTTAATTACTTCCATTCCTAGGCTTATAACAGATGATCAAAACAAATCTTTGAATCGCTCGATCACCATGGAAGAATTGGAAGAAATAGTGCGAGATATGCCCAATGGAAAGGCTCCAGGACCTAATGGTTTCACCATCGACTTTTACAAGGCCTATTGGGAAATAGTCAAAGTGGAAGTTTGGGAGGTGATGGAAGACTCATGGTGCTCCTTGTCCATCCTAAAATCCCTCAACTCTACTTTCATAACCCTTATACCAAAAGAAGAGGAAGAAAATACACCTTCGAAGTTTCGCCCGATTGCATTGTGCAATGTTCTTTACAAGATTATATCTAAAGTCATAGCTAACAGATTGAAGCCAATTCTTCCTGGGATAATTTCAGAAGAACAATCAGGCTATGTGGAAGGAAGACAAATTATGGATAATACATTTCTAGCCCAAGAGATGATTCATACTCTTCAATCTTGGAAAAAAGTTGGCATGCTCATGCAGCTGGACCTTTCAAAAGCCTATGAAAAAGTCAGTTGGAACTACTTGGAGGCTATACTGGAGGCCCTTGGTTTTGCTAAAAGGTGGATAAAGTGGATTCTAGCCCTAATAAAGTCTACAAGATTCTCCATCTCGGTCAATGGAGCTCCCACAACCCAGTTCACTCCTACCAGAGGTATTCGTCAAGGGGATCCCCTGTCCCCCTTTCTGTTTGTAATATTGATGGAAGGTCTAAGCTGTATTATCAAAAAGGAAAAAGAGGCCAACCTAATTCAGGGCCTCCAACCCCTGCCCTCCTGCCCTGCTACAACCCACCAGCAGTTTGTTGATGATACTATGCTTCATGGCACGCCCACAATTAGAGAGGCTCAACGTTTCAAAAACATTCTCAAACGTTTCAGCAAAGCCTCAGGTATGGACCTCAATCTCTCTAAATCCTCCATTTTCTTTTTTAACACTCACCTCACAGTCTAGAAAAATCTATCTAAAATCCTCGAGTTCAAGAGGTGTAACCTTCCTTCCAGATACATAGGTATTCCTCTTACTGACAAACCATGGCAAAAAATTCATTGGGAGAAAATGCTCTCCAATTTGGAGAAGCACTGTCATCGTTGGACCCACAGAGCCCTTAACTTTGCAGGCCACCTTGTCCTCACAAAATCTATCCTCCAGGCCTTACCTCATTACATGCTATCCATTCTCCCGCCACCAAAAGGTGTGCTTAAGAAAATAAGACTCATCCAAAAAGCCTTCTTGTGGTCAGGAAACTCTGTTAAACAGAAATGGTCCTTAGTGGCCTGGGAGAAAATTTGCAAACCCAAGCTCCTTGGTGGGTTAAGCCTACAGGACCCTTACACCGTCAACAGAGCTTGTGGTGCCAAGCTATGGTGGATATGGGTAAAAGAACCGAACATTCCCTAGGCCAAACATTGGAAAGCCAAGTATGTGGACAATTATAGCCCTTAGAATCTGATCAAGATCCAGGAACCTCCAGAAGGTTCTCCAATCCGGAACTTAGCGAGAGCAAATCAAAGAATAATTCAGGGGGATAGTTTTTGGGAAGTCCGTAATGGACAAACTGCTATGTTTTGGCAGGATGCTTGGCAGCAATTTCCTAAACTTGAATTCCCTAATTTCCTCACTATTCAAAGAAGACACCAGGAACAAGGAAAGATAACAGTAAATCATTACTGGAGTCCTGACACAACGAATCAACCATGGAAACAATGGATCTTCAATGACATTTTGCAATCAGAAGAAAGGGATAACAATATGATGTCTCTACAAACAAATCTTGCTAAAAGGAAAATCTGAAATGCTCAAGATGCAGATCAACTCCGTTGGGGCAAGATCAAGGGGGTTACCTTAACCCTAAAAGAGGCAAGATCTTATATAGAAGAAAGAGACCAAGAAGAAAAAGTCAATTGGCACAATAGGGTCTGGGATGCACAGCTATGGCCGAAGATTAAAACCTTTATGTGGCTCTTGGTGCATCGTAGAACCCTTACCTGGGAAAACTTACGAAAAAATGATTCATAGGCCCCTCACACTGCCCCTTGTGTGAAAATGAGGAGGAATCAATGAATAACCTCCTTAATGAATGTGAATGGACAGACAGACTATGGAATTGGATGGAGACAATCTTTAAAAGCATGGACAGGAACAGAAATTCAATACAGGAAAGCATAGCAAATTGGAGAAATAATTATGCGAAGTCTCAAACAGTTAATACTTTATGGAAATTAACCCCTGGTTTCGTAGTTTGGTCAGTATAGAAAGAACGAAACAGAAGAGTGTTTCAAAACGAGGCTAAATCTATAGAGATTATCAAAGATACCATACTGCAAAACATGAGGGAAACGGCTCTTACCAGGTGGAAAGCCGAGCATGACATTGAACTATCTCTTATTGACATACAAATTTTGCAGATGTTTGGAATTGCGGCAGGTACCACTTCCAGTTCGTCTGAGCAGTGGCAACAACAAGCCCCCTCCATTACTGCTTGGCAACACCCACAACCAGGTTTTCACAAAATGAACTTTGATGGGGCCTCTCGGGGTAATCCTGGACCGGCGGGCCTAGGAGGTGTCCTTCGTAATCACAAAGGTAAAATTATACATATTTTCAGTCAATTCATGGGAGAGGCCACCAACAATGAAACAAAATTCGTGGCATTAGAGCAGGGACTCCAAATACTAATTCGCTTGGGAACAGGAGCTACGGTGGTCAGAGGGGATTCTCTACTGGCAATTAATGCAGCAAGGAAATTATAGAAGGGTTCGAAACCTGGAAAGGTAACGAAGCACTAGAGGCTGGCCAAAGTTACAGAGCTCATTTCAGAGCACCTCTCAATCCTTGACAGAGTCATTCTGCAAGCAGTGAGATGAACGGCTAATGCGGTAGCGGACTGCCTAGCCAACTACAGGATCAATCATCAAAATACAAACCTGGACACTTTTTGGCATGATGTCACATGTGAAAAACTTCAGGACAAGTGTTTACAACTTTCAAGAAATGACATTCTGTACAGGGAGGAGGGGTTCAGTAGTACCATGGTAGCATGCATCAATAACGAATGATGATAACAATTAATGTTCACTTCCCAGGTCATTATGCCCCGAATTGGAATTGTGAGGGGAGGTACCATTACTCACATCAGGAGGTGAAGGAAATATCGCAGAAGAATGAACGTCAGAGGACACAAGGCGCAGCAGATGACGCGTGGCCCATGACAAGAAGCTATAAGCATGGCAACTCAGTAGCCCCGAATCGAAGGCATGGGAAGGCAATCGTAAAAATAAAGGGGAGTAATTATGTCAGAGTCTGGGGATCTAAGAAGGCATTGTTGAAGAGCATAATCCATTACACTCAACCCTCAACTATAATTACGATGATTCAGCAGAGGGCTCATACATCTTATGCCCTTCGCCTGATTCTTCATCATGTGCGCCCTATCTTGTTTTCTGAAGCATGTTTAACTCCTGCTGAGACCTGCAACAACACAATGACAAACGGTGGTAGTCTAAATGTGTCCGCTAACAGAGAGCTGAAAAAAGCCTGGGAGGCTTATGAATCATTGGTCTCTACTAAAGGGAAGAAGAAAATAGAGGAGATAGAAGCAGAAGTTAATGAGGAACAAGAAAGGCTCGACATGCAAACAATGGAGGAAGAGATGGAGTAGATCTCAGACCCAGGAACCCCGACCACCAGAGCCATACAGTTTGTGCGAACTCAGAGTGAAGTTTGGCACATGAAAGCCATGCTAGCCAAAGCTCTTAGCAAGCAGGGTGAAGCCATGAAAGAGGAATACTATGCCACATCGCTTTGCATCGACTAAAAACTCAGCAAGGCTAGATTCACTAGAAATCTGCATGAAGTTGCTTACAGAGAAACTCAAAATTCTGTTGGAAAATTTGGGGGCCTTCATCAAGCTTTTTAAACTCTCTATCCGACAGGGAATGAACATTGTGGTTGATGTTCCGGTGGAAGACAACAACGCTCGTGTGGTTAAGTGCTAGGATTCCTAGAAAGTTCCAAAACCAGAATCTGAAAGTGCAACAGCCGGCCCGAGTGCCACCAGCAAAGATTATGTGGAATTGGATCTGTAATTGCATCTTCACACTCTGTTCTGCGCCTGCCATCCTTTGATGGCATCTTTTTTTATGTTTGAATCTGTCTGGTGTCTTTGGGCCCTCCTAGACACTCTTTAGTTTTTGCTTCCTTGTTCAGGCAACCTTGCGTGGTTAGCCTTTTTAGAGTTTTGAAATAACTGTGAAAGTTTAGAATGTGGAGTTTGTTAGTGTCTTTGATAGGCTTGTTTCTTCAGTTTCAAGCATGTTTCCTGCTAGCGCTCAGTGTAGCCTTTTTGGTCGATCAAGTGGTAAGCTCGATGTTCTGTGTAGTTATACATACCTTTTGTATCTTATGTAATTTTGTGATATAATATACTTCTACTAACTTACAAAAAAAAGAAATGATCTTAAAGTTGTTATGCCATTTTCTTCCTTTTATTCAAATAGATTAATTAAAAAAATGTCATATGAATAAGTGTCATATGAAGCGAGTTATCGTTTTTTGGGCATGTTGAATTGATAAACCATGGTATTATCCCATAGTATTGTAACAAAATCTATTTCCATATTAAGAATCTCCATGGTAAAGTGAGAGTAAATCTCTATGATTAAGAATGTTGTTCTATGTTTATCTATATATATATATATATATATATATATATATATATATATATATATATATATTAATAATAATAAGAATAAAGTCATAATTTAATTCCTTTTTTTTTTTTTAGCAACTTAAGTTGTATCATGTAATGGACCATTTAATTTATATGGTTGCACTATTTTAATTTATTCTAATTTTAGGTTTGTACAACTATTAAAATTTTCAAGTATTTTGTTTAATTCGTTCTCATACTAAGTTTGTATAACCCTTAATTTTTTTAGATTTTTAAATAAATGAGACATGATAATGCTTGAATTTATAAATCTACATGGTTGAAATTGTAATGGTTTAAAAAATTATTTAGTTATTTAACATTAACTTATTTGTTTTAATCAAAATAATATTATAAACACTGAAAGAAAGTTTTAGAGGCTAAATTTTACATATAAGTTTATTTTCTGTTTTTATAAATAAATGTATTTATCAATTTCCATTTTATTTTCCTTTGAACACTAAACCAATTTTTTTTTAAAACGGTATAAAACCATTAAATATTTAAATATTTCTATAAAAAAATCCACCAAATATTTCAGAATTTACATACTAAAAAATTCAACCACGACCATAATACATTAGAATTAAAAAAAAAAAAGTTCACCCAACTTCCTACCCCTGAACAAGACTCTAAAAATCAAAATATGGAGATGCTTGATTGCCATGTTTTGGTATTGACATTGACGTGTTTAGTTGGCAGTCACATGCCCTCAAATGGATCCATCAAGAGTCACTAAACTTAATCCACAATATCTTACCTTTCACATCGTTGCAACATGTGAAAGTCCGCATTCAAAAAAAGAGAGTCTGTTTTCTGGGATCAGATAAGCATCGAGTTGAAAAAATGAGTCTCTTTCCATAAGAATTATCGAGGAGATGGAAGCCATGACGGTGCTCTCAGACTCTGTAAAGGATGCGTATGGAAGAAAACTTGAGAAGCAATTGAGATCAGTGATCCAAAGCCTGATAAAACACCATTTCGGAGAAGAAACACTTGATGCGTTGTTCGAGAGTTCGGAAAATAATGGGGAGAAGATTGCGTGGGAAGAGGATAGGTGTATATCATATTAATAATTAATATTAATATTAATATTATTAATATTAATAATTATAGTATTAATTATTAATAATGATGATATGATGATGATTAACTTTCACTAAGATCAATGTGGTTTATGGGACTTCAAGAAAAGATAGTCTAATTGTCATTTTTCAAAATTTTGTTTTTGTGATCAAAGAGCATGGAAAGAGGTGTTCCAAGATAGTTATAGTTGAGTTGGCTTAATATGTCAAGAAGATTGGAAGTGTCACTCATGATAGGTAATTGAGAGCGGATGTGAGCAAGAGCTGTGCAATCTAAACGGAAGTTATTTTCATCTTCCACCTTCTTAGTATCGCAAATCTCACAAATTCTATCATCCCAAGGAGTCTTACCGCCCAATCTCACTCCGACGTTTATGAGTGTTAGTCCTAATCCTAGCGATGTTCATTTTCTTCTTAGTGCTAGTCAACATAGAAAGATAATTTTGGGTATCAAGGGTGGGGTTGATCACCTCCTTATAGTACCTTAGCTTCCTTGTACCCTCCAGTTCCTTAACATCCCACACCTTGTCCATAAAACTGGAGGTAATGGTATCTTTGGTATTGTCCTTGCTTTCGGGCATGATGATCTCCTCCTTAATCCCCCAAACGTTGAGCCAAGACTGAGCATCCTGATGCCACCTGCACTTAAGGTGCAGGTGGGGGTTTTGAATATAGTTAGAAGCAAGTTTTGGGATCCTCTTGGATTCCATATTGTGAAGCTTCTTCTTATGCATTAGATATCTAAACATGGTCGCACGTTCAATAGGGGACATACCAGCTTCGATCAAGATGATAGGATAGGGAGTATTTCCCTTAATCTTGAGGTTATAGGTTATGAATTGCTTTTGGATCATCTCAATCTCCACGACTCCCTAGATATACTGCACCCCCAAAATTCACATCAATATAAGATAACACGGATGACGAGAGTCTCACAGAGGAACTTTTTTTTTCTCCAAATGTAACGATTAACTCACAATTGTTTTCAAGTTCATAATAACCTTTCCAACCACCAATAATTCTTTTCTCATTGCTATGATTCCAGTTGAGTTGATGAGGAAAGTCAATACCCAAATAGTTATAAGAAGAAACATGCTCAAGACAACGGTTATCATAAATGAAACTATCATGGGTGATCTTTTTGGATTTAATGATCATGACTTTAGTCTTGTCCGTATTAACTGTCATACCCATATGGGAGCAGTAGACATGAAGTGTCTTAAGCTTATTGTCTAGATCATCGTGTCTCCTTGCAAGAAGAACGATATCATCAGCATAAAGGAGAAGAGTAATGATAATACCAGTGAGCTCGGTGCCTTCGCAGCTTGCAGTTTCCAGACACTCCTCTAGTTTATCGATGTAAATACCAAAAAGGGTAGGTGAAATGGGACAACCTTGCTTAATCCTGATATTGCATTTAATATCTTTATACCACCCTTCGTTAGTCTTAAACTTGGCAATGACAGTCTCGTAGAGGCAGATCACAACAATCCTCAGTTCAGGAGGAACCGTGATCTTTTCAAGCCTTTCCTAGAGCTTATCTCGAGGGACAATGTTGAAATATTTTCTAAACTCCAAAAAACAACAAAAAAGATTGGTTTTACTGTTGTGACATTCCTCTACGATGATCTTAAGGATGACAAGGTGGTCGATGGTCAAGTGATGTCTCCTAAAACCAGCTTGCCCTTCAGCTCTTTTACCCTGGTTCTCAAGCCAAAGGCTAAGTTTTTTTTCCAGAATGAGCCCATAAAGCTTGGCTAGGATTTGGCTAATCATAATGGTCCTATAGTTAGAGGAAACGTTTTTGTCCCCATTTTTGAAGATAGGCACAATAAGGCTTTGCATCCAGAGCCTAGGAAAGCCATGCATTACGACCAAATTGAGAAGCTTGTGGAGATGAGGAATGAGGATAGATTTTCCCATTTTAAAGATCTTAACTTGGTAACCTTCAATATCTTTGGCTTTCCCATTAGCGACCTTATGAATCCCAGACTCAACGTCCTCCAGAGAAAAAATATAATCCTTAATAGGATTGTTTGAGATGGCACCCATGGGGTCTGGAGAGTCATACAATTTCTTAAGATAGTTATCCAAACTTTCTAGGGGGATAGAATGTTTGTATTTAGTTTTATGAACAAGCGCATTCCGCCAAAACTTTCTTGGCGTGACTTTAGAAAGGTGGAGAAAATGCTCTTGTCTCTTATTAATGTATGACCTCTTCTTCCTCTTAATGAGAGCTTTGTATATACTTATATTATGGATCTTAATGATTTCATTAGGGACGTCTCTCATTGCTTTCCTGGAAATTTTATGGCCTTTGTCATGCCAAGGATTGGAGGTTCTATTATTCTTCTTATACAAAGTCTTATTAGAGAGATTTCTAATGGTGGTGGAAAGGGTAGTATTAAAATGGCAATAGATTTGATCAATGCTGTTATTGTAATTCACGGAGCTTAAATTCCTTTCCAAACCCCTTAAGAAAAGGTCGACCTTACTTCTATCGAAGTGAATGTGACTTTTGCTTTCACTCTTCTCTTGCATGTGGGTGGTATGCGTAGCAATATTGAGGGATAAAGACAAAGGGTTGTGGTCAGATTTAGGTTCGTACCCATTAAGAAGCTCAAAGTTTGTAATATGGTTGAGGATATAGATGTCAGAGATCGCATAATCCACAACGCTGCTACCCAAGCCCATGGATTAATTATCATTACTAGTAAATAATAATAATATTCATAACAATTAATATTACTAATAATATTAATAATTAATAATATTATTAACAATTAAATATTAATATTAATATTAATTATTATTAATACCATAAATAATAATAATAATAATTATTATTATTATTATTAATTGTTAATAATAAATATTAATAAGTAACTAGGAGTGATGAAAAATAACATTTAAACTATGATATTAGTTTATTAATTTATTAAAAATTAATAAATAAATAAATAAAATAAAAGTCAAACTCTAAAGGAGAGAAGTCAAAAATTATAAAAACGAGCCAATACCCTATTCGACACAAGATCATTTGATAAATAAAATAATTAATGGAAATAAAATAAAATAAACTAAATTAAAAATAATTAATGGAAAAAAATAAAATAAAACAAATATATACACAAGTCAGAGGAAATATATATATATATATATATATATATATATATATCTCCAAAGAAAAGTAATCAATAAATAAAACAGGGTCAACCATAAAATATGGTGCTGAGGCCCATTAAACAAATAACATAAATACTAAAAGGAGTTAAGAACGAATATGATGATAAAATACATAAAAAAACACGAAGGATCAAGAAAATAAATTCTATTGAAGAATAAATCAACAACAAATACTATAAAAAAGGACACCCATACCTACATAGATAAACACACAAACAAAATAAATCCCAAAAAGAAGCCTAAAAAACTAGGAGGACAAGATAGGGACCCAACTTTTACTAATATTCCAACCATCATCTCTATTCAAATTATTGGGTCATTTTTAATTTGTAGGGCCTCCCTCAATTTACGATGATGGAAATTACTAACCCTAGCAACAACTTGGGCATCCTCAATGCAGATGTGATGCCTACATTTATCTGCATGCTCTGCCAAAGTAAAGGAGCAGGTCCTGCCATGCTTTATGTCAACAGCATGCTAACGAATCCTTTGATTAATCGAGTGACTAGTCTCAGCAATGTAGTGAGTGCCACAAGAGCATGGGATAATGTAAACACCCTTCATATTCTTGGGGTCCACTAGGTCTTTTACAGATCTAAGGGAGCTCTAGATGGTATTTAAATGCCTAAAGGTTGAAGTCACCTTATGCTTCCTTAGGATCCTCTCAATCTTGTCAGTGATCGCTTGGATAAAAGGAAGATGAACACTAGAAAATTGATCTTGCTATCTTTCTTAGCACTAGGACCTTTTTCAGCTCTTAGGAAAGCCTTAGTACATTGGTGTCTACTCTACCCATTATTAACGAAAACACATAGGAGATGTGCTTTCTCTTCATTGAGATGGTTTTCATCAGAAATTCTTGAAGCTCTAGTTACTAAGGTGTTGAGAACACCAAGATTTTGAGCTGGAAATGATGAGAATTAGCATGAAAATATTTTTCTGTATGAGTTTTCTCACGAAATACGTTATGAGAAAAATAGGCATCATCATTCATTGAGAGGAGGACGTCAAGGAAGGGAAGACTACCATTACATTTAAATTCCATGGTGAACTTTATAGAACTATATTGATTGTTAAGATGGAGGAAAAACAGTTCCAACTTTTCTTTACCATGGGACGAGATGACACAAGTGTCATCCAAAAACCTCTTCCACATCTTAGGTAGATGGCGAGAAGAAGTTAAGGCCATTGATTCAAAATCCTCCATGAATAGATTAGTTGCCACAGGGGAGAGGTGGAACCCATGGCGACACCTCAAGTTTTCTCATAGAATCCCCATCGAATGAAAAGAAAGTAGAAGTAAGACAAATACAAACTAAATAAGCCGTATCGGGATGTGTGATGCACTTGATGACTTCAATGGCCTCATTGATAGGGATATTAGTGTAGAGGGAGAGCACAATGAAGCTCACAAGCTTGTCATCGAGATCAAGCTTGAAACTCTTTAACTCATTAACAAACGATGCAGAGTCCTTGACGAAGGATTTTGTATGGCCAACACAGGGCTTAAGCTTTTGGTGTAGATATTTAGCAAGAAGATAATTTGGCCCTCCTATCATGTTGACAATGGGTCTTAGAGGAGCCCCTTCCTTATGAATCCTTGGCAGACCATAGATTTTGGGGGTAAGAGGGAAAATTTAAATAAGCTTATGACTGAACGAGCTCACCAAGCTACTAGCCTTTATAGCAAGAGGCACACTTTGGGAAATTTTCTTGAGGGGATCCTTGTTGAGTTTCTTATAGCTCCCACTATTATGGAGGTGCTCCAACAACTTTCGATGGTAATTTTGTTTATCAATAATAATGATAGGGCCACCTCTATCGGCTTTGAGAACAATAATATTCTTATTATTGTTTAACGATTTGAGAGAACCAAACTCAGGTTTGCTGATGTTTTTCTTGGGAGGCTTTGCCTTTCTAAGGACAACCGCACAGTCTTGATGAATGATATCCTTAGTGACTTCCGGTAAGTCTCTAATACTATATTCAATGTCACAGATGATATCGTTGACTGAGATCTTTCTAGGAGCAAGAGAAAAGTTTAAACCTTTCTCCAAAAGACCAAAGGTAGGGGGATCAAAAGAAGAGCTAGAGATATTGACAACCCTATTACTAGAAGAGGAAAGAAAATTAGAACAAACAATATAATCCAAACCTAAAGTCTTATTACCAATCCTATAATTATTACAATTATCATAATTGAAAACAGACTCACTAACCCCATTAATATTATTATTATTATTATTAATAAGCCCAATGATATTGTTATTATAAAAATTATTATTATTATTATCCAAACATAAATTATTATTGTTATTCCTAATATTATTATTCCCATCTGAGGTGAAAATGTAGTCACTACTATTATTATTACTATTCAACCAATAAATATCATTATTATTATTATTCAATTGAAAATTATTATTAATAGAACCACTTCCCCTATTTTCAAAACCAACAGAACCCAAAGAAGAATTAATAGACAAGGAACCTGTGGGAATCCAACAGGGTGAATATGATAATGTTCCATCCTCGCCTTTGATGGCAGAAGGGTGAGAAACACCATCAACCCAATGTCGGAGAGCGGAGATTTTATTAGAATTAATTTTACTTCTAGAAGGAACACGAAAGAAACTAGACTCATTAGGCTGTGAGATCAATTTCTCTGAGAGCTTAATGAACTTCTTGGACTTCTTTACTTTCCATGTTTCTTCCAAACAAGTATATTTCAGTGCCGAGCATGATTCAATCCTTGACCAGAGGGGGGCAAAGATCTCATTTGAAAGTTCCAAATGGAGAGACAACAAATTATGAGAAATGAAATCCAAAACCTTTCTCACCCTGTCAATCTCCAAACGAAGCAATTCCATGCTAGCATTAAGAAAAATACAACAACCACTAGAATTATTAAGAGGGTGCTTAATCTGAGTGAATGAAGGAACAAGGGAAGAGTCTCTACATCGTTTTAGAAAAGGTAGATCTATCATCAACTTGGAAACCCTTACGCAAGACCTTTGAAAGTGATGAACTTTAATAGCAGTCGCCCTTTCGTATAGGTTAGGAATTTCTGTATTCAAGCTTTTGTGATCCATAATGAATTAAGAAAAGTTTTTCAATAGAAATCACATAAGAGAAATTTTTGGCCAACGCGTTTCAAACCAGCAAGTGTGGTTGATTATCAGGACCAAATGAAGAGGTAGACCATGGCAAAGGATTAAATAGAGAGAAATTTAGAGACAAAATTTCCAAGTAATGACTATATTTGAACAATAATATTTAAATTATGATAATTGTAATAATTATAGGATTGGTAATAAGACTCTAGGTTTGGATAATATTATTTGTTCTAATTTTCTTTCCTCTTCTAGTAATAGGGTTGACAATCTCTCTAGTTTTTCTTTTGATCCCCCTGTCTTTAGTCTTTTGGAGAGAGTTTAAATTTTTTTCTTACTCCTAAAAAGATCATGGTCAAAGATATCATTTGTGACATTGAATATGGTATTAGAGACTTATCGGACGTCACTAATGATATCATTCGTCAAGACTATGTAGTTGTCCTTAGAAAGGCAAAGCGCCCCATGAACAACATTAACAAACCTGAGTTTGATGCTCTCAAATCGTTAAATAATAATAAGAACATTGTTGTTCTCAAAGCCGATAAAGGTGGTGTTGTGGCTATTCTTGATAAAGATGATTACCGTCAGAATATGTTGGACCACCTCTATAATAGCGGGAGCTGCAAGAAACTCAACAAGGGTCCCCTGAAGAAACTTTTCAAAAGTATGGCTCTTGCTATAAGGGCTAGTAGCTCGGTCATCTCGTTCAGTCATAAGCTTATTGAAAGTTTCCATGTTACCCCCAGAATATATGGTCTACCAAATATTCATAAGGAAGGGGCTCCTCTGAGACCCATTGTCAACACGATAGGAGGACCAACTTATCTTCTTCCTAAATATTTAGCCTAAAAGCGTAAGACTCTTTTTGTCCATACGGAATCCTTCATCAACAACTCTGCATCATTTGTTAATGAGTTAAAGAGTTTCAAGCTTGATCCATATGACAAGCTTGTGACCTTCAATGTGGTCTCCCTCTAAACTAATATCCCTATCAACGAGGCCATCGAAGTCATCAAGAGCATCACAAATCGTGATGTGGCTTACTTAGTTGTTATTTGTCTTACTTCTACTTTCTTTTCATTTGATGGGGAATTCTATGAGAAAGCATGTGGTGTCACCATGGGTTCCCCCCTCTCCCCTGTGGTAGCTAATCTACTCATCGAGGATTTTGAATCGAAGGTTTTTTATTCTTCTCTTATTTTGCCTGATATGTGGAAGAGGTTTGTGGATTCAACTTGTGTCATCTAGTCCCATGGTAAAGAAAATTTGGAATTGTTTTTCCTCCATCTTAACAATCAATCTCGTTCTATAAAGTTCACCATGGAATTTGAATGTAATGGTAGTTTGCCCTTCCTTGATGTCCTCCTCTCAAGGAATGATGATGACTATTTTTCTCATCAGGTATTTCTTTAAAAACTCATACGAAACAATATTTTCATGCTAACTCATCATTTCCCAGCTCAAATGCTTGGTGTTCTCAACACCTTATCGACTAGAGATTTAAGAGTTTATGATGAAATCCATCTCAATGAAGAGAAAGCACATATCCTAAGTGTTTTCTTTAATAATGGGTATAGTAGACACCAATGTACTAAGGCTTTCCTCAGAGGTAAAAAATGTCCTAGTGCTAAGAAAGATACCAAGGATCAATTTTTTGGTGTTCATCTTCCTTTTATCCAAAGGACCACTGACAAGATTGCGAGGATCCTAAGGAAGCATAAGGTGGCTTCAACCTTTAGGCCTTTAAATACCATCCGGAGCTCTCTTAAATCTATAAAAGACCTAGTGGACCCCAAGAATATGAAGGGTGTTTATGTTATCCCATGCTCTTGTGGGACTCCCTACATTGGTGAGACTGGTCGCTCGATTAATCAAAGGATTCATGAGCATGTTGCTAACATAAAACATGGAGGGACCCACTCTTGTTTGGCGGAGCATGCAGATAAATCTAGGCATCACATCTGCATTGATAAGGCCCAAGTCTTTGCTAGGGTTAGTCATTTCCATCATCGTAAATTGAGGGAGGCCCTAGAAATTGAAAAGACGCCCAATAGTTTGAATAGAGATGATGGTTGGAATATTAGCAGAAGTTGGATCCTTGTCTTGTCCTCTTAGTTTTTTAGGCTTCCTTTTGGGTTCTATTTTGTTTATTTGTTTGTCTATGTAGGTATTGGTACGCTTTTTATAGTATTTGTTGTTTATTTATTCTTCATTAGAGCTTGTTTTCTTGATCCTTCATGTTTTCTATGTATTTTGTCATCCTATTTGTTCTTAACTCCTTTTAGTATTTTTATTATTTGTTTAATGGGCCACAACCCCATATCTTATTGTTAACCCTGTTTTATTTATTGATTACTTTTCCTTGTATATATATATATATATATATATATATATATATATATATATATATATATATATATATATATATATATATATTTCTTTTGACTTGTGTATATATTTGTTTTATTTTATTTATTTTTCCATTAATTATTTTTAATTTAGTTTTATTTTATTTCCATTAATTATTTTATTTATCAAATGATCTTGTCTCGATTAGGGTATTGACTCATTTTTATAATTTTTGACTTCCCTCCTTCTTTAGAGTTTGACTATCATTTTATTTTTTTTAATAAATTAATTTAAATATTATTTCTCAAAAACTAGTTGTTTAATATAGCGGTTACTTATTAATATTTGTTTTTAATAAATTAATAAACTAATATCATAATTTAAATATTAATTTTCAAAATATTAATAGTCGGTTTTCATAAATTAATTTAAATATTGTTTTTCAAAAACTAGTCATTTAATATAACCATTACTTATTAATATTTTTAAATAAATTAACAAACTAATATCTATTTAAATATTATTTTTCAAAAACTAGTAATATTTGTTTTTAATAAATTAATTTAAGTATTATTTTTCAAAAAGTATTTGTTTAATATAGCCATTACCTACTAATATTTTTAATAAATTAATAAAATAATATCATTACTTAAATATTATTTTTAAAAAACTAGTCGTTTAACATAGTCGTTACTTAATAATATTTGTTTTTAATATATTAATAAATTAATATCATAATTTAAATAATATTGTTCAAATATATTTGTTACTTGCAAATTATGTCTCTACATTGCTTTCTATTTAAGCGTTTTCCATGGTTTGCCTCTTCATCTTGTCTTCATGATAAACCACACTTGTTGGTTCAAAATGTGTCGGCCAAAAATTTCTCTTATGTGATTTCTGTGGAAAGACTTTGCTTAATTCATTATCGATCATAGAAGCTTGAATAATTACTACCCAATATGGAAGGGCCACTTCTATTAAAGTTCATCACTTTGAACGGTCTCGTGTAAGGGTTTCCAAGTTGAAGACTTATATGGCTTTTCCAAAACAATGTAGAGACTCTTCCCTTGTTCCTTTGTTCCCTCAAATTAAGCACTGTCTTAATAATTCTAGTGGATGTCGTATTTTTCTTAGTGATAGCATGACATTGGTTCGTTTGGAGATTGGCAGGGTGAGAAAGGATTTGGATTTCGTTTCTCTTAATTTGTTGTCTCTTCATTTGGAACTTTTAAATGAGATATCTGCCACCCTCTGGTCAAGGATCGCCACATGCTCGGCACTAAAATCTACTCATCTGGAAGAAATATGGAAATTAAAGCAGTCCAAGAAGTTCAATATTCATAAGGAAGGGGCTCCTATGAGACCCATTGTCAACACGATAGGAGGACCAACTTATCTTCTTCCTAAATATTTAACCTAAAAGCTTAAGACTCTTGTTGTCCATACAAAATCCTTCGTCAATGACTCTGCATCATTTTTTAATGAGTTAAAGAGTTTCAATCTTGATCCAGATGACAAGCATGTGAGCTTCGATGTGGTCTCCCTCTACACTAATATCCCTATCAATGAGGAAATTGAGGTCATCAAGTGCATCACAGGTCCTGATACAACTTATTTAGTTGGTATTTGTCTTACTTCTACTTCCTTTTCATTCGATAGGGAATTCTATGAGAAAACTTGATGTGTCGCAATGGGTTCCCCCCTCTACCCTGTAGTACTTAATATATTCATGGACGATTTTGAATTGAAGGCATTATCTTCTTCTCGTCTTCTACCTAAGATGTGGAAGAGGTTTGTCGATGACACTTGTGTCATCTGGCCCCATGGTAAAGAAAAGTTTGAACTATTTTTTCTCCATCTTAACAATCAATCTAGTACTATAAAGTTCACCATGGAATTTAAATGTAACGGTAGTCTTCCCTTCCTTGACATCCTCCTCTCAAGGAATGATGATGGTTATTTTTCACATCAAGTATTTTGTAGGAAAACTCATAGAGAACAATATCTTCGTGCTAATTCTCATCATTTTCCCTCTCAAAAGCTTGGTGTTCTCAACACCTTAGCGACTAGAGCTTTAAGAGTTTCTAATGAAAACCATCTCAATGAAGAGAAGGCACATCTCCTAAGTGTTTTCTTTAATAATGGGTATAGTATACATTAATGTACTAAGGCTTTCCTTAGAGCTGAAAAAGGTCCTAGTGCTAAGAAAGATACCAAGCATCGATTTTCTGGTGTTCATCTTCCTTTTATCCAAGGGACCACTGACAAGATTGTGAGGATCCTAAGGAAGCATAAAGTGGCTTCAACCTTTAGGACTTTAAATACCATCTGGAGCTCCCTTAGATCTTTAAAAGACCTGGTGGACCCCAAGGATATGAAGGGTGTTTACATTATCCCATACTCTTGTGGGATTCCCTACATTAGTGAGACTGGTCACTCGATTAATCAAAGGATTTGTGAGCATGCTGCTGGCATCAATCATTGAAGGACCTGCTCCTTTGCTTTAGCGGAGCATGCAGATAAATCTAGGCATCACATCTGCATTGATAAGGCCCAAGTCGTTGCTAGGGTTAGTCATTTCCATCATCGTAAATTGAGGGAGGCCCTAGAAATTGGAAAAAGACCCAATAATTTGAATAGAGATGATGGTTGGAATATTAGTAGAAGTTGGGTCCCTGTCTTGTCCTCTTAGTTTTTTAGGCTTCTTTTTGGGATTTATTTTGTTTGTTTGTTTAACTATGTAGGTATTGGCATCCTTTTTATAGTATTTGTTGTTGATTTATTCTTCATTAGAGTTTGTTTTCTAGATCCTTCATGTTTTTATGTATTTTATCATCCTATTCATTCTTAACTCTTCATGGTATTTTTGTAATTTGTTTAATGGGCCTCAACCCCATATATATATATATATATATATATATATATATATATATATATATATATATATATATATAATTTTTTAATTTTTAATTTTATTTATTTATTTTAATAAATTAATTTAAATATTATTTTTCAAAAACTAGCCATTTAATATAGTCGTTACTTAATAGTATTTTTTTAATATATTAATAAATTAATATCATAATTTAAATATTGTTGTTCAAATATAGTTGTTACTTGGAAATTTTGTCTCTGCATTGCTATGTATTTAAACCTTTGCCATGGTCTACCTCTTCATCTTGTCCTGATGATGAACCACACTTGTTGGTTCAAAATGTGTCGGCCAAAAATTTCTCTTATGTGATTTCTATTGAAAGACTTTGCTTAATTCATTATGGATCACAGAAGCTTGAATATAGAAAATAATAATTATAAATTAATAATAATTAATTCATCCATATAATAAAAAATAAATTAAAAATGAAATAACAATTTATTAATACATTTATATTATTTAATAATTAATTACTTGATAATTAATACTAATTAATATTTAATAATAAATTGATCATTACTATTATTTATTAAAATTATAGATATTTTTTTTAATATGATAAACCTTAAATTAAGTCCATTTACCATGGTTTACTATTGTTGATTTTTGTATTGAGACAATCGCTTTCACCATGTGATGTTGGACCATTGTTGACCATAATTATAAACTCAAGGAATCTATATAAAACCCACAGATCAATATTATAAATCCTATGAATAATAGTGTACCCTAGGAATATGAACCCTTAGATTAATAAACCCGAAGGATTGATATTATAAACCCAAGGGATTAATACTAAAACCCCAAGGGATTATAAACAAAAGGGAATAATATTAAACCCAAGGAATTAATATTATAAACCCAAGGTATACAAACCCTATGATATATATTGTAAACCCTAAAATAAACATGGTTGACCATGGTTGATTTTCATACTAAGACAATCTTTGTCACAATGTGATGTTTGATCATGGTTGAGCATCGTTGATTTTGATTTTGAGACAATGTTTGTCACAATGTGACATTGGACCATGCTTGACCATGAGTGACCATCATTAACAACAATTGATAGTTGACGATAGTTGAAAATGGTTGATTTTCATATTACGACAATCTTTGTCATAATGTTGACCATGGTTGACCATGATTATAAATCCAAGGGATTTATATTAAACCCAAGGATTAATAGTATAGACCCTATGAATAATATTATATGCTAGTAATATTAACCCTTAGAATAATAAACCCAAGGGATTAATATTATAAACCCAAGGTATATAAACCCTAATATGAATATTATAAAACCTAAAATAAAAATGGTTGACAAAGGTTCACCATGGTTGATTTTCATATTGAGACAATCTTTCTCACAATGTGATGTTAGACCATGTTTGATCATAGTTGACCATGTTAGATTTTCATATTGAAACAATCTCTATCACAATGTGACATTGGATCATGGTTGATGATTGTTGATAATGGTTGACCATGGTTGATGGTTGTTGATAATGGTTGACCATGGTTGATATTCATATTGAGACCATCTTTGTCGTAATGTGACATTGGACCATGGTTGACGATTGTTGATAATGGTTGAGCATGGTTGATATTCATATTGAGACAATCTTTTTCGTAATGCGGCATTGGACCATGGTTGACCATCATTGATTTTCATATCGAGACAATCTTTATCACAATGTGACGTTGGACCATGGCTAATTTTCATATTGAGAAAATCTTTGTCACAATGTGACATTGGAACATGGTTGACCAAGATAATGTTATAGACACTATGAATAATATTATATGCTAGGAATATCACCCTTAGAATAATAAACCTAATGGATTGATATTATAAACATAAGGTGTTAATACTAAAACCCCAAGGGATTTAAAGCCAAGGGGTTAATACTAAAGCCCCAAGGGATTTAAACCGAAGGGATTCATATTATAAATCCAAGGTATATAAAGCTTAAGATGAATACTATAAACCCTAAAATAAACATGGTTGACCATGGTTGATTTTCATATTGAGACATTGTTTGTCACAATGTGACGTTAGACCATGGTTGACCATAATTGACCATGTTTGATTTTCATATTGAGACAATCTTTGTCACAATGTGCCATTCAACCATGGTTGACAATGGTTGACCATGGTCAATAGTCATATTGAGACAATATTTGTCACAATGAAACATTGGACTATGGTTGACCATGGTCCACCATCATTGATTTTCATATTGAGACAATCTTTCTCATAATATGATGTTGGACCATGGTTGATTTTCATATTGAGATAATCATTAATCACAATGTGAATTTGGAACATGGTTGATCATGGTTATAAACCCAACAGATTTATATTGAACCCAAGGATTAATATTATAAACCCAACAGATTTATATTGAACCCAAGGATTAATATTATAAACCCAACATATTTATATTGAACCCAAGGATTAATATTATAAACCCCATGAATAATATTATACCTTAGGAATATGAATCCTCATATTTTTTTTTTCTCAGTAAACGCTAAATCTATTAAAGTAATAGTAACAGTAAAATTACAAGGAGGACTGAGCCTCAACAGAGAGGACCTGCATGCTTTCAAAACTGACAGAACTATCCCATATTTGGGGAGACCATTTACAGTGAACATACATCCAAGTTGGAGTAAGATCCTCCAACTTCCAGACCATAAGTGCATAGACAAAACCAGAGTAAAAACCTCCTGACCGCGCATACAACACCATATAAACATTGAACCGAAAACAGCCAAAAAGAGAGCTTAGAAAGCAAACAAGTGTCATCATATGAGCTTATCTTGGTCCGGTTGCACTTCCTCCACTAGACACTCGTTACCATACCATATATCTTCACCATGCTCTGCCTCGCTCTCCCCACTGCCACCTGGAGGATTCGAAGCCTGAGGAGAACTGCTTGAACTTCCGTCAGCTTCCACCGAAGCCGACACGCCATGGATGCTGCCACCTGACTGCACAACCTGAGGATAACTGCTCGAATTGCCTTCAATTCCCTTGTCTGTTGCCTGCAAACCACCCTGCTTGCTTGTCTAACCGATATTTCTCTGCTGTTACTCTAAACCATGGCCGCCCACGATTCTGAAACCTTCCTGAGAGAATTTCGCCATGTCGCTTGCAGAGACGGGGGTAGAAGACTCCTCCTCCATGAAGATAATGGAAATGTTAGCAGATATGATAGGCCTGATTAAGCTGCTCTAGAATCTGAAATGGAAGTTTTGAAAAGCATGATATGGGAATGGTCTGCGAGAGGGACTAGACGGGGGCATCATAGCTTGGGAGGCGGGATGAGAAGTCTGAGATCGCCTGCGACCTCCTCGGCTGCCGCCATGATGGCTCTGCATTCTATGTCGGACCATGGCTAATCTGCAAGAACAGAGAATAACAGAGGAAGTAGGGTCACCGGAGCGAAGCAGCCAGCAGGGGAGAGAAATCTCATGCCTAGAGCAGGGCTAGCCCAGGGGGGAGCAGCAGTGGATGTCAAGCGCCTGAATTGGCGTGAGCTTGTTGATGAGCCCCGAATTGGGTAACTTATTGGGCTCATTTTGCCTAATTTTCCTTGATCAATCCACCATTTTTCATAGATTATGCATTTTTTTGAGTATGTTTATGTTATTTGAACGAATAAGGGTGGTCACTCTACCAAGGAGGCTAATACGTGGTTATTTCAGGTTTTTTGGACAAATTTTCGAGCAAGACCAAGCAATTATGGGCCAGGTGACAGCCAATCTTGAGGTGAGGATTCGTAGGGAGGTTGTCTCTGGCATTAAATGGCCCTTCCTCGAAATCTCCAGCCTCAACTCCGAGCTCAACAGGCCACCAAAACGAATCCTAAAGGCAGCCGAGCAGCTTTGGGAAGAGTGACTGTTTACTGGCAGTTTGAACAGCCGAGTCAATTGAATTAAGGAGGGCTGCTAGGCCCATCGTAGTGTATAAATAGGAAGGCCTCAGCCTTCGTAGTTTACTTTTGGAACTATTGGGCTTTGCACTATAGTGATATCATTTTCTCAGCTCGTTTTCTTGTAGCTACTGCTGTATAACTTTATTGTGATGATTATTTTTTAGTAATGAAAAGCAGCTTTACTTGGCATCAGTTCTGAGTTCTTTATAGGAGCCTGTAGCTCTTGGGGTTGGGCCCAACCCAAGTGCCAAGGCCTCCTTATGTACTGTTATTTGTTTTTTATGTCTTTGCAAAATAATTTCTATTAAGTAGATTAAAATCTTGCTGATTAACTAAGTCACTGTTGATGATTAGAAAGATTTTTGATGTCGAGATTGAGTTGATAGGTTATTAACAGGGACAAGCTTCAGAAAAGGGCCATCAAGCACCTCTGGTTTCACCTCTCCCTCAGTGGGATCAGGAGCTGGGATCAAGGTGACCTTGCTGCCAACAAAAACACTGACTTTGCTTCGCCATGCAATCATTAGTGTTTTATTTTTATTTGCAGAAGTTGGTTACATGTTCAGATTCTTGATTGCTTCGTTGCACAGTTAGTATACATGGTTTCATTGCAATTAAAACTTCTGTTCATTCTCTTTATTGTTAGCTAGATCAGATTAGGTCAATGTAACTAGGTCTCTGATTTTACAAGTCTTCGTTGGTTCATTTGGAAAAACAACTTGCATAGCACCTCTACCACTTCTATATCTGCCCATACTCCATCAATCCCATCTGCTCCATCCCCTAACTTGGATTCTTGCCTCACATTTGCCACACTTGCTCACATAACCCTAATTTTTGTGCAACATTGCTTCATTCCTCCTTGAACAAATCCAACCATCTTCATCTTTCCTCAACTCCATCCACCAAGTCTTGGACCTCCTCACACCCCTGTCCTACCTCCATACTCACTCCTTCACCTTTCTCTCTCCATCCATCCTCCGAAATCCCATTTCTGAACAACCTGTAGAAAATTACAGACATCTTGTAGAAATTCCAGAACATCCTGTAGAACCCCTGCAGACTTCCTGTAGAGGCTCACGAATGAGGTTTCTTTATAGCAAAACTCTATGAAACTCTCTGGAAGGGTGTTAGGGACCCCTTAGGCCCTCTCTGAACCTTCCCGACCTCCTCCAAGAATTTCCTCTCGCCAATCCACCTCTGCATAGTAAAAAACAGTTAAATCGCATGCATGATAATTCTGACAACTTATTCAAAAATACAAAAAGATGTTTTTTTAGATGTTACTGTAGAAGTAGCTTAGACACATGTATTTTACCTTCCTAGAAGTCAATGGCATCTCTTTCAGTAGCTTGCATCCTCTTTCTTGCATGAGTAGGGCTAGGTGGTAAAATTAGGGTTTGCTAGGGTTTATGTTTCCTTTCAACATTCCAGTTTCTTTCTGCAAGTAGAACAACCTTCTTTGAGTTAGCTTTCGTCCATCAGTTAAAAATCTTCTTCTCAGAGCTCATAGAAGTTGGCTTAAGCTCCTAGCGGACTTGTGCCAGCTGACCAAGTGACAGCTGCGCAAGAGCTAGTACTTGTGCATATAGCACCGTCGCTTCCAAGTTTGTTACGAACTACCGGGTTGATAAAAGTAAAGAAGGGAGTCCCAGGAGTTGCAGAAGTGTTGCTGCAATACTGGAGCCCACCATTATTTTTGGCGCTGTTGCCAGGGAAGCGTCAGAGCATTTGTGATTTCTATTTTTCTTGTATTGTTTCTACTCCAACCTTCTGCTAAGTAGTTTATTTCAGTTCCATTCTGCAATTTCATTTCTACAAAAGTAAATTAGACATTTCCTGCTTTCATAGGTTAGCCTTTCAATTCCACAATTTCAGTTCTGCAAGCATAGACTAGAACTTCAATTCTGCAAGCGTAGAATAGCATTTCAATTCTGCAAGTGTAGTCTAGCATTTCATTCGTGCAATTTGATTTCAGCAAAATAGATTAGTCCTTTCCTGCTTTCATTTCAATTCCGCATTTTCATTTCCACAAGATAGATTTTAGTTAGTTGCAATTCCATCTGTTTCAGTTTTGCAGGCACAAGCAGAAACAGATATACGAAGATCTTATAACAGAAGAAGAGCAAGAAAACATTCATTTTGAGAACATGGCTGAAAACAAAAACGGTAGAGAAGATGATGAGAGAATAGAAGGTACCTTCCCCATCCGAGAGACCAACGGGGACATGAAGATGAAGAACATAAGTCCCTCAGCCTTACCTCATTTCCATGGATTGACCACTGAAGACCCTGATACCTTCCAGTTTGAGTTTTCTGTCCTTTGTCGAACTTATGACTATGCAGAAGACGAGAAAAAGTTGAAACTCTTTCCCTCCACACTCAAGGATGCAGCATTATGCTAGTTCATGGGGTTACCTGGAAACAGTATCACAACTTGGACTCAGATGCAGCAAGCCTTTAACAACAAATACCGGGACTGTTGTAGGTCAAAGGAAACAAAGGGAGAAATCTTTCGGATGACCATGGGAAATGATGAGTCTTTAGAAGACTACGAGGAAAGGTGTCAACTTAGCTATAAACGGGCCAGGTGCACACTTGACCCTCAATCTCTAAAGCTGGTTCTACTCCGAGGAGTCCTTGAAGACCTTCTAGATACCCATCACATGCTAGCTGGAGGAGACATCTACCAACTACCTTATGAGGACATAAATACTGTGTTTAGAAACCATTCTAGGGCAGCCCGGAAAAGAGGTAGGGGTAATACACTTTCAGCTAGTACCACCTTCTCCAAGCATGAGTTTACTAATCATATGGAAGACCTCAAAAGTGAGATGAGACAGACCATTGCCATGCAACTTGATACCTTCCGAATCCAACAAAAGAAAGAGGAAGCTGAGAGGGCTTTGGCCATTTTTTGTCCCAGATGTATGAGGAAGCACCCTAAGAACGAGTGTCCATTACATTCAGTAGAGGTATGTTTCATTTGTGAGGAAAACCACCCCACAAACCAATGCCCAACCTTGCCCAGATTTTAAGCCATGTACCAAGGGACTGAGGCAACCACTGAACCTCTCTACTTCATCAACCAAAGGAGGCTGCATGGGCCCAGACCTTACCAGCAGGGGATGCAAGGGACATCCCAAGCTTATTATAGCCCCAACCAATCTACTCGCATACCTTCTTGGGGTCCTCCTGCTCATCCTTCCTGGTCCGCACCTCCTCCGTGGTCTTATCCACCTCAATACCATACTCAAACCACTGCTCATTTGTTTCACTCATATGGCCAGCCACAACCTTAGTGGAATGCACCTCAACTAGGGTGGAGGTTCCAATACAGCTCTCCTCCTGCCATTCTGCCTCGACCATCAGCTCAGCCACAACCATTACCTCCCGCTCCTCCAGGACAACCCCAGATGCCTGCTCAACCGAACCCGAACCCCAACAACCGACAGGCCCAACAGGTATACAATGGGGAGACAACAGGCCCTACCTATGCTGTGGAGATCCAGGAGATCAACCTGCGATCTGGGAAGACCCTTCCAAATCGCCAACCTCCTCCCCAAGAGGATGAGGAAGAGAAACAGGAAAGTGAACCCAAAGCCATTCCACCCTTTCCTGAGCGACTAACAGTAACCACGCAACCAAACCCAGAGGAGACTGAACTTCTGGGAGAACTTAAACAGTTGTGTGCAGAAATACCACTTCTACAGGCCATAAAAGATGTACCAATATACAACAAATTGATTAAGGAGAAGTGTTTCAGGCACCCAGGCAGGCGAAAGAGAGATGCCCTGACTATCAATGTCATAGGACAACTGTCTGATCTAATGTTGGGGCAAGTAGTCTGTCCAAAGTATTTGGACCTTGGGAGTCCTGTAGTTGATGTCCACATCAATGGCACCATAATCCACCATACCTTGATTGATCTAGGGGCTGCCATTAATGTGATGACTAGGGACACCATGCTTCAACTCAACCTTCAGAGTTCCTTAAGGAAGACCTCGACAGTCCTGCAGTTGGCAGATTGCTCCACCGTGACTCCCGAAGGGATTGTGGAAGATGTCTTGGTCTCTGTTGACTCTTGGGAGTACCCTGCAGACTTCTTTGTCCTTCAGCCAAATGCAAAGCTCACTGGATACCCCCTCATTTTGGGAAGGCCTTGGTTAGCCACTGCGGATGCTTACATCAGTTGTCGAGCTGGAATCATGACCATCAAGAATGGGCCTATTTCCAAGCAGCTAGTCCTATACCCTCCCACCCAACCTCTGCTAGAACATGACTTACCACTCTGGTTGGAAGAGGGAGATGAGGATGAGGTCTACTCTGCACCATTGTGCACAGTAGAAACCACTAAGGGAGGCCCTCAAACCGAGGATGATTTGATTGAGACTTTGATTCAAAATCCACCTCCCAGTGCACTGTCCTTAGAGGAACTGGTGGAAGATACCCAAGCCAGCACTTTAGTAGACCTCTGTGTGACTGATCCGACCTCTCCCAGAATTAAGAATGTGGAATTTGGCCCCGAAAGAACCTTGAAGATCAGCTCCTCCCTATCTCCCTCCCAGGAGAAGGAGCTGTGTAGCTTACTGAACAATCATCTGGATGCTTTCGCTTGGAGTTATAAGGAGATGAAAGGAGTCCACCCTTCGGTCTGTACCCATCACATTTACATTAAAGAAGATTGTAAACCAATCAGGCAGCCTCAGAGGAGAATGAATCCAGCCCTTAAAGACATTGTCAAAGAAGAATTGCAAAAATTGTTGGATGCAGGATTCATCTACCCTATCTCTGATAGTGACTGGGCCTCACCTCTAGTGCTTGTGCCCAAGAAGAATGGGAGGTGGAGAATCTATATAGATTACTGAGAAATTAACAAATCCACCAAGAAAGACAATTTCCCTTTGCCTTTCATAGATCAAGTGTTGGATGGACTGGTAGGGAAGAAGTTCTTCTCTTTCCTAGATGGGTTCAGTGGGTATAACCAGATCCAAATAAGCCCAGAGGACCAAGATAAAACCACCTTCACTTGTCCATGGGGTACCTTTGCCTACCGAGTCCTTCCCTTTGGGCTATGCAATGCTCTTGCCACTTTCTAGAGAGTAGTATTGAGCATATTTTTTGAGTTGGTCCATGATTTGGTAGAAATCTATATGGATGACTTTACTCCTTATGGGTCCAACTTCCAAGAGGCATTGACTAATCTGGGAAAAGTTCTAACCAAGTGCATTGAGATGAACCTGTCCCTCAGTCTCGAAAAATATGAATTCCTGATGACTGAAGGGACTGTGCTAGCTCATACCATTTCTCGGCAAGGATTACAGGTGGATCCTAATAAGATTGCTATCATCCAAAAGGTCCCACCTCCTCAAAAGGTAAGAGATGTTTGGAGTTTCCTAGGCTTAGCAGGATATTATCAAAGATTCATTAAAGATTTCAGTAAGCTAGCCTTGCCATTGTTTGGCATCTTAGGGAAAGATGTTGAGTTCAAATAGATTGACGACTGTCAAGGGGCTCTGGAGGAGTTGAAATATAAGTTGGTGTCCACCCCGATCTTGAGAGGTCCAAACTGGGCCCTACCTTTCCACATACACACTGATGCCTCGAACAAAGCCATAGGGGCAGCCTTAGGACAAGTTGAGGAGAAACTACCATATGCCATATACTTCGTCAGCAAAACCTGTCCAAGGTAGAAATGAACTATACTGTAACCGACAAAGAGTTCCTGGCTGTAGTCCATTCCCTAAACAAGTTTAGACATTGCATCACTGGTTATCAAACATTTGTACACACTGATCATGCTGCGATTAGATATTTAATGAATAAGCCCGATGTCAATGCTCGTATCATTAGATGGTTACTTTTGTTGCAGCAATTTGATTTGACTATTGTCGACAAGCTAGGTAAGGAAAATGTTGTTGATGACTTCTTGTCTAGATTGGATTTCCCTACCGGTGAAGAAGGAACAGTGGATGACCAGATGCAAGATGAACATCTGTTTGATATCTCAGTACTCTCTCCATGGTTTGCTGATATAGCAAATTACTTGGTCTCAACACAGTTCCCTTTGCATCTATCCTCAAAGGAGAAGAGCAAAATTGTAAGGAAGAGTGCCCCATTCACTTGGATCGGGGGCAACCTGTTTAAACTTGGCCCAGATCAAATCTTGAGGTGTTGTGTTAGGGAGGAGGAAGTATTTGACATCCTCCTAACCTGTCATGACGGGCCTTGTGGAGGCCACTTTGTAGCAAAAAGGACTGCCTTCAAAATTCTACAGGCAGGCTACTATTGGCCTACGCTTCATCAAGATGTCAGAAGATACATCAGCCAGTATGACCGATGTTAGAGGATGGGGAAATCGACTCTAAGGAATGAAATGCCTCTCCAACCTCAAGTGACCTTCGAGCCATTTGAGAAGTGGGGCATGGATTTTGTGGGTCCTATCAACCCTCCTTCAAAGCAAAGGTCTTACATCATTGTGTGCGCCGACTATCTAACAAAGTGGACAAAAACAAAGGCAATCAAAGCAACAACAGAAGAAAAGGTGGCTGAGTTTTTAAGGGAAAATATCTTCTACAAGTTTGGCTACCTAAGAGAGTTAGTCACCGATCAAGGAAGCCAGTTCACCTCCAACCTGATTGAAGACTTGCTCGCTCATCACAAGATCAAGCACAGGACTTCCACCCCATATCATCCACAAGCAAATGGGCAGGTGGAAGTCACTAATAGAGCATTGGAAGGGATTTTGACTAAGGTGGTGAGCAGCAGCAGAAAGGATTGGGCAGATCGCCTGGTTGAGGCCACCTGGGCCTACAACACCACTTGGAAGACTACAACAGGTTTCACACCTTATGAGCTGGTCTACGGGAAGAAAGCTTTGCTGTCCATAGAGTTCGAGTACAACACATTGAGGGTGGCAGCTCAGCTGGACCTAGATCTCAGCCATGCTCAACATGAAAGATTATTGCAGCTGAATGGATTAGATGAACACAGAATGTAGGCCCTCCTCCAATTAGAAGTAGTTCAACTCCAGAGGAAGATATGGCATGACCGGCACCTTAATGAAAAGCCATTCCAACCAGGAGATTGGGTGCTGCTGTATGACTCAAGATACAAGGATATCAAAGGAAAGTTGAGGACAAGATGGTTAGGACCATATACAGTGGAGAAATGCAATGACAATGGTTCAGTCCTTATCAGGACCATTGATGAAGAATCCATCCCCATGCTTTTCAATGGGCATCGATTGAAAATCTACAAGAAACCCCTTTCAAGGCAGGAGTTCATTGAAACTTTGGAAAAATCAGTGCTGGTAGTGGAGCAGGGCTCTGCCTCTATTCCGCCCACACCTTGATCATCAAAAAAAAAAAAAAAGGGAATAAAAAGATCCCTGGGTGAAAACCTCTCTGAGGCACCCAGGGCAGACAGTGAGGGTGAAAACCTCATGGAGGCACCCCAGTTGTCTCTCAAAAAATAAAGAAATGGAATAAAAAAAAGTTCCTTGGGTGAAAACCTCTCTGAGGCACCCAGGGCAGATAGTGGGGGTGAAAACCTCATGGAGGCGCCCCTGCTGTCTCTCAAAAAAAAAAAAAAAAAAAAGGAAAAAAGAGAAAAAGTAAAAGAAACAAGTCTAATCTTTGGAATTATTGCAGGTTGCAGGGAATACAGTGCAGATAACGAAGGTCACGCAAAATGAGGACATGGGTCCGTACCAGGCTACTAGACATCCTCACAGACACTCCCTCCATGGCCACTCACTTTTTCCAGGATTTGAACACATTCGGGTTGAGATTCAACCTCTGCAGGAAGTTCTGAGCTTTCTACACGAAGTTTTGGGGCTTTCTACAGGAAGTTCTGCATTTCTACAAGAAACCTCCTGTAGAGCCTTCGAGCAGGCCAAATTTGATTTTGGAAAGGGATTTAAAGCTTGAAGTCTATTGATTAGGCCTGCAGCCACCCCTCTCTTCCATCCATCACCGATTTCATCTCTTTCCACCGCCATTGCAACAATCTGGTTATGTATTCCTGCACAGTCATACAAAGAGTCCTGTTTTCCTCAGATTGATTTTTTTTTTCCAAGTGACAAATCAAGCACACAAAGGCTCACACACCCTACCTGTCAAAGCTCCATCCAGACTCTTCATTCGCAAATACGACCTTGCTCATTTAAGCATGCATCCCACGAGGAGAAGCAACTATAGGATGTCCTACAACAATCCTGTAGCAGCTGATCCATCTAGAGCACATGTTATGGAGTCGGTAGTAGCTGAAATCGACACAGGGGACATGTAACAAACTCCGCTTGGACGTGAACACCTCCTCGACAGCTGAAATCAGACAGAGCCATGCATGCAGCGTTTACAACCAGAGGATCGGGTCCCAAAGCTGTGCATACAACATCAACCAATGAAAGAAGGAGTCCAACGCCTGTGCACGAAGCAGCAGTGAGCAAAGCCATTGTTCCACGTCCTGAAGCCTGCAGAACACGTCCACGGCCACACAGGTAAGTGTCTAACCTTATTCGTCAAATTGCATAGACCATATTCCGAAAACTGCATATCTGTGAAATGGTTAGGATTGAAAAAATTCGGTGGCCAGTCAACTGGCCACCCACAGTCAGTCGAATGGCCTCGTGGGATCTGAACGAGCTCAGTTATGCCAAAGATACGTGCATCCTACACGTGGGAAGTGTCCAGTCGGGGGGAATCGGCAGGATTGGCAGGGTGGCGGCAGTTAATGGCAGAGGGAAGGTAACGATGGTCAGAGACACGCAGAGGAATGATGGCCGTGATGTTGGCTAACAGATCGGCCTGGCCACCTCACCCCCTCGCCATGAATTGCGCTGTAATTCAAACATGCTCGACCGAAGAATTCATGATTAACAGTTGTCCTTTACACTTGCAACCGTTCTCAGTGAAGTACGCGTCCTCCTCCTCCGCAGTCTGTTAGCCCGAGCTTCTCGGCCTGTTTCAAAATCCTCCCGTGTCCTAGGCTCATTCAGAAGCGCCGTGACATCCTCCAGAAGCTGGCAAAGCTTTCTACAAGGAAGGAGCTCTACAAGAAACACGGCACAACCTCCCGGAGTAGAGAAACCTGGACTTTCTGCGTCAAAATTGGAGTTTCGAAGAGAGGTAGGCTCGAAAACACCATTCCCATGCATGATATTTCAAAAGGTGGTGAATTAAACTATCTGGAGTAGGAGAATTAGAAGCAAGTCTGCCTGTGGGTCAAGAATAGTAGTTTGCCTGTGTGATACATGGAATTTTTCAGTTGGTTCTGCGTCAAATTCTCCTCCATGGTTCCTGTTAAGAAATTCCTCCTATAGAAACGATAAACCACTGTGAGGGCTAACCTGTGCATGAAGAATGTGACTTTTATGTGGTTGTATGCATGCTGGGGATGAAAATTAAGCTCTGCACTCTGTCTGTGGGAGCCTAATTCCCTTTTGACAGTCGAGTTTTGGGCAGCAACAACATTATAACCAGGGAATTGGTGCAAAGTGAAATACAAACACCTGAGAAACCCTGTCCTCAGGATCAAAAGAGGAAAACATAAGACAACAGTCCCTTTCTACTCGGAGCATTGAAATAGGGCACTCTCACCATGCCAGGAGGATTTATCAGAAAGGAACCCTCGGGTTCCAAAAAATTGCGTGAAACTCCCAAGGTGGTAAACCTATTCACCTGTGCCAATTGGATGACCTTCTGTGACAGAATTCAAGGTCATGACGATGAGGTAACAGAAGAATTATTAATGTCCCTGCAGCCTAAATCAAAGACACTAGCCACTGTGAATTTCAGAGGGTTGACCCTAAAGCCTACCCCACAATTCATTAGTCAGGTTACTGATCTGCCATTAGGGATACCTTGGAGCAAAGAGGAGAGGGCATTGTGCCAAAAAGCCAAGAAAGAATTCTTCCTACCAGAGGAGCAGTTTTCAGAAGATAAGAATGGGGTCTGGAGAGCCAGCCTACACCCTTTTTCGAGTGAGGTCAGCCTTTAGATCATGAAATACATTACATGTGAGGGGCGGTTCAGTATTGTTTACGATTATCACTTCTGGTTGCTAAGTGAACTCACACATAGGATGGATTTACCCCCAGAACAAAAGTTAAGCATCCCCTATTTCCTCCTACAATCATTAATTGATTGTGGCACAAAATTGAAGGAAGGGACTTTGGATCAGCTGGCCCATCATGGGGTTATTAAGCTTCTAGTGGAAGATGCCCTCCATACCTACACTGTCCCTCTCTCCTGGGAGATTTTATGCAATATGTCCAAGGATGATGATGTTTGAATTCTGGCCAAGGAACTCACTTCATCCAATAGTGAGGAAAGGGAGCACATTGAGGTAGAAGAGAAAGCCAAGGGTAAGGAAACCCAAGACAGACCACCATAGAAATAACAAGAAGAGAGACGAGGGAAAGGCCAAGCTGCTGAGCCCAAAACTGTGGGTGGAAGAAAGGCACAAACACCAAGGGAGAAACGATTGCAAATCAGGGCAGAGAGGACTGAAAACGTCCAAGCAAGTCAGGACATAACCAAGGCAACCACAACAAAATTAAAAGGGAAGGCACCCCCAGCCAAGCAGACCAAAACAGTGAAGACAGTTTCCACAGGAAGCCAGAAAACCGTTTCTACAAGAAGCCAGAAAACAGTCAGCACAGGACTTTCTACAGGAAGTCTAGAAACAGGGCGACAGAAGGAAAAACTGCCTGAGATTTTAGCCAGGGAGGCAGCAGCTGTGCTGGCCACCGTAAGTACATCTCCAAAGCAGAAAGGGAAGTGAAAGAGGGAGCCTTCCATGTATTTTAAGGCAAGAAGGAGCATGAGGATAAAGCCTAGCAGACCCCAGCCACCGTCAAAAGAACCAATCACGATTGTAGACACCCCAACTACACAAAAGGAGAGGTCTACCTCAAAGGCATCCATCACCTATGAACGGGGAAGCCCGAAGACATCCACCTGGAGAGAAAGAATGAAAATGTTGGACACAAAGGCCTCTCTACAGGATCCTGAGACTGTTCTACAGGAAACACTGGCTAGGCTAAAGGAGACCGAAGAAATGGAAGGTGAGGCAGCTAAATCACCATAGGAGGAAGAAAAGGTGGAGAACATTGTGGAACCTAGCCCCCAGCCCAATTTGGGCTCCTACTATAACTTCTTAGAGGCCGGAGAGATCATTCCCCAAAAATTCACAGTGCCACTTTTCCTTGCACTAGAAGAAGAGAGAGTGAGGACCCACACTTGGATGAATATCGCTAAGTCTAAGGGTGTGGCAGATATAGGTCCTCTGGAGGAACAACTCAAAGAGGCAAGAAGGGAATTGTCTATGGTGCAACATGTGGAGAGCAGCCACTGGGTCAAGCTACATGAAGAAAATGAGCTGCTTAAACAACAACTACAGTTACAAGGACAGAAGAAGGAAGACAGGCCTCACATCTTGGGAGAACAACAGCAACAGGAGGAGCCCACAACAGCCAAAGAAATCCCTGATGAATAGCAGAAGAGAGATGGGTTGCAGGCTAAAATTGAGACATTGAATAGACAGCTACAAGAGAAGGAATTGCAAGCAGGCCAAGAGATACAGTCTCTGAAATAGCAGGTACAAGAAAAGGAGGCCCAACTGGCCTGCATGGCCAGCTGGGCGATAGAAGCTCTGCAGTGTAGGCAGCCTGCCAAATCATACGCCCTATACCTTAAGGATCAGTGGTTACAGTTTCAGATCAACACCTTGGCCCAAAGGGGCATCACCCCATTCCAAAATTATCATCAATTTGCAGCTCTATGTGGCAGTAGTTCATCAGAGGACAGGGCCAAATTATCAGAGTTTTACTTGCACAACTTCGCCCTTCCGAACATGAATGCATGGGATCCCAACACTATGATAGGAGATTTCCAACTTATGGCCATGGCCTCTTGGATGAATTATGAGGAAAAGAGAGCAACAGAGGTCTACAGTATCATAGGCAGAGAACTCAGTGAGCCATTAATGATCAGAGCAGAGCCGGATGACCCCTCAGCAGTGATAAGCACCCACCAGCACTTGGCCAACAACCCTCAGGATCTACCGGAATACATTGAGCAACAGGCTCAAGCTATTGCCCACTTTGAGGACATGGAGAGACTATTGGGAGAAAACTGCCTGCATGCCTGCACAAGGCGGTGGAACACACTGCCTCACAGCTTGAAGATAAGGGAATACCACTCTCCCACTAGGGTGAGGGAGGCCTTGGCAAGGGTACCTCTCTACAAACAGTTGATGCAAAATCTGCAGGCCAATTGGATTGGCCTGAAATTCAGTCCTCCTTTGCTTTTGGGATTGCTAGAAGAAGTTAAGGAGGAGGAGGAAGACAGATAGTGGGAGGAAGTGGAAAGGAAAGCAAGATTCCATGACCGAGAAGAAGATATCACCGCGGAGGCCTGGGACATGGGGGAGGCGATCAAAGCTATAAAGGATGATGAGCTGGACTAGTTGCTCAGAGGATGAACAACCCATTTAGCAGGGGGGTGATGATGAGCCCTGAAATGGGTAACTTATTGGTCTCATTTTTCCTAATTGTCCTTGATCAATCCACCATTTTTCATAGATTATGGATTTTTTTGAGTATGTTTATGTTATTTGAACGAATAAGGGTGGTCACTCTACCAAGGAGGCTAATACGTGGTTATTTCAGGTTTTTTGGACAAATTTTGGAGCAAGACCAAGCAATTATGGGCCACGTGACAGGAAAGCTTGAGGTGAGGATTCGTAGGGAGGTTTTCTCTGGCAAAAAATGGCCCTTCCTCGAAATCTCCACCCTCAACTTCGAGCTCAACAAGCCACCAAAACGAATCCTAAAGGCAGCCGAGCAGCTTTGGGAAGAGTGACTGTTTATTGGCAGTTTGAATAGCCAAGTCCCTTGAATTAAGGAGGGCTGCTAGGCTCCTCATAGTGTATAAATAGGAAGGCCTCAGCCTTCGTAGTTTACTTTTGGAACTGTTGGGCTTTGCACTATAGTGTTGTCATTTTCTCAGCTCGTTTTCTTGTAGCTACTGCTGTATAACTTTCTTGTGGTGATTATTTTTGAGTAATGAAAAGCAGCTTTACTTGGCATCAGTTTTGAGTTCTTTATAAGAGCTTGTAGCTCTTAGGGTTGGGCCCAACCCAAGTGCCAAGGCCTCCTTATGTACTGTTATTTGTTTTTTATGTCTTTGCAAAATAATTTCTGTTAAGTAGATTAAAATATTGCTGATTAACTAGGTCACTGTTGATGATTAGAAAGATTTTTGATGTCCAGATTGAGTTGATAGGTTATTAACAGGGACAAGCTTCAGAAAAGGGCCATCAAGCACCTCTGATTTCACCTCTCCCTTAGTGGGATCAGGAGCTGGGATCAAGGTGACCTTGCTGCCAACAAAAACACTGACTTTGCTTTGCCATGCAATTGTTAGTGTTTAATTTTTATTTGCAGAAGTTGGTTACATGTTCAGATTCTCGATTGCTTCATTGCATAGTTAGTATACATGGTTTCATTGCAATTAAAACTTCTGTTCATTCTCTTTACTGATAGCTAGATCAGATTAGGTCAACGTAACTAGGTCTCTGCTTTTACAAGTATTCGTTGGTTCAGTTGGAAAAACAACTTGCAGAGCACCTGTACCACTTCTATATCTGCCCATACTCCATCAATCCCATCTGCTACATCCCCTAACTCAGATTCTTGCCTCACGTTTGCCACACTTGCTCACATAACCCTAATTTTTGTGCAACATTGCTTCATTCCTCGAACAAATCTAGCCATCTTCATCTTTACTCAACTCCATCCACCAAGTCCTGGACCTCCTCACACCCCTGTCCTACCTCCATACTCACTCCTTCACCTTTCTCTCTCCATCCATCCTCTGAAATCCCATTTTTGAACAACCTGTAGAAAATTACAGACATCCTGTAGAAATTCCAGAACATCCTGTAGAACCCCTGCAGACTTCCTGTAGAGGCTCACGAATGAGGTTTCTTGATAGCCAAACTCTGTGAAACTCTCTGGAAGGGTGTTAGGGACCCCTTAGGCCCTCTTTGAACCTTCCCGACCTCCTCCAAGCATTTCCTCTCGCCAATCCACCTCTGCACAGTCAAAAACAGTTAAATCGCATGCATGATAATTCTGGCAACTTATTCAAAAATACAAAAAGATGTTTTTTTCAGATGTTACTATAGAAGTAGCTTAGAAACATGTATTTTACCTTCCTAGAAGTCAATGGCATCTCTTTCAGTAGCTTGCATCCTCTTTCTTGCATCAGTAGGGCTAGCTGGTAAAATTAGGGTTTTCTAGGGTTTACGTTTCCTTTCAACGTTCCAGTTTCTTTCTGCAAGTAGAACAACCTTCTTTGAGTTAGATTTCATCCATCAGTTAAAAAGATTCTTAAGGAATTTAGACTTCTGTGATCCATAACATTGTCTGGATATCTTCGGCAAAATCACATAATCAATCTTTTGTCGACGCGTTTCGAACCAACCAGTGTGGTTCATCGTCAGGACAAGTTGAAGAACTGATCAGGCTAAGCTTGATTAAATAGAGTGTGCAGAGACTCCAACGGCTATATTGCAACGGCTAATTTTGACCTGAGGATCAAAGTCAAACCCTTGATTTTTATTAATAGAAGCATTAATTATTATTAGTTAATTGAGTAATAAATATAATGGTCATTATATCATCATATTTATTAAATAACCTATATTTAATATTATCCCCAAATTATTTAAATTAAATCGTATTAAATTACTATTATTCCTAGAATTAAGTTACAATCGGATTAAAAAGATTCTTCTCAGAGCTCATAGAAGTTGGCTTAAGCTCCTAGCAGACTTGTTCCAGCTGACCAAGTGACAGCTGCGGCAAGAGCTAGTACTTATGCATACAGCACCATTGCTTCCAAGTTTGTTACGAACTACCAGGTTGATAAAAGTAAAGAATGGAGTCCTAGGAATTGCAGCAGTGTTGCTGCAATACTGGAGCCCACCACTTGTCACTGATAGCAGAGGTATATCTTCTGTGAGGAAGCTTCAGAAGGGAGGGACCGCAGCAAGAAGCCGGAGAGCAAACCGTGAATGGAAGGGCTGCGAACTTCCTGAGTAAAACCATCTGAACCATGTATCTATCGAGGAGGATCATTAATTCAACCTGCAGGTTGATTTGAATGCGCATAATGTGAACCCGCTTGAGCTTTGCGCTAACCTGGAGATGAGCGCTCTGCTTCAGATGGCAAGACATTATGCCAGCGGTCATTAATAACCTCATTAACTGTGATATGAATCACCCACATCCGGGTGCTCTTCTCCTTCCTGCATCATTTCCTTCTTCACAGTGTTTTGAAAGTCCTAGAGTTGGGAATCAGAGGCCAGACCTGAAATTGAGCCTGTATGAAGGTTCACCCCACATTCCACTCCAATGTTTGCTAGAAGGTCCGCCACTTTATTCCCATCCTGTCTAATATGCTTAAGAGTGATCGCCCTGTGATGGATGAGCCATGTTTCGATGAGTTCCAACCGCTTTGCCATTCTCCAACTGCTGCTTACTTTGCTTGAGGGGGTGCCTTGCATGATTTTGATGACCATGTTAATGATGATCTGAGAGTCACCTTCGATGATCAGAGGAAAAAATCCCTGATTTTGAGCGAGGATGAGCCCTTGCCAAAGGCCTTCTAATTCCGCTGAGTTATTGGTGTCCCATCCTTTTGAGCCTAAGAAGGTTAGCAGAGGAATTCCCTTCCAATCTCTGAAAATCCCTCTGAAGCCTGAATTTCCAGGATTTCCTTTTGAGGCCCCATCAAAATTTAACTGATAAATATTTTTGGGAGGTGGAATCCATTTTCCAAGCGAACGACTTGTCTGAGGATGAATTCTTTTGGAAATATTTTCTTGATTCCATTGAAGGTTCTAGTTGGCCCATATGTTTTGTTCTTGGGGTAGAGAAGGAAAATCCTCCTGACACCAGGTATGCAAAGATATGGTTTCTTTGATGTTTTGACACATGATTTTCCAGAGATTCTCCATCGGCATAGATTGGTCCTTGAATATTCTTCGATTTCTCTCCTTCCAAATTGTCCACATGAGGAAGCCCGGAATAAGTTTCCAGAGGAAATTTAAGATCTTTCTTTGAAAAGGGTTCTGTTCCCAGCTGCGCATCGTAGCTATGACATCTCCCTGAATTCTTCCTTCCTTTTGGCAGCGGAAGCTGACTTTTTCCCAGAGTTTGCGCGCAATGATGCAGGATTGCATAAGATGCTTTATGGACTCTTCCTCTTGTTTGCAGTTAGGGCATATTGAGGGCCCTTGATAGTTCCTTTTCTGGAGATTGTCCCATGTAAGAATCTTGTTGTGACCAAGGAGCCAGAGGAAGGTAGAAATTTTCGGCCAGTTGGTGGGGTCCCACACTTTGCTCCAGAGGTTATCTTTGACCATATGCTCCTTGATAATAATATTGTAAGCTTCCTTTGTTGAGAAGACGCCCTTTTCTCCATACCCCCATCTGAGAATATCTCTTTCCTCCGAGCATTGAATTCTTCTTCTCATTAATTCCGCTTCAAGAGTTTTTTGAGCTTGTTCCGTTCCATTTCTTAAGATTTGATTTGCTTCTAACCATTGCCTAGTATTTTGTATGGGGGAAGATCTCCAAAAATTATTTACCTTGTTGTGGTCTTGTAGGTCCTGCTCTGGGATTTGCAAAGGATGAAGAAGGTCCTTTAACTTTGGCAGCTGCTGCCAGGAATCTTCCCAAAACCTTGCATCCTTGCCATCCTTGACTTCCCAAAAACTGTGCTGCTGAATTAAACTCCTATGCTGCTTGGCTGAGTTCCAAATTAAAGATCCCATTCCTACCTCTGATATTCTTATTAGTTCCTCTGTAGGATGATTGTTTGCATATTTAGCTATCCATAAATAGGCCCAGGGGGTGGATGGCATAGTGAGCCATCGCCACCAGATACGTGCCCCCATGACCTCATTGCTGTGAGAAGGGTCCCTAAGGCCAGTTCTGCCGGCACTTTTGGGAAGGCAGATAGTGTCCCATTTAACCAGAGCCCATTTACGTTTCTGACCTGAGCTACCCCATAAGAAAGATCTTTGAAGTCACTTGATTTCTTTTAGCACCCATTTGGGAGCTGCCAGGATAGAGAATAGGTATAGCGGCATGGAATGAAGAATAGCCTTGATGAGAACTAACCGACTCACCATATTAAGGGTTCGGTGAGTCCATAAGGAAAGGCGGTTTTCCAACTTTTCTAAGAGGATTTTCCATGAGGAATGTTTCAGGGCTGAGGCTATTAAAGGAGCACCAAGATATTTGGATGGAAGGGAAGCAATAGAGAAGCCTATGATGTGGGCTATGGCAGATTGAGTACTGATAGGCGTATTGAAAAAAAAGATTTGGGATTTGGATTTATTGATAGAGGCTCCAGAAGCTTCTGAAAAATCCAAAAGAAGGGACTTAAGTTGACAAGCCTCCTGGACTGAGGGGTGACCAAAAAGCATGTTGTCGTCAACAAATTGCTGGTGAGTAAAGGCTGGGGAGTTATGAAAAGACAAGCCTTTGAGCAGCTGAGAATGTTGAGCCTGTTTGATGCTTCGGCCTAAACCTTCTGCCATTATAACGAATAGGAATGGTGAGAGAGGGTCTCCTTGTCTGATTCCCCGAGAAGGTCGGAAGGGAGAAGAGGGGATACCATTGATAAGGACAGAAAAAAAGGAGGAGGATAACAGACTCATAACCCATCTAACCCAAGGGGGAGCAAAACCAAAAGCAGTAAGGGTTTTTTTAATGTACAACCAGCTTAGACTGTCAAAAGCCTTTGAGAGATCAATTTTAAGGAGCATACCTGGCTTCTTGGATTGCTTTAAGGAATGGATTATTTCATGAGTGAGAATAATACCATCCGTAATCTGCCTCCCTTCGACATATCCAGATTGCTCCAATGATATTATGAGAGGGAGCAACAGTTTGAGTCTGGAGGCAATGATTTTGGAGACAATCTTGTAGATAATGTTGCAGAGGGAAATGGGCCTGTATTTGTCAGGAGTGTTGGGCTAAGCCTCCTTGGGGATGAGAGCGATAAATGTAGCATTCATTCCAGGAAACATCCATCTCAAGGATCTTGATTCCTCGACCACCTGCCATACTTCCATTTTAATCAAGTCCCAGAACTTGTGAAAAAAGTTTGAAGTGAACCCATCCGGACCAGGCGCCTTCCCGGCTTTCAGATGGCGTACAGCTGCTTCAACCTCCTGCAATTCGACCAGTCTGAGGAGAAGTTGGTTGTGCTCCTCTGTAATTAACTTCGGAATATGTCTGGTGATTTTTTCTATAGCAATCGATCTATTTATGTGAGGTTCTTGATGCGCCTTCTTGAAATAGTTTACAAATTCTCTTTCGATTTCTTCATGAGTTTCCTTTTTATCCCCCTGCTCATTTAGAATGTGGGTTATGTTATTGTTCATTCTGCGTTGGATGGTGGTACTGTGGAAAAATTTTGTGTTTTTTTCTCCATCCTTAAGCCATTTTATTCTTGATTTTTGCCTCCATAGCGTTTCTTCCTGTTTTTCCCTTTCTAAGATTTGTGACTCAAGAATTTTTTCCTGTTCTGACAGGTCCTCTGATCGGCCTTCCATTATGATCCTCTGTTGCAGGCGTTTCATATCCTGATCGAGAATGCACTGAGCCTGGAAAATGTTGCCAAAAGAATTATGATTCCACTGTTTGATCTTACCCTTGAGATGCTTGAGCTTCTGTTGAAACTGTGACATCTTGGTTCCTTCAGAAGGCGTAAAATTATTCCATTATGTGCTGATTAGGTTGTTGAAGTCCGGGTGAGACATCCAGAACTCTTCAAATCGAAATGGTCTGCGAATGGTGCTTCCCAGCCGAGTCCATTGTAACGAGATTGGCCAATGATCCGATCCCCCGATCGGCATGATTGACGCAGCAAAGTCTCCCCCTAAGTGAATAACATTGTCTGATATTAAGAATCTATCCAAGTGAGAAGAGATTTGTTGCAGACCTGTTCTTTTATTATTCCATCTAAAAAAACCATTGTTGAAAGGCATGTCAATAAGCCAATTCTTCTAAATGAAGTCCTTTAGGTGAATCCCATCTTGGTTCCTGTTAGATTCGGTTTGGTCAGCCCTCCGTCATAGATCAAAGCTCTTTCTGCATTTCAATTTTAGGTGTCCCGCTCCATCCACTCAGCTACATTTCGCTAGGGAAATGTCATGATCTGACGGAGAAAGTCATGCTACTCATTCTCCCTCATGTCTGGCCCCTCCTGGTTCAGGTCTTGATCCACAATCACTGAAATTCATAATAGCCAAGGTCTGGTCATATTACAGGTCAAAGTCCTTTTTATTGCTAGGTCTAGGAAATCATCAATGTAGTTTTTGAAAAAACATGTCCAGAACAAAGTCATGCAGGCCAGAGGGAGATCTTATACAGCTATGGTTCAGGAAAGCATCATCATCACCTGAAGAGACATCGACTCTTCTTCAAAACTCTGTTTTGAAGAAAAGTCAAACAAGGTCAACTATGACAAAATTTTCCAAAAATCGACAGTTGACATTTTCAGATGCAGTCATGGATTTCAAAGCCAGAAGCCCAGTCACACAGTCCCCGCAAAGAAATGCCGAAAATTTTATCATGAGAGCCAAAATTTCAAAGAAAAAGGGAAAAAGCAGAGTGTTTTAAAGTCAATAAAAAGTGCAAAACATAAACATTATAAAGTGGGTTTTCAAAGAAGAAAAAATTGAACCCAACTCTCTCAAAGCCTATATATATTTGTTTTGACCCAAAACTAAGTCATTGTGATAAGGAAAAGCTTGAGAGAGGCATTGTTGAAGAAAAGAGAGCTAAGTAGGAGGAATTCGAGTAAGGAGGGCAGGTTTCTAGGTGGCGCGATGCATACACCAAGGAGCGCGGCGCACACGGAGGGTGCGATGCACCGACAGTCAGTCCCTAGTGAAAAATCAACAAGGGCACGACGCACTCAAGGCGCGCGGCGCACTGGGCTTGGCGCACGACGCACACAGCCAGGTGAATAAAAAACATTGCAATTCATCTCAAATCTCAGCGAAGTCAGCGAATCAAGAGCTAGGGCATGATCGACACCTCTTCTCCATCACTTTTGTTATTAATATGAGGTTTGTAAGATGTCTAATGGTACCCAAAATCACCATGGCCATCCATGGAAAAATCACGAAGGAAAACGAAAAATGGGGTCGCAAAAAGTGATGATGAGCACCAAGGTTTTGCTCCCCTCCCCTTGTCCCCTCATTTCTCATCATTTTCACCTCCATTCCATCATGTTCCCTAAAGCAACCACCCTAAAATCACCCTAAAACTCCCTCCCCTGTTTTTCAAACAAAAATTGCGTGAATTGACAGCACGCGGCACACACACAAGGTGGCGCGACGCACTAGGAGCCCGGCCACAGTGTTAATAATGCACTGGGGCAGCGCATACCCAGCGCGTGGCGCACTGGGCAAAGCGCGCGACGCACAGGCCTGTGAGCCTAAAAAAGCACCGAAATCGCCCAAATTTTCATAAATGGCCCTCAAAATTGCGAAGGTGGCCCTAGATCCTTTCACCATTGATCCCTAACTCAAAGAATAATATGTTTTGGTGACCATGAAATAGAAGGCAAAATATTTATTAACCAAACCCAAAAATGACACAAAGGAGTGCAAAAAGCTAAGGTTCTGCTACAGTGACATTGTTGCTAAAATATTCTTTTACCCCACCCCTATCAAACTAATTTCTCTGTAGCCTTTACCCCTTACCATCACCCTAGATACATTGTAATCATATCTGTGCATCCCTTTTATTCCTATAGCCCAAAAAATCCCAAACCCTACCCCATCAAAACCATACCCCAAATACTCCCAAATCCCTGATAAATTTCTCCTATAAACCCCTATTCCCCTTTTCATCATTCCCCTCCTAACACTCCCCTGTTGTATTGTCCCCTTGGTGATAGATTTTCAGAGCATTCATCAGTTTCATTGGATTCAGAGGGCAGCATAAAACTCAGGGTACAAGCAGCAGTAATGGCATAAGAAAATTCATCAAATTATGAGGGGGATACACACAGTGACACATCTTCAGGAGAGAGGGCCCATAGGAGACATCACCAGAGTGGCAGACATCTCAGAGACGAGCCAAACACCCTCACAGAGCTACAGGCATGCCCACTTGCCATGTCTTGTTTCCAACACTCGGAATTTTATGAATTTTGCCAAAGGGTGGCAAATGTCAAGGTCCATCATGAATTGGCCCGCCTTTTTTCACTTCATCTACAGGGAGGCCAATCTATCCTAGCTGGGGTCACTTTCACCTTGACACCGGAGGCTATATCAGTGGCAACAGAGATACCAAACGTTGGAGAGCAATGGCATAAGAAGAAGAAAGTGGAGAGGCATCCCTATGAGCCTTACATCAGGAATAGCTGCTTGAGCCAGCTCACTAGAGTTTTTCCATTTAGATTTTTGAGGGAAGAGTATGCCCCACTCATGAGATTGATCATGAAGTATTTCAGTTGTGAGGGGAGGTTTTCTCGCCTTTATGCCTATCACATCCGCTTGCTCATGCACTTCACCAGGGTGAAGATGATGAGCCTCCCATTTTTCATCTGCAACAACATTGAGAAGATGAAAATCTTCATGCAGCGCAAGACCCCACAACAACAGCTAAATAGTGTATGATTTTGCTCTCATCCGGATTTTGGTGGACCATCAGTTGGGATTGCAGGGTATTGATTGGGAGGACTTCATCTCTCGTGATTTCTTCAGCGCTCCACCGGTGATATCAGAGGCAAAACATGAGGTTGGAGGTCCTTCACATCAGTCTGAGCATGAGCTGGGAGGTCCTTCATATCAGTTTGACCCTAAGATGAGAAGTCCTTCACATCAGTTTGAGAGTCATGAGACTGCCAGCATGCCAGTTTTCATCACATATCAGAGAGGTTATCCGAAAGGCACCAGACCGCTGTTTGCAGTAGCAAAGCGAGTGTTATCTCCACCCGGGGTGGAAGGGGCCTCGCTTCCGACATCGGCGCCCCAGGATCTGGGTAGGGGCAAGGAGCTAGTGCAGGAGGAAGGGCCATTAGGTGAGCAAGAAACCGAGTTTGTTCTCCTCTAGGATGACGAGACATATGCAGAACCAACCCATGAGGAGCTTATAGAGATCATTAGGGAGCAGCAATCAGAGATTGGAGACTTGACCATTGATCTAGAAAGGGCCAAGTGGAACATGAACTACCTGGAGCAGAGAAAAAATAGCTTGAGGACCAACAGACGATCATGGAGCTGCAGAACATCCGTGAGCAACGCCAAGCTGCTCAAAGAAGAAGGGTTCCGCTCACATCTTTGGAGCAAGAAATCAATAAAGGCCAGCAGTCCAACCTTGAGAGGGTCAACATGCATTTGGAGAGGCTATTGGAAAAATAAAACAGGGAGAAAGACATGCTGAGGTGCATGACTTATTTCTACCAGGCCCGCAACATGAGTTCCAAGGCAAGAATCAGGAGCCTAAAGGCAAAATTAAGCAAAGCAACAAAAGAGGCAAAAGAGGCAAAGGAGGCAAAGGAGAAATATCAGATTTGAATCTTGGCTGAGGCTTGCTTGGCTCAACAAAGCACTTCATAGGGAGCCTCCAGCCCAAATTTCAAAAAATTTGGGCAAATTTTGGTCATAGGCAAAATTTTTGAGCACAAAACAGGAAATTTCTCCCTGTCCGCCCGCCACTGGCGCGACGCTAAAATCATAGCACTCCAATCGAGGAATGGATTGAATATTTGGATTCAGCATCGAAAAATACGCCTAATGGTGTTCGGGCAAGAAATTTTGACAAGTTTTGGGTCTCCGAAAGGTCAGAAAACACCCAAAAATGGCCTCTCTGCCACTTTTTGGACACACAGAAAGAAGTCTTGCTAGAATGAAGTTTTGGAGGGGCAAATGAGTTTCAAATTCAGAAATTCTAGTTGGGTTGGAAAGTAGATAGGATAGGCTTTCCAACAAGCCCACTTGGGTACATTTTGGACACCTGCAAGTGCACCAAAGTAGGCTCTAAAGTGGCGTGACGCACAGGGAATTTGGCGCGGTGCACAGGGGAAAAAACTGCCAAATTGCTTCTGTTTCGTGAAATTTCATGTCACGACTTCTCCAAGTGGGCCCGGTCATCTACTCTTCAGTTTTTTTGGCACCAAAGGTGGCTTTTAAAGAGTTTTCTCTCCAGGTGGGCATCTATCCAAGTGGAAAAAGAATGCAAAGGATCACCCCAGCCAAATGTCATGCTTGAGAGCGCTGCACCTGTAGCTGATGGTTGGCTCTCCATCTCCTTTTCGAAATGATTTGAGTAACTTCCCAACCCCTGGGCCTTCCATCTCTTCTCTAAACTTTCTATATATTGTAAGCACGTTATTTGCAAAGGGTTGGCTGGCTTGTAACTTCTGGGAGACTGTGGGAAAGAAACTTTGTTTCTGCACTATGTATTTTTGACAGAGAATTAATGAAAGGCAGCGGCTCTGTTTCATGAGATTCTTGTGGTCATGAGTGTAGCAAATGTGTTCTTATGTTCCATATGTATCTTGTTATGTTTCATATTTCATTTCATGCTTCACTTCATTGAAATTTTCTAAGTGAGATTAGGTAGAATTCAATTTATATTGCTCTGCCTGTGGGAAAATTTCATGTACAATGTTACTCTTCTGTTGAAAAGGATTCATGCGACCATGCCCTTTTCACTCTCTTCAGCAATCTTTCCATTCCGCGTTACCTTAAGCCGAAATTGTTGCGCTTGCCGCCTACCTTGCCTCACAGAATTATGTGTGCTTTCATATTCGATTCTCTGTTCTTTGCTGAGCGCCAGTCCCATATACATCCCAGAAGCTCGGTCACTTCATAAAATATTTTCCAAAATCCCTTTTCACTTACTAGCCTAAGGTGAATATTTCATTGTAAGTCATCTCACCATTTTGTATATCCATTTGCTGAGTGTGACTTGGAGAGAGCCCTCTCCTGTTCTGGTAGGGCTAGCTACCAGACTAAGCGTGGTTTGTGGTTACCCTAATTTTTGCCTTCCTTCAGCCTGAGGCAGATTTAGGTGCTAACATAGTGGCAACCATACTAGGGATCAAGTTGAAAATCAAATCCCCTTGTATCATAAGAATTCTAGGCTTTCGGATGATGAGCTTAGGATTGAAAAGGCTGAGTAAGTTGGTTGTGTCCCGTAATTTATCCCAATAGCACGCTGGCTTCGAGACGATATACCAGAGTGAATCCAGACCCAGACCCTCCTCATATTTATGAAAATCCCAATTTGATCCCAAGACTCCTTCGTCAAGAAAGCACCATAACCCTCGTGTTCAAATCCCATTCATGTCCCGACATTTTTGAGTATCTCGAAGAGCTTGAGTTTGACGAACGATTTGAGATATCACTGTTTGAATCTAAATCCGAAAAGGCTGTTGATTACACCGTCCCCGATCCACAATTTCTTGTAGACCTTGAGATGGAAAGAGCTAATAGATTAATTGATAATTATATTGCCACACAGCCCCAAACTCCAAGTGCAAGCCCCTTGCCAATTGTGCACACTCCTCCAACGCCTCCAAGGCCAAATCCACCAAGAATGATGGCTGCCCGTTTCGCACCGCTTGTTCTGCCCCAAGTCCTAGATGACATGCCAAACGATTATCAAATTAAAATTCCATTTTTTGATGGCACTCCTAACAATATTACAGCTCAACAACATGTGGATAAAATGGGAGATTTCTATGAACTTCATGAGATCGAGGCGGAGAACGTGGCAATGAGGCTCTTTATACAAAAGTTTGCAGGTGATGTGAGGAAATGGTTTAGAGGTTTGACGGCTGCAACCATCACCACCTTGGCTGAGCTACAAAGACAATTTTTGAACAGGTGGGAAGTCAAAAAGAATCCCCTTCAAATTCTGGTCGAGTATGAACAAAAAAAGCGGAATGCCGGTGAATCAGTCCAAGATTATTGTGTTAGATTTAATGCAGTCTACAACAATATCCCAGACCATCTAAAGCCACCTGTGGGACTAGCAATGATGAAATTTCTGGATGGTTTTGATGCTAACATGGCGTACCAATTGAGAGAGAGAGAACCAGCTACAATGGAAGATATGCAGAAAATTGCAGTCAGCGTTGAGGCTAACCTGCTGTCCAAAATAGCAAGAGCGAAAGCAGAGAAGAAAACCACAGTGAAAGAAGAATCTTCTTCAATGGATCAACTTCTCAAAAAGGTAGAACAGATGCTTGAAAGGGTAAAACATGACAAGCCAGAGCCACAAGTTAGGAATCCTAACTTTCGTGGCCAATAGTAGCCACAATATGCGATAAGACAAAGTGATCAACAGACTCAAGAGCAGACGGCACACCAGCCGGTACAAACACCTTTGCAGCAGAATTTTGTGCATGGACCGGAGTCATATGAGGATGGAATGTAATAGGCGAGGAAAACCATCTCTTTACTCCAGATGAGCTGCCTACTTACATCACCGAAGAAGAAGAATGTGCAGTAAATTCAGCTACTCACCAAGACACTGATTTTATTCTAGCTAACGAAACCGTGTTGGAGGAAGAGTTAGAAGAATATCAAAGGGGGTATATGAATGCTTTGTCCACACAGCAGCAGCGATATTCCCTCAGAAACAGAGATGTACCGATCAAACCAAATCAGAAAAAGAAGTAGGGTGAAATGACAAAGAATGATCTATCAGCTACACAAACAAAGGGAAAGGAGGCGGTTGTTCCAGAGAGCAGCAAATCGGAATCATCAGAACAATCACAGCAACCAACCACCTCAAAAGAGAAGGAAAGTAAATAGATCCCAGTCAAAGAGGTAGAAAGAACTCCCTCTTTTAGCCTAGAGAATGAGATTTCTAAGCTAAAGGTATCCATCCCTTTGACTGAAATCATGAAGAACAAAGGTTATAGAGGACAGATTGCTAAAATGTTAAATTTGGACCCAATGTCCGACATGGTAAACGTGGAAGATGATCAGCCTGAAATGATTTTTGGGCCAACGACAAATGGTGAGTCTCCTGAGAGCAAGGTGCCACCCTTTTGTATCAGTTTATGATTGCATGACTTTGTGCTACACAATGCCATGTTCGATTCCGGAGCCTCTCACAATCTCATGCCCAAGGCTATCATGGATAAGCTTGGTCTGGACATCACCCACCAATATCATGATCTCTATTCATTCGACTCCAACAGAGTAAGATGCATAGGGCTCATCAAAGACTTAGTTGTGAGTTTGGATCAGCTTCCTATGAAAAATGTTCTGATGGATGGAGTGGTAGCGAACATTCCTCCAAGGTTTGGCATGCTTCTTTCCACGTCTTAGGTAGCGAAATTGAAGGGGACACTATAGCTGGATTTCTCCTATGCAAAAATCTTGGTGTTTGGAAAAATGAGGAAATTATATCGAGAACAAAAGATGAAGTATATGATCACAAGCAAGGAGAAACTGATAAATCATCCTATAAACTATGCACATACAGATTTAGAGTCTTTTGTTTTGTTTTTAGATAGTTTAAATGAAATAGATAGTCAGATAGTAGAAGCAGACGACATTCCAGAGATAACAAAAAATTTTAGAGAGATTTTGAAGAAAGAAAGACAAGAAAAGCAACAAAAGATTGGGAAATCAGCTGAAAACGATGGACAACAAGCAAACAATGGACAGCAAAAAGATTTTCAGCACTTGCAAGAAGAAGAAGAAGGCTTATGGACCATGGATTTTGATGGAGCAGTAGGGAATGATGGAGCTGGTATTGGTATTTGGGTACGCAGTCCTTTCTCCGCCCCAAACAAAGTGCCTAGCAGCGTGAGAGTTTGCTCCTACAAGCTGGCCTTCGAATGTTCCAACAATGAAGCCGAATATGAAGCTCTGATTGCTGGCCTGAAGATTCTTAGGAAGCTGAATGCAAAGAGGATTTCAGTATATGGCGACTCCAAGTTGGTGATAAAACAGGTCAGAGGTGAGTATCAAGCAAAACATCCTAGGATGCGGGCCTATTGTAATGCAGTTTTGGACATATTGAAGTTATTTTCCGAATACACCTTGACATGTGTACCACGAATACAAAATAGTATTGCTGATGCTCTTGCCAAGGTAGAGAGTAGCTTGAAGATCACCATGAACTCCAGCAATAAAATTGAAATCCATGTCAAGCACCGTCCAACCATTCGAGACAATCAACAACATTGGCAAGTGTTCCAAGATGATGAGGAGATTAATGATTTTCTGCTCAACAAAGGCAAGTTCAAAGAAACCTTAATTGATGTGGAAAACGATGAGAACAAAGGGAATGGTACAGAAGAAGTACAAGTCAATCAAATGGACGTATTACAGCTGAAGAATAACATCATTCCTAAAGGCTTGATACCCCTAGAGGAACTCTTAGTTCAGGATTATGTAGCCCGCAAGCCCACTTTGCAGCCAACGGAGAAAGGTGTGGAAGAAGTCAACATTGGTACAGCAGCAAATCCAAAATTGGTAAAATTGTCCAAGACACTACCGCCAAAGATCAAGGACAAATATATCAGTTTGATGGCTTCATTTGCAGATGTATTTGCTTGGGATTATTATGATTTAAAGACCTATGATACGAACATCATTCAGCACACAATACCTATCGAGCCCAATCAGAAACCATTTAGACAAAAGCTGAGAAGGATCAATCCAAAATTGCTACCATCCATCGAAAAAGAGGTAAATAGGTTGTACAAGTCAGGTATCATTGTGCCTATCAGATTTTCAGATTGGATATCTAACTTAGTGCCTGTACGAAAGAAGACCGGTGAGATCCGCCTATGCATCGATTATAGAAATCTAAACAAGGTCTCATTGAAGGACAACTATCCGCTGCCCAAGATGGACCATATACTTCAGCGAGTAGTGGGGGCATCTCATATGTCGCTGCTCGATGGTTATTCCAGATATAACCAGATTTCAGTCCATGAAGATGATATGGAGAAGACAACATTCACAACTCCATGGGGAACATTTCACTATGCCAAAATGCCATTCAGTTTGAAGAATGCAGGTGCCACATTTCAGCGGGCAATGGACTTGGCGTTTGTAAATGAGAAGGATGTGTTTTTGGTGGTATACTTGGATGACTTGACGGTGTTTTCAAAATCTGATGAAGAGCACATGCATCACCTAAAAATTGTCTTTCAAAAGTGCAGGAAATATGGTTTATCATTGAATCCTAATAAGAGCTTGTTCGCCATGGAGGAAGGCAAATTACTTGGGCATATCATTTCAAAAGATGGCATATGCATAGACCCAGCACGTGTGTAAGAAATCCAGCAAATCGATCTGCCTAGGAACCAAAAGGAGATACAGTCATTCAACGGTAAGATGAATTTTCTACGTCGTTTTGTGCCTAATCTTGCGGAACATTTAAAGGAAATGACCAACATGCTTAAGAAGGACAGCCAGGTGAAATGGATGGATGAGGCTGTAAAATCTTTCAACTTGGTCAAATTGGCCCTTTCTTCAGCTCCAGTTCTAGTAAGCCCGGATTACACTCAAGATTTCATATTGTTTTCATTTGCTTCTGAGCACACTATGGCAGCGGTACTATTGCAGAAGAGGGATGATCATGAAAGACCTATTGCATTCTTCAACAGGGCTATAAGGGATGCAGCTTTGAAGTACAACATCTTTGAGAAGTAAGCCCTGGCGTTGGTGAAGGCACTGAAAGATTTCCGGGTGTATATCCTACATTCTCACATTCTGGCCTATGTTCCTAATACTGCTGTGAAAGATGTTTTAGTGCAGACCGATCCGGAAGGGAGAAGAGGCAAATGGATCACAGCTTTGCTTGAATACAATGTGGAGATAAGGCCTACAAAGCTGGTCAAAGGACAGGGGTTGGTGAAGCTAATGGCTGAATCAAATTTGCATGCATTGGACATAAATTTGATCGCTGCCATGTCCGAGGAGAATGATGACGGAACTTCAGTTTAGGTATCCAAAATGTTTGCTTTGTCCCCATGGTATTCTGATATAATATATGTGCTGAAAAATCTATCACCGCCGCCCGGCATGGCTAGAAACAAAACGAGAACACTCAAATTGAAGGCTGCCAAGTTTTGTGTCTTAAATTCTGCACTGTATTGGAAAGACCCCGGTGGCATTTTGTTAAACTGTCTGGTGGAAGAGGAGGCAAAGAAAGTCATGGAGGATTTCCATGGAGGAGAGTGTGGTGGACATCTTTTTTGGAAATCAACAGCGAACAAAATTTTGAGAGCGGGGTACTACTGCCCTACTTTGTTTGCTGATGTGCATAAGATGGTAAAGTGATGTCATAAGTGTGAAATTTTCAAAGGAAAACAGAAACTACAGCCTTTGCCACTCAAGCCTATCGAAGTGAGCGCTCCATTCCAGCAGTGGGGGTTGGATTTCATTGGGGAAATTCATCCTGCCTCTTCCGGACAACATAGGTGGATCCTTATAGCGACAGACTACTTCACAAAGTGGATTGAGGCAGCACCTACCAGACAAGCGACAGACATGGTAATCATCTCATTTCTCGAAAATAACATCTTGTCTCGCTTTGGTTGTCCAAACAAAATAATCACTGATAATGCAGCAGCTTTCAAATCGAAAAGGATGGTAGAATTTTGTCATAAATATCATATAATTTTGGGTCATTCAACTGCCTATCATCCGCAAGGCAATGGATTGGCGGAATCTTCGAATAAATCTTTGGTCAACATCATCAAGAAGCTGCTGGAAATAAATAAGAAGAGCTGGAACAAGAGGTTGGTCCATGCACTTTGGGCTGATCGAATCAGTCAGAACAAGTCTATAGGTATGTCACCGTTTCAGCTGGTTTATGTAGTGGACACAGTATTTCCTGCTTCTCTTGCTGCCCCAGTGATCAAACTTCTTCAGGAGGCCGACAGTGAGGAAGATCCCATGCAGAGAAGGCTGAATCAAATGATCCACTCGCAGCAAACAAGAGAAGAATTTTTCAAAAACACATCCAAGTTGTAGGAGAGGATGAAGAAAATTTATGACAGAAAATCTAAAGCAGACAAATTTTAGTTGGAGGATGTGGTGCTGAAGTGGGATTCAAGAAATGAAGAGAAAGGCAAGCACGGAAAGTTCAAAAATCTGTGGAAAGGTCCTTTCAAGATCGCAGCATACAGGGGTCAAAATGCCTTTCTTCTTAAAGAAATGAATGGGGAAGACTGTCCTGGAGGGCCGATCAATGGTCGGCTGCTCAAGCGGTATCATTGTTGATCTATTAATGCTGCTTCCACTATCATTGTAAATACCATTTTTATTTCAGTTTGGTTTCAGTATGTAAAGTCAGTTTTTGAGTTATTCCAATTGTCAAGTTTGAGTCAATTTCTTGGTTATTCCAGTTCTGTAAATAAGTCAGAGTCTTGTGCTGTTTATCAAAATGATGACTCCATAGCCCAATGGATCAAGAGGCACTGTCTAGCTCCTCCAGAGATCTGTTGTTCTTGGCACCTCCAAGGAGCTACCATCCCCCATTGGAGCCAATGTTAGAGTCAGTCTAGTCAGCCCTCCGTCAGAGATCAAATCTCTTTCTGTATTTCAATTTTAGGTGTCCCGCTCCATCCACTCAGCTGCATTTCGCTAGGGACATGTCATGATCTGACGGATAAAGTCATGCTACTCATTCTCCCTCATGTCTGGCCCCTGTTGGTTCAGGTCTTGATCCACAATCATTGAAATTCATAATAGCCAAGGTCTGGACATATTACAGGTCAAAGTCCTTTTTATTGCTGGGTCTAGGAAATCATAAATGTGGTTTTTGAAAAACCATGTCCAGAACAAAGTCATGCAGGCCAGAGGGAGATCTTATACAGCAATGGTTCAAGAAAGCATCATCATGAAAAGTCAAACAAGGTCAACTATGAAATTTTTTTCCAAAAATCGACAGTTGACATTTTTAGATGCAATCATGGATTTCAAAGCCAGAGGCCTAGTCACACAGTCCCCGCAAAGAAATGCTAAAATTTTTATCATGAGATCCAAAATTTCAAAGAAAAAGGGAAAATGCAGAGTGTTTTAAAGTCAATAAAAAGTGCAAAACATAAACATTATAAAGTGGGTTTTCAAAGAAGAAAAAATTGAACCCAACTCTCTCAAAGCCTATATATATTTGTTTTGACCCAGAACTAAGTCATTGTGATAAGGAAAAGCTTGAGAGAGGCATTGTTGAAGAAAAGAGAGCTAAGTAGGAGGAATTTTAGTAAGGAGGGTAGGTTTCTAGGTGGCGCGGCGCATACACTAGGGCAAGCGACGCACACGGAGGGCGCGATGCACCGGCAGCCAGTCCCTAGTGAAAAATCAACAAGGGCGCGACGCACTCAAGGCGCACGGCGCATTGGGCTTGGCGCGCGACGCACACAGCCAGGTGCCTAAAAAACATTGCAATTCATCTCAAATCTCGGCGAAGTCAGCGAATCAAGAGGTAGGCCATGATCGACACCTCTTCTCCATCACTTTTGTCATTAATATGAGGTTTGTAAGATGTCTAATGGTACCCAAAAGCACAATGGCCATCCATGGAAAAATCACCAAGGAAAATGAAAAATGGGGTCGCAAAAAGTGATGATGAGCACCAAGGTTTTGCTCCCCTCCCCTTGTCCCCTCATTCCTCATCATTTTCACCTCCATTCCATCATGTTCCCTAAAGAAACCACCCTAAACTCGCCCTAAAACTCTCTCCCCTATTTTTCAAACAAAAATTGTGTGAATTGACAGCGCGTGGCGCACACACAAGGTTGCGCGGCGCACTCAAGGCGCGCGACGCACTGGGAGCCTGGCCACAGTGTTAATAATGCACTGGCGCGATGCATACCCGACACTAGGCGCACTGAGCGAAGCGTGCGGCGCACAGGCCTGTGAGCCTGTAAAAGCACCGAAATCGCCCAAATTTTCATAAATGGCCCTCAAAATTGCGAAGGTGGCCCTAGATCCTTTCACCATTGATCCCTAACTCAAAGAATAATATGTTTTGGTGACCATGAAATAGAAGGCAAAATATTTATTAACCAAACCCAAAAATGAAACAAAGGAGTGCAAAAAGCTAGGGTTCTGCTACAGTGACATTGTAGCTGAAATATTTTTTTACGCCACCCCTATCAAACTAATTTCTCTGTAGCATTTTCCCCTTACCATCACCCTAGCTACATTGTAATCATATCTATGCATCCCTTTTATTCCTATAGCCCAAAAAATCCCAAACCCTACCCCATCAAAACCATACCCCAAACACTCCCAAATCCCTGATAAATTTCTCCTATAAACCCCTATTCCCCTTTTCATCATTCCCCTCCTAACACTCCCCTGTTGTATTGTCCCCTTGGTGACAAATTTTCAGAGCATTCATCAGTTTCATTGGATTCAGAGGGCAACATAAAACTCAGGGTACAAGCAGCAGTAATGGCATCAGAAAATTCATCAGATTATGAGGGGGATACACACAGTGACACATCTTCAGGAGAGAGGGCCCATAGGAGACATCACCGGAGTGGCAGACATCTCAGAGACGAGCCAAACACCCTCACAGAGCTACAGGCATGCCCACTTGCCATGTCTTGTTTCCAGCACTTGGCATGTTATGAATTTTGCCAAAGGGTGGCAAATGTCAAGGTCCATCATGAGTTGGTCCGCCTTTTTGCACTTCATCTACAGGGATCCCAATCTATCCTAGCTGGGGTCACTTTCACCTTGACACCGGAGTCTATATCAATGGCAACAGAGATACCAAACGTTGGAGAGCAGTGGCATAAGAAGAAGAAAGTGGAGAGGCATCACTATGAGCCTTACATCAAGAACAGCTGCTTGAGCCAGCTCACTAGAGTTTTTCCATTGAGATTTTTGAGGGAAGAGTATGCCCCACTCATGAGATTGATCATGAAGTATTTCAGTTGCGAGGGGAGGTTTTCTCACCTTTATGCCTATCACATCTGCTTGCTCATGCACTTCACCAGGGTGAAGATGATGAGCCTCCCATTTTTCATCTGCAACAACATTGAGAAGATGAAAAACTTCATGCAACGCAAGGCCCCATGAAAACAGCTAAATAGTGTCTATGATTTTTCTCTCATCCGGATTTTGGTGGACCATCAGTTGGGATTGCAGGGTATTACTTGGGAGGACTTCATCTCCCGTGATTTCTTCAGCGCTCCACCGGTGATATCAGAGGCAGAACATGAGGTGGGAGGTCCTTCACATCAGTGTGAGCATTAGCTGGGAGGTCCTTCATATCAGTTTGAGCCTGAGATGGGAAGTCCTTCACATCAGTTTGAGAGTCATGAGACTGCCACCATGCCAGTTTTCATCACATATGAGAGAGGCTATCTGAAAGGCACCAGACTGCTGTTTGCAGCAGCAAAGCGAGTGTTATCTCCACCCAGGGTGGAAGGGGACTCGCTTCCGACATCAGCACCCTAGGAGTAGGGTAAGGGCAAGGAGCCAATGTAGGAGGAAGGGCTATCAGGTGAGCAAGAAACTGAGTTTTTTCTCCTCCAGGACGACGAGACAGATGCAGAACCAACCCATGAGGAGCTTATAGAGATCATCAGGGAGCAACAATCAGAGATTGAAGACTTGACCATTGATCTAGAAAGGGCCAAGTGGAACATGAACTACCTAGAGCAGAGAAACAAACAGCTTGAGGACCAACAGATGATCATGGAGCTGCAGAACATCCGTGAGCAATGCCAAGCTGCTCAAAGAAGAAGGGTTCTGCTCACATCTTTGGAGAAAGAAATCAATGAAGACTGGGAGTCCAACCTTGAGAGGATCAACATGAATTTGGAGAGGCTGTTGGACAAAGAAAACAGGGAGAAAGACATGCCGAGGTGTATGACCTATCACTACCAGGCCCGCAACATGAGTTCCAAGGCAAGAATCAGGAGCCTAAAGGAAAAATTAAGCAAAGCGAGAAAAGAGGCAAAAGAGGCAAAGGAGGCAAAGGAGAAAGATCGGCTTCGAATCTTGGCTGAGGCTTCCTTAGCACAGCAAAGCACTTCATAGGGAACCTCCAGCCCAAATTTCAAAAAATTTAGGCAAATTTTGGTCACAGGCAAATTTTTTTAGCACAAAATATGAAATTTCTCCCTGTGCGCAGCGCCATTGGCACGACGCTAAAATTCTAGCACTCCAATCAAGGAATGGCTTGCATATTTGGATTCAGAATCGAAAAATACACCTATTGGTGTCCGGGCAAGAAATTTTGACAAGTTTTGGGTCTCCTAAAGGTCAAAAAACACCCAAAAATGGCCTCTCTGCCACTTTTTGAATACACAGAAAGCAGTCTTGAGAGAATGAAGTTTTGGAGGGGAACATTAGCTTCAAATTCATAAATTCCAGTTGGGTTGGAAAGTAGACAGGACAGGATTTCCAACAAGCCCACTTGGGCACATTTTCCACACCTGCAAGTGCCCCAAAATAGGCTCAAAAGTGGCACGACGCACAGGGAATTTGGTCTGGCACACAGAGGAAAAAACTGCCAAATTGCTCCCGTTTCACGAAATTTCGAGTCGTGACTTCTCCAAGTGGGCCTGGTCATCTACTCTTCAGCTTTTTGGCACCAAAGGTGGCTTTTAAAGAGTTTTCTCTCCAGGAGGGCATCTATCTAAGTGGCAAAAGAATGCAAAGGGTCACCCTAGCCGAATGTCATGCTTGAGAGCGCTGCACCTGTAGCTGATGGTTGCCTCTCCATCTCCTTTTTGAAATGATTTGAGTAACTTCCCAACCCCTGGGCATTCCATATCTTCTCTACACTTTCTATATATTGTAAGCAAGTTATTTGCAAAGGGTTGGCTGGCTTGTAACTTCTGGGAGACTGTGGGAAACAAACTTTGTTTCTGCACTGTGTATTTTTGACAGAGAATTAATGAAAGACAGCGGCTCTGTTTCATGAGATGCTTGTGGTCGTGAGTGTAGCAAATGCATTCTTATGTTCCATATGTATCTTGTTATGTTTCATATTTCATTTCATGCTTCATTACATTGAAATTTTCTAAGTGAGATTAGGTAGAATTCAATTTATATTTCTCTGCCTGTGGGAAAATTTCATGTACAGTGTTACTCTTATGTTGAAAAGGATTCATGTGACCATGCCCTTTTCACTCTCTTCAGCAATCTTTCCATTCCGCATTACCTTAAGCCGAAATTGCTGCGCTTGCTGCCTACCTTGCCTCACGGAATAATCTGTGCTTTCATATTTGATTCTCTGTTCCTTGCTGAGTGCCAGTCCCATATACATCCCAGAAGCTCGGTCACTTCATAAAATCTTTTCCAAAATCCCTTTTCACTTACTAGCGTAAGGTAAATATTGCATTGTAAGTCATCTTAGACCATTTTGCATATCCATTTGCTGAGTGTGACCTGGAGAGAGCCCTCTCCTGTTTTGGTAGGGCTAGCTACCAGACTGAGCGTGGTTTGTGGTTACCGTAATTTTTGCCTTCCTTCAGCCTGAGGCAGATTTAGGTGCTAATAGTTCCCATTGTTCCTGCCTCCTCTCTTTTTTTGTAGTCTGGTAATCATGTTGAAATCACCCCCAACTATCCACAATGGGTACACTTTGGCCGATTTGAGTTCCGGGAGGGCATTCAGGATTTCTATTTTGTGCGTGGATTCCTGGGGAAAATACACATTGGTAAGATGCCCATATGTGTTGGTTCCTGTGATGTGAAATATTGCTTGGATGAAATTCTTGTTTGCATGAATGTTGGAGAGTGTTATAGAACGAGCATCCCATAGGACTGCAAGACCTCCAGACGCTCCATCTGCATCTACAGCCACATTGAGACCTCCTGGCCAGGCTTTTGCTGCAATCCTTTCTATTGCACTTGAGTTGCATTTTGTTTCTTGTATGAAAAGAATTTGTGGTTTTTCTTGCATTATCATTTTTTTAAGAAGTCTCCCTTTCCCTGGGCTATTAAGCCCTCTAATATTCCATGATATTAACTTCATTGGGAAGAGTTTTGGAGGTATTCGTAATACTTTGTTAGCTTGGAGTATCTGCCAGACTCCACTAACATTGCTCCTACTCTGATTGTTCGTTGAAGATCTGTTTTTCTTCCACGTTTTTTGATGTCTTTGGTGATGACTCTTCCATCCCAAGGGCTTCCCGTTTGAATACCTAGAGATTTTTGCTTGTGTGCCCTGGATAAGATTTCCTCCAGATCCTTTACCTGCTGATCTGGAATTTTGTCAAAATTCTTTGCGTTGCATGCCTGCTCAAGGCCCTGAATGTCTAGTTCCCCAATGTCTATATTTTCTGGGTCCTCCTCCATGAGCTGAGAGTCATTTTGCTCTTCATTGATTTCTACTGCTATTCTTGAGTCAGGTTCTCTAATGTCTTCCTCCATTCCTTGAAGATACCATTCTGGGGCTTTATGCTTAGCTGAAGAAAAGGGATCGTTGATCATCGGATCTGTTGGGATCATCATGGAGTCTGTGTGCATTGGTTGTTTATCCTTCTTTGCCCCCCGCTCTGGGGGAGTTGGATTATCAGGATTGATTACAGGTTCATTAGCTAAAGCTTCAAAACTATTGCTCGTTGAAGGCTTGGAAGCATTAGCTTGAGGCCTCCTGGGATTTGGAGCTGCTTTCTTGTGGTTTTTCCTGCGGTTGGATACTTTGGTGAAACCATCAGATTCAGACTTATCAGAGGCGCCTGGGGGGGAGGATTTTTGAGTTAGGGGACAGTCCCTGAATAGGTGACCCAGGGCATGACATCGTCTGCACCTAAATGGAACATGTTCATAATCAATCAACTGAACCCATTCATAATCATCATGGAGTAAACTTACCGCATCCTGGAGCGCCTTGTTGAGGTTCATGTACATGCAGATTCTTGCATAAGAGGTGTATCTGCGGATTTTTATTTCCTCTGCTTCTTTGATAAATTCTCGTAGAACATTACCTATTTATTATAGAGAGACCTCCTCCCAATACTCCACAGGAAGCGAATAAAGCTAAATCCAAACAGGAGCCCAGCTGAGGTCCTCTTTGTCAGGGTTGAAGCGCTCTACCCATCCTCTAAGATGCAATCCAGCGGCATTGAAGAGATACTGACCTCCATCCAATACCCTATTTTTGTCCTCTAAACAGTTAAAAATGGTTGTAAAAAATCCTTTAGGTCCCAACTGCAATGTGATGTGTCCTTTTGGGCTCCATTTCGCGGCTATCCAACCTCGCAGCACTTTCTCAGTTGGCCATATTCCTATGAACTTGCCTATAAGCACATGATCTCGCATGTATTGTATCTGAGCATTGATGTGTTGGCTAGGAAATTCTAATTTCAGCCGTTCTGTTGCCACTGGCTTGCAGGTGGTCGAGCTTACTCTGGGTTGTGCTTTGTCGTCTTTTTTTCCCCTTGCTGGTTCAGATCCGTGCGATCCCCACTCTGAACCTCTTGATGTTCACCTTCCTTAGTTTTCTGCCTTTCTTCATTGTTCGATGGGGGAGGTTTTGCGCCCTCCCCCTAGGGGGGATTCATTGGTGCTTAGACTGCTCTCATCGCTTTGTGATGGCTTTGAGGTGTCGTATCTGGCAGGTCTACAAGACTCTGAGGAGATCTGCGGTTGGAGATGAACCAAAAACCCTAGTGTGCTGGTCTGCCAAACCGCTCCGTCGTCACTAATGTTTCAGTTTGGATTGATATTATAAACCCAAGTGAATAATAAAACCGAGGGATTAATACTAAAAATCTAATGCAATAATATTAAACTGAAGGGATTACTATTATAAACCCAAGATATATAAACCCTGTGATAAATATTATAAACCCTAAAATAAACATGGTTTACCATTGTCATTTTTCTTATTGAGACAATGTTTGTCACTATGATGTTGGACCATGCTTGACCATAGCTGATTTTCATATTGAGACAATCTTTGTCATAATGTGACATTGGAATATGATTGACCATGGTTGATTTTCATATTAAGACAATATTTGTGAGAATATGACATTAGACCATCGCTAATAAATACTATAAACCCTAAGATAAATATTATAAACCATAAAATAAACATAGTTTACCATGGTAAATTTTCATATTGACACAATATTTGTAACAATGCAATGTTGGACCATCACTAACCATGGTAGACCATGGTTTTCATAATGTGAAATTGCACAATGACACAATATTTCACACAATGTTACCATGGTTTACCATGATTTATTTTCATTATGAGACAATCTTTCTTGCAATGCGATGTTGGACAATGTTTGACCATGATTGACAATGGTTGTCCATGGTTGATTTTCATATTGAGACAACATTTGTCACAATGTGACGTTTGACCATAGTTGACCATGAAGGGATTTACATTAAACCCAAATGTTAATATTATAAACCCTATGAACAATATTATGCTCTAAGAATATGAGCCCTTATCTTAATAAAATCCAAAGGAATTATAAACCCAAAGGATTAATATTAAACCCAAAGGATTAATAGTAAACCCAAGGTACATAAATACCCGAGAAAATTTTAAGAACCACCATAAATTTATATGTATAATAAACGGGCAAATCCCCATGATACATAAGAAAAACGGGAGGTGATTTTATCAATAATATAATATGTATATATAATTTTTTTGGTGAGTCTCTCACTAGATTATATTATTTTGTAAATTCATTGCTGTTGTAGGGAAAAGTATCCAATACAGAATGACCCTATCCCACTCTAAGGGTGATAGTACCTCAGCAACAACTGAATGCAAAGCTATTCAAGATTACTTCTTTATGAGATGTAAGAGAGAGGAGAAAGGGATCCACTAACCGTTGTCTTCCGCTAATGGTTGATCCTATCTTCCCTCTTTGCTGCTTGCTCCCAGCTCCTTGCTCTTTCACTAGCCCAGCTACACAAAGATCCTGCAAAAGCACAAGAAAGGGAAACTACAAGAAGCATACATCCATAATTGATTCAAGGATTAGAATAAATCAAATATACAAGCATCAATACACCATTAAGACGCATGCATATAGAAGAACCTCAAATGCTTTATTAATGGAAGAAGTAAAGTTCTGAGAGTGTTACAACCATAAGAGGCCCAATCCAGCAACACCTCCCAGCAGAAAGAAATCTCCTCTTCACCTCCTTCAAAGCAATCACCCAATAGTTCTATGCACAAACCAACAGCACTTCCTTACATTCACAAAATTCCAGCCTCCTTAGACCTCATGAGAGAGCTCTATATATAGGAGATTTGGAAAAAGGATGAGTCAGCTTGAGGCTGGCATGAAGCTGACTAGTGTCCTCTCCCACTTCAGTTATACTTCAGTTCTTGAGTCCACTTGGAGATTCTTGCTTCCACTTGGAGATCAAGACCCTCTTACTCATCACAAGGCGAATTCCTTGACCCAAGTGTCAGTTTGGAAGCTTCCTGGGCAATTGACACCTTGCAGAATGACTGTGCCACTTGGCCAATCTCGCCCAGCGCAGGTAGCCTTCATTAGATTTGACATTCAGCGCAGGTACAGAGTGGAGCAGTTGACATTCAGCGCAGATGCTCAGTGGAGCAGTTGACATGATCCAGAAATAGCTTGTTTTTGAGTGTTTTCAGGTGGAGAACTGATTTTCAGTGCTGTGGTTTGCTGACCTTGTTCCTCTAGGGGTAGGAACAACATGTTTAGGTACTTTGGATCCCTTAGATTATTGACATTTCATGCTTCATGCTGTAAGGCACAAAAATGTCTATAACAATTGCGAATCTTTCACTCGATTATAAAATCTTGTAAGATATTGGCAAATCTTTCACTCAATAATAAATCATTGTGAAGTCTTGGCGAATGTTTTATTAATGTATGAAACCATATATGATAATAGGAAAACATATTCATCAAACTGTTATATACTAACATACATGTTTGGAAAAAAGAAACATATTTTTCTCTTCCTACAAACAATGTTGCTAGTTTCAGTGGCCATGTTTGTCAAGGTTCTTACTGTACACTCTTTCATATCCTTCTATTAGTTTTCATAATATTCCAAAACAAAGTTCTTGTAGGTGTTAATATTGACCGCCAGTTCTGTCAAGGTAGGAGAGATTAATCTTTTCTGTACCACTTTTGTCAAGCTATGAGAGATTAATGTTTGTACAAATTTTGTTTTACTTTTCTCCCAACTTTTGTTCCTTGAGTGTTTCCATCACTACCTTGTTGATTCCATAGCAAACCAATTTTGCAAATGCCAACCTAACTGTGATAAACGACTTTCTTGCTTCTACAAATTTGCAGCCTCATTGTAAGGAGAAGTTGTTATATTTGTGGGGGAAATTTATAAACACTTGCATTTGCTCTTTGGGTAGTTTTTAAGCCATCGAACTTTAGGTAGTTCATCCTTCCATATGATATTTGGTCATTACACTCTGTTCTTCAAGAAATATATAAGTTATGAAATTCATTCTACCATGTCATGAAGTGTTGAATCGAGGGAATCCCATACCGATGAACCTTACTTGTGGTCTTACGATGCAATCTTCTATTTTGAGTCATTGTGTTAAAGTCCCTCCCCTTCAAGCAGGCTTTATGCAAGTAGGAAAATGAAACAGCCCCCCCTTACTTATCAACCTTCCTTTCTCTTACCTGAATAGTTGTATCTTACCCAACCAACAAATGGTTCCTACATTGAATTATGGAGTTGAATAGACCAACAATAAAATAATTATGTAACTCTGGTCCCCACCACCTGAACACCTTATGGCCTAGCACAAATGAACGCATGTTAAGGATTTCTTCATTCGTCTTCGTAAAGATCATTTCAATTCATATTCATCATGGCTTCTGCTAACCACTCATGTAGGGTCACTTGGCTTTCCAATGCAAATTTCTCATTAATTCTTCCCATCACTCAACAACCTTCAATCATATTCATGTCAACAATTTCATTTTGATTAGCATTTGTAAAATTTATATGTGGTTTTTGTCATCAACAACTACTATTTTTTTTTGAATTTCTCCATCATATTCTTAAGTAGCATTGCCATGTTCACCATCATCACCTAATAGATGATAACATACTTGAGGTAGTCTCAACATGTTTATAGCAAATTTTGCATCTTTATCGCCAGGTATTTCAAAAACTTGGCTACAAACCTCACCATTGAGCATCATAACTGACTAGCCAAATTCCATCGCACCTACATTCCAAATTAATATTAGAGGGCGTCACGGTCCTTTCAATAGATATGCTAGAAATTTCAATTGTTTCAAACCTTTTTACCTCTCTCCATGGGTTATTTTCCATCCAATTTATTCTCTCAAACCTTAAATAATTCTTAAAAGGCCTAAAGACACTTCTAGGGGTTGCAACTTATGAGTAATGTTTAAGTAGTGCCAACACTATGTATGCCTATCGTGTTTGCCTCTATGGTTTTTAAAACTATGTTGTTGCGTTGGCCATAAAAAATTAACAAGTATATGTTTGTAAGATAGATGCCTCCAGGTAAAAAGTGATAAAATTGTATAGCCAAATCATAAACAATTATTTAGTCATCCATGCATTAGGATTTGCAACCACAGATATTCCTTGCTCACAATTCTTGACATGGTTCTTCATATTTTTATTTCCCTAAAACAAATATAGCCTAGACATTGATAAACAAATTGTAATTGCACAACAAAATATAGTTATCCACAATGTTGTTAGGAAACACTTTGGCACATTTTCACTCATTCTCTTAGCATTTATCCCCATGCCACAATTCCTTCCAACCTGGAAAGGAAACTCGACACAATTGCATATATATTTTCTAAACTGTATGAATGATCTATGTATGCCTGGGATAGAGTGTAATAGAACATCGTCAGAATTGTAGGGCGTAAATCCATAGCTTTGTCTCTATTTAGGATTTCAATTGTTCATAATGCCAGCTCTTGATATATTTTCTTAACTCCTACACACCCTGATTTCCATAAAATCCATCTTTGAATGGACTCAAAGTGGAGCAACATTAGCCTTACGTTGTATCAACTCTAGGTCATGGTCAATTTCAAGTATCTCCTTACACCAATCAACTATTTACTCCTTTTGTTCAATTAACAATGTAATAATCCCTTTCTTCTTCTTCCTTGCATGAGGTATTTAGCCTTATTGTATTTATGTTGGTCAGTTCCATATTTTCTCACTGCAGCTCTTATTAAGCATTAATTGAAGTCAACATCATCAATTTCCTTCAGCATATCCTCTTTAGTTCAGCCTCTATTAACACTAATATTCATGGTTAAACTTGCACCTTGCACTATATTTCATGTAGAAGCACCACCTTCAACATCTACATCATATGCTCTTTAGCTTTTATATCATTATGCTCTTCAAAACCTACCGGATTTAACTCCTCATTTAAGGAAGAGTTTTGTAGATGATCAGCCATTGTCACTTGCATTCTTACCCTCACAAGAGCAATGTTATTTCCTCGTGCATGACAGAAAAACATTAAACAAACAAATATTGTAGAATAATAGAGGTTGAAGCAGTGCATAGCAACAAGGAAACGAAAAACTTTAAGGTAAACATAGGTGAAAAGAAATAAAAATTTTAGAGAGAGTTTATGAAATAGTGTTGATCCCTAACTAAATATTTGTGGCGAGGGAAATGTTTGTATTGACCTATAGAGTAGTATTGTAAACTGAGTTGAAGAAATGGTGCTTCAATTAATGATGGTTTAGATTTATAATGCTACATTGGAAATCTTGATTGATGAGTTCAAAGAACAAAGATACAATGTATGAAATTCTGACAGTGATCTAGAGAGCAGTATTGTAAACTGACTTTTCGCAATGGTGCTTCCATGAATTATAGATTAAATGTATAACATTCCATTGGAAAGTTGAGTGGTGAATGGTCATCGACATGGATTGCATATGAATAATGATGATATCTGTGTCTAGGATTGATTTTATTATGATCCAGGCACTCTTAATTTCTCCTATCCAATGATGGTGCTTCTAAAATGTTTAATGGCCCTGGCAGATTGATTTGATTAATGGTCATTTTGAACATAGTTGAATAAGTTACTCCTTTGAATTATAGATTGTAAACTTAGGGGTGGGTCATGGAAAGCATTGAATGATATGCATTACCTATTCATGTTTGATCAAATGCACAAGGGGAAAGAAGCATTGGGATCTATGTCAACTTGAGGTTATACATATTGGAACATCATTTACTGTAGACATTCTCCAGCAATCAACCTCTCTGTCAGATGTGATAGGTAATCTATACATCAAGATTGAACCTTGTTGGACCAAAAATTTTATGGTCCTTAATGTCTAAGGATTTGAAGTGTCTTTACGTTAGAGCATTTAAATATGTGTTTTTATATGATGTTTTGTATGGTAGTGAACTAGGAGTCACTTTCTAGACAATTGTATGCCTAGTGATTTTATGGAGTATTTTTAAACTTGTGAGCATTCTTTGTTATTTTAATACCACTTTTATAATGTGTTATCAGTGTGTTGTGTTTTGATTTGTTATAGCTTCAGAGGTCAGGTTCTGTCTCCACTATTGGTCTCCATTCCACTACTAGCTTCCCTCCCCTAGTTTATCACCTGCTCCAGAATCACAAACTCATGAGGCATTGATTACAGTTGAATAGAACCAATGAGAACTTGACAATAATATCAATGGATTTGCAACAATAAAAAAACATAATTAGGTTATTGTATGAGGATAATACATTAAGCATGCAATAATGCTTGTGAGAACAATCTCCATTATAGCAGGAATGACTAGGGATCATGACATCAAATACCAAAAGATTAAAAGAATTGATCAACAAGAGGTGTTGCTTAAGAACAATGTATTACCCCACAAACAACACCTCATGTTTAATTCCAAATGTATTATTACACCACAAACTTTCTTGCGTGAATAAGACATGGAGACAACTCTTTGCTCCTAAATGCAACCAATGTTGAGCTTAAAAAAAAAAAAAAAATCTTGATTTTGTATTGAGCACAACAAAATATACATAATTTCCTTAGGGAAGAGTTGCTAAGATGGAATCTTCATCTACAAACATTTACCTATCAGGATGCGAAAATGAAAATCAAATTTTTTTCTTATTCCATAGACTCCAACTGCAAGATAGAAAAAAACACATCAAATTTGTTTACCCCAACACGCCAACAAGTAGCAAACGAAAGAAGAATAGTCTACAATCCAAATGTGATGAGTTAAACCAACAACACAACCTCAACTAGATTCACACAATCGCATACAAAATAGTTCATACAAAAAGGCATAAGTTAAACAACATACATTGCTAAATTAACCAGAATAATAGAACTACAATAAAAAAATATGCATCAAGACGTGTTGGCTCTTTTATATTAAATAAAGTCAAAGTTACATCCATACATACAACCATGACAACCAATAGCCACAATAGTCGAATGCTACATTCAACACCGCATGCTCCTCCAAATAGATGTACTCATTCTACACTATGGAGAAGCCAAGGCTCATCACAAAACTCTCCAATCCCTTCTCTAAGCAATGGCTAGGAAAATATTGGCTCCCAAAATCTTGTTTTGTGAGTTATGAGGTTTTGTTTATAACAAAGGGTGGGGTGACCCTTGACAATCCCCTTTGTGACTCTTGGACTACCCTCATGACTCTTCAACTTCATTACATATAACTCTTTACATTACATATGATTGTTTGCATTCCACTAATGACGCTTGGAATTTCATTTTATATCATGTTAGGAATAATAATACATTTTCCACGTATACCCATGTCGGAAAAAAATGGGCTTGAGTCAGCTAGATAAGACAACACTAATACCCACATGGTTGTAGAAATTCAATCTCATCAACATCATCTTTGTGCTCCTCAGTGACGAACTGATGCCAAGCTTGGTAGTGCACAATGGTTTCCACGTATTGTTTTATGATGTCCTCCTCAAAACAAAATATTTCCTCCATTGCTTCCAGGTATACTGATTTGGAAACTCTATCTAGCTTGTCCTATAACATGTGAAACTTAGTCCTGAGCAAGGCAGAACCGATGATATACATCTGCATGTTATCTATGCTAACTTGCAAATCTGCGCTAGTGGCCATGAGCATCAACTTATCAAAGTACGCCTAGAGCTCCATTCAGACTTGGTTCTTCTCTTTGGCTTCGGTGAGTGTTCTGATTGACAGGGTGCCATAGTTTCTCACCATGACATCCAAACTCCTAAACAACCATTCGTACAAAGCCTCAATATTGGTGATGAGCAATGCGAGTTCCTCATAGTTCCAGATCAAACTCTGGATGCGTGCTTTGTAAATATCTACCTGTGGGTTCATCATCTTGTGCAATTGAAGTGGGGCTCCCTTGTACCTCATTGTCCATGTGTGTACATGATAAACAATGGCATTTATATATGTGACTGTTAGCATTATCTTGGTGCAGCGCTGATGATGACCATGTAGATGGAAAAATTCCTTGTTCACAGGGATGAACCTGTCATATAGTCTCTGTATGACTATCTTAAGAGTCGATACTTCAGCAAGTATTTCTTTCTTCACCTCTACCTTGGCGAATCTTGTTGATTATTCCTCTCTCTGTGTGGCGGCTTGCAATTCCTTAGCCATGTCCTCATTTTATCCTATCAAAAACTTCACACTTGATCTTGTGGCTTAGGCATAAACCTTTCTAGCATCAGCGAAGGTACCTAGATGTCTTCATACATCTGACACAATCTCCTATTCTTCGATGTGCACAGGTGATGCATGCTCATCCAGGGCATGCGCTATACGTGCTTATACGACTCTATGTTGTGACTCATCAAAGGCTATGTTGTACACATCTATTCCCAGATTATCCTTAAGGAGAACAATATCCCCTTGCTCACTTGGGACTTGCTCTACTGCTGGAGCTCATGAAGCCTGTGGGGTGACATTAGTTGCTTTTGGCATGAGGTGAGTGTCCTGATCTTGTTTCAGCCACTCCATCTCCATCTCCATTTGTTCTAATATCAGTTTATCATACCAAGCATGTTCATGTTATCGCGACTTCTCAATCTATTCCTCATATACTATTGGTTATGAGTCTTCAACCTATATTAGCGCAGTTTGCACTATTTGTGCACCTTGCACTTCCTCCCATTCATGTTCCTGTTCCTGTTCCTGCTATGATTCCTTCTCTCTTATATGTAGCTCGTGTTCCTCTTTGAGCTTCTGCTCTACTTCCTATAATCTCCTCTCCATCTCTTCCAGTCTTTGCTTGTCTCTCCTTTCTACGCTCCTCTCCTGTCGCATTGTCGCCTCTTTGCTTCTATAACCAAAGATGCTCTTTCAACAAGTAGATCTTCCTTAAACCTATAGTTTTGCTCTGCCTCTGCGCTTTCAACAATCTTCATCTTCCCTTTTTCTTGCACTGGTTTACTACTTGTTTCTTCTGTTGTTGCTATTCCTTGTGGTGTTGCTTCCTTAAGTTCTCTTATCCACTCTACTTCCATGTTAACTGGTTCATTGATCTTGGAGTAATTATATTAATATCTCCATGGGTATTCCTTTTTCCAACGACACGCCCCATGGATGCAAGAATAGTAAATTCTTGCACAGCAGTGCCTTCATAAGCCATGTGGATCATACAAATTGAAACTCTTTGTGCCGAACTTAAACTTCTTAAAGTCCTCATCCCTAGCATCCACTTCTTTCAAACTCCAGATCTTGTAAAACCAAAAATTAAAAGGAAGCATAGGTCATGGTGCCTTCTTCTTCTTGTGTAATCTAGTTGATAATCCTATCGAGATGTGGTATGCAACCTCCTACATGACTATATTGTCCGTGGAAAATTTTGGCAACGCATGCAGAGCTTTCTCTACGCTATACATCCTGATGAAGGTGTCATCAAATGGGGCATACTAATATGCAATGTTCAACAATGCCTCCATTGCTACTTGGGAAATGCAAGGTGGATCTTATTCAAAGATCATTGTGTAGATAGGGGTGATGAAGTGTTCAGATAGTCTAGCCATGACCCCTTTGTAGATGCACTCTTAAAGCAACTTACAATATATGTTCACAAAATTCTCTTAAGGTGTCTATGCCCAACCCATGCTAGGAAGTTGTTGATGAGCACAGATTGCATTGAGCAGGTAGCCTGACATGAAGAATCTTGCTTGTTGATCCTTGGGGAGACTCCAAGCATTGGGTACATGCACTTGCAGCTCGAGAGCCAACATTTCGGACTAGTTGAAAGGTTTTCCTTCACTTGCTAGCTGATCCAACATAAAAACCCAACTCTACAGGAAGGCCTATGTACTCTCTTGGCCATACAAGCGGCATGGGAACATGACCAAGAATTGGTAAGCCTTCCTGAGTGTCTTTGTCTTGTATATCTGGTTGGGTGTTGTCCTGAACTTTGATTGCTTCCTTACCCAGCACTTCAAGATGTCTCTAGTATCCATGCTATTGTTGAGAGTGTAGAATGGTGCATCCATTCTGTTCACCGGCTACGGAAAATGATACATCTTTGATAATATTTTTTCCTAAAGGTTGCAAGCTCTACTCCATTGCACTTATTAGTAACATCATCTCAAGATCAGCATGTGAGACAATCCAGTGGATCACATCCCCGCATGGGAAGGTGGGATACCTACATGTAACCTAGTAGAATCCTAACTTATGAATATTTACATAGACTTCTTGGTCCTCCAGATTCTCCTCAAGGATGCCTGAGAAAATAGTGTTGATATCTTGCCATGCAATCTTGATGTATTTCTCAATGAACAGGTGTATTTTTGTGTACACGAGAAAGCTCATAGACACCTGCTCAACTACATCTCAAGTATTGCTTTCATTGTGTCTTTTGATCCAACTCTCTTTAGGCCATGATACCTGTAATACTGAGAAGCTGCTCAAAACCTATGGTACCTGGAGATAGAGAAGACACTCAGGTCAAGACAATGTTAGCGAAAAAAATAAATCAACTTGAGAATCAATAGGGCAACAATATGGTGACTTCTGGGTAAGAATGCACAGCATTGACTCTGGGAGGCTCGGAGACTATCAACTGAAACTATGCATTATGTAGTCTCAGCTTCCAGTGAGGTTCATTGCTGACTAGAACTACACAATGCACAGTGCAGTGAAGTTGACTGTTGACTAAAACTACACAATGTGTAGATCAATCAGGCTGGGTTGGTAGATGGAACTACGCAGTGCACAGTTCCAGTGGGAAGGACTGGGGCACTACCTCCCAGGATTGCATAGAGCACAATTAGGAGTCAGTGTGGGTAGCCACTGTGTAATTCCTGGAGGTAAGGTAGAGCCTTGACTACCGGGAATGCACAATGCATGTTGAGAGAAGCAAGATCTGGGCCAAGACAACCCATATCTACCTAAGGGAAACTTGAAAATGCAAAGCACTAAATTTGTGTGTAAATATGGTGCAGATTTGAGTGAATAGACATGCATGCAATTCAAGTAATTGCATAAAATAGTCAAACGGCAAAACCATGAAGTTCATGAAGAGCATTTCCGCAACGACGACTGTCACTACATAAATAGTGTTATGCATGTGACACTAAGGAAATGGAATGCAAAACTTGAAACAACAATTCTACAAGTTAAAACACATTGAAATGCCAACGATCATTCAATAAAACAAGGAAAAAAGCACTCATACAAATCGAGAAAAAAAAAAAGTGAAAAAAAAAGTGGCAAAAGACATGAAAAGCAAAACTTACCCGGAAAAGCTGCATCGACTGTGCTAAAGGTTCCTAGATGCCTCGAGAATCCCAGAGCTCCAAGATTGAAAGTGAAGAATGAGCTCTGAGGTGTTGTTCAAATATATCTTGTGAGCTTAGGGTTTATGATGCGCATGCCACATATATAGGAAAAAGCATCACTTGGTGGGTAGTTTCTAAAATTGACTCTGTATGTAACTCCCATTGCTAAAAATAGATCCCTAAAATCTAGGGATGCATTTTTGCTTTTCTGCTTTTTCTTTTTCAGGAAAAGATGTTAGGAATGCAAGGAAGGATTGCGTAGTTCTAGAGGGAACTGGGAAACCTACTGGCACATGCGATGGATAGTCACTGAGGGAAAATCTTTTGCATTGTTTCTGAGATGAGTGGCCCTGGCTAGATGGCCATCTCTGTGCAATTTTTTGGAGCAAGGTTGCTAGCCTACTCTGCACATTTCTGGAGAGCAGTGATGGTTGGCCTGCTCTATGCATTAATGGAGAGCAGTGTTGGTTGGCCTGATCTGCACAATTTCTGAGTGCAGTGTAACTGCTGGGTTGCTCTGCAAAATTCTTGAGGGGAAGACAGACTGCCCTCAGGATTGCACAGTTTTTCTCGACAACCCAATGGCCAAATGTGAAAGAAGTTCTAGTCAGCTTGTGGTTAGTCAACAGAGCAAGTAAGTGAACACAAGTTGTTAAGCGACAAATAAAATCAAATAAACAAAAGTACCTTATTAGTGAAGGATAACTACTATGATTTTGGGGAGGGAAGCTCCAAAAGAAAGAGAAGGAAATATTTTGTAGGGTGGTTATAGCCGCTACAACATTGGCACCACACTTGTAGAACTCCAGCTCTTTGTATGAAACATTTTAATGAAAAGCGAGTCTAACTCCTACGGAAGTATTGTTCGATTCTTTGATCATCATGGCTTCAACACTAAGCTTGAGTTAAATATATAGTCCCTACCGTTCTCTTGATCAATCAGCACACATACCAAGATAGGTCAACTGAGTTGTTTCGATTAGGGATGAGGGGTATATTGGTGCACAACTAATATAGATGTCAGAGTCCTAGCTTCATCTCTGGTGTTGCTTCATGGCCAATCAGCTTGGATAGTACCCCAGTGGAGTCACTCAGAAACACAAGAATTGCTCCGCTGCTAGTGAGCCTGGTTAGTACCCCAATGGAGTTACTTACATCACTTATCTACACAGGAAGCCTTTCTCTTCTTTTAGCTTATTTTTCTTTTTCATTTTTCATTTTTAAAATTTTCAAAGAACTATGCATAGGAACTTATTTATTTTAGAGGCAAAAGAGGGATCCTGACTTATTGAGAGCAGAAGAGGTTGTCCCTTCAGAAAATTATTTTATATATACCTCTGACAATACATGTTAAGGTTTTCCCCCTTGCCTTACTCTACTTGACTAAGATGATAAGGGTTAACCCAAAAAAAATCAATTAGAGTAGGCAGTGCTAGTTAGAAGTGTTAGCATTATGTTTCCACCAAGATTCACTTTGAACATAAGGTATTTTCCATTAGGGTATCATCCAATGAAAACAACAAGATCTTCATAAGGAGAGAGGACAACAGATAACCAAGTTTTGATAGATGTACAAATCCCCTTGTACTTCACCCTTCTTGTCTTAAGAGCCACACACGGTTTCATGTGAAACTCAACCTATCGGTGCATGAACAAGAAAAAAAACAAGAAAGAAAAGGACAAAAGTAAATGACGTCAAAGCAAGAAATCAAAGAAAACAAATAAGAAATGGAACAAAATTAAACAAAACAAGTATACAAAAAAATAAAAACAAGAAATTGAACACTACTCCTACTCCTAAAATAAAGATTGCATGGGCCGACTCTTGTAAAGTGATATTTCCAATGTAGCCATCAACGCATTGGTTGACACATGTTGGTGAAGGCATGGTTCACAAGAAAGATAGGCATGTAAACCAGTAAACAAGAAAGATATAACAGTGAATACCAACATGCTCCTAGTTTAAAAGCATCCAAAGAAAAGAAAAGAATAAAAGCACAACATTCTACAGACCTAGCATGGTTATGCAACACACTGTGTGCAGATGATAAACACATACATTCTCTTGACTGTGAAAATCAAGAAAACATGAGAAAGAATGACAACTTACATTTAGAAAGAGTTCTCATTGTGTATTATTCCTATAATGCATGAGCAATGGGATCATGTGATTGAGGTGGAGGCTGTTAAATCTGTAAAATAGATTGATCTTTGATGTAAAAGGGATAGTGATGAGGAGCCTTGGGTGTTTCAAGAATTTACACAACCATCAGCTCAGACTAAAGTGCCCCGGCATCTTGGGGGGTTTCCACTTCATCAGTAGGTAGATCATCAGAGACGAGTGGCTTGGAAAGATCAACAATGAATGAATTAACATCGTGATCAAATGAAGGAGTAAAGAGATCATGACAACCATGATTAGAAAGTTTTATATGTTCATTGGCATCTTAATGATCTCACAAATCATATAGATGGGTTGATGAGAAACAAGAATGTTCACCCTCTGCATTTCTGGAAATGACAGATGAAATATTGAGTGGATTTGAAAGGAAAGATGTGTCCTCTCCACTATGCAATGGCAAACTCACATCTGATGTGTTTTGTGAATGATTGTAAGTAGATGCATCTGAGAATGAATTCTCATATGAAACATTAACAATGGAAGAATCAGCAAAGACGTTAGGAAAAAATGGATGAGGTGTAGACAGAAGGACGTCATCCTTCACTATGGTTTCTTCTTTAGATTCCCACACATGCTCATCATAAATGACAGAGCAATTTGGCTTCTCAGCACAAGCTTCGTAGACAACTTGATTCTCGTGAATAACAAATGTGGAGTTTGGAATAGGAGAACACACCACAGTGGAATCCAGAGGATCAACAGAATGCGGGGACATAGGTTGAGGAAGCAAGCCCAAGTGACGACCAACAGTCTTACAAGTCAAATTTGCATAGAAATAAAGAGTAGGTGGGGTGGGAGGATGTGACAGTTCAACAAATGGGTGCACACCTTCTCCCACCTTGCACTGCAAGGCTAGAGATTTTTTATGAGACGAGGATGGACAGTCACTTGTGACAACAAACTTGTCCATATTAGATTTGAAAGCTCTAACACTGAGCTATGCTGGGAGGGGTTTGAATGATTCTAACACTTGTGGATTTTGAGATATGTGAGTAAGAAAGTGAAATATTTCACGAATAAATTTATAATAAATTTCGTGCTTTGGGAATTGAAATGTGAGATTATGAAAGCATTCTGAAAATTGCAACAAGGATTCATCAGGAGCTTTCCACAATTCTAGAAATTTTTTGTTACATGTTTACAGTCAAAATGATGGAAATCATGGTCCACCTCTACAACAAACTGATTAAGAGAGAGAATATGTTGATCAGACAGTGTGACACACCATTACAATGGGTTCCCTCGGAGCATGAATGCAAACAATGAGAAGGTCATGTAATCCTCATAGATTCCATACCTATGACAAAGACTCGCAAAGACAATTCTGTGTCTAAGCCAGGTTGTTCCACCTTCACCTTTATATGTGTTTTGTGACAACTCATTCCAAAGATGCTCCGAGATTTCAAAGTCATTTCCATAAGACATACATATTGAAGGATGAATTTTACTATTAGTCATGAAATACGTGTAGAGATTCAAAACATACTTTGACGACTCAGCTTGTCATTTGGCCCTCCTTCTAGTGCCAGAAATGTTGACGGTGTTAGACCTACCAACATGTCAACAGATCTCCCCAGTAAGAAGTCTCAACTAGACCTCAAACTGTTTGCAGTAGGAGTCCCAATAGTGGGTATTAAAGTTATGCCTTGACTGCGATAGTGCACAAAGGTAAGAAACATATCTTTGTCGGAAGCAAGTGTGTGACCTCACAACGAGTCAAGAGAGATGCATGGGGAGGTTCTAACACACGAAGGGGGAAAAGAAGTGTATCCCTTAGAATCCTGTAATAGTATGCAGCCTGAAGGGAACACATGAGCTGAATTACATCACAAGTTGGAAAGAAGAATATTCGACAATACAAAGTGATGGGTTAAACCAAAAACACGACTTCAACTCGACTCATGCAATCATGTATGAAATAGTTCATACACAAAGGCATAAGTTAAATAACATACATTGCTAAAGTAAACAAAATAGTCGAAATACAATAACAAAATTTGCATGAAGACGTGTTGGCTCTGTTATATTATATAAATTGAAAGTTCCATCCATACATACAAACATGACAACCACTAGCCCCAATAGTGGAATGTTAGATTAAACACTACCTACTCCTCCAAAGAGATGTACTTGCTCTGCACTGTGGAGAAGCCAAGGCTCATCACAATCCTCTCCAAGCCCTTCTCTAAGCAATTCCTAGAAAAATCTTGGCTCCGGAAAGCCTGTTCTATGGGTTATGAGGTTCTATTAATAACAAAGGGTGGGGTGACCCTTGACATTCCCCTTTGTGACTCTTGGATTGCCCTCATGACTCTTCAAATTCATTACATATAACTCTTTACATTACATATGATTGTTTGCATTCCACTAATGACACTTATTATTTCACTTTACATCATGTTTACAATAATAATACATTCTCCACATATACCCATGTGGAACAAAAATGGGCTTGAGTCAGCCAGATAAGACAACACTAAGACTTAGATGGCTATAGAAAGTCCAACTCATCAACATCCTTTCAGTGATCCTCAGTGAAAGAATAATGCCAAGCTTGGTAGTGCGCAATGGTGTCTACATAGTCTTTGATGATGTCTTCCTGGAAATGAACTCTTGCCTCCATTTCTTCTAGGTATACTAATTTGGAACCTTTGTCCAACTCATCTTGTAACATGCGTAGCTTAATCCTGAGTAAGGTTAGACTGACGATATACATCTACATGTTATCTACGCTGACTTGCAAATCGGTGCTGGTGGCTATGAGCATCAACTAATCAAATTACGCATTGAGATCTAGTCAGACATGGTTCTCTTTGGCTTTGGTGAGTGTTCTGATTAATGGGGTGCCATACTTTCTCACCGTGACATCCGAACTCCTGAACAACCATTCATACGAAGCCTCAATATTGGTGATGAGTGGCAGGAGTTCCTCATAGTTCTGGATCAAACTTTGGATGTGTGCTTTGTCCAAATCTACTTATGGGTTCATCATCTTGTGCAAGTGAAGCATAGCTCCCTTGTACCCCATTGTCGATGTATGTACATGATCAATAGTGGCATGTATATATGTGATTGTTTGCACTATCTTGGTCCAACACTGCTGATAACCATTTAGATGGAAAACTTCCTTGTGCATGGTGAAAATCCTATCATGCAGTCTCCACATGAATGTCTCAAGAGCCAATACTTCAGCAAGTATTAGTTTCTTCATCTCTTCCCTAGTGTATCCTGTTGATTGTTCCTCTCTTTGCTTAGCTTCTTGCAACTCCTTAGCCATGCACTCATTTCTACTATCAAAAACTTAACTCTTCAGCTCATGGCTTCAGGATAACCCTTTTTAGCATCAAAAAAAGGCATCAAGATGTCTTTATACGTCTGACACAATAACCCATTCTTCAAAGTGTGCAGGTGATGCATGCTCATCCGGGTTGTGCGCTCTATGTGCTTGTACAACTATGCGTTATGACTCATCAAAGGCTATGTTGTACACATCTATTCTTCAATTGTCCTCAAGGAGAACAATATCCCCTTAATCACTTCAGACTTGCTCTGTCGGTAGAGATGGTGAAGCCTATGGGGTGACCTCAGTTTTTTGGCATGAGGTCGGTGTCCTGATCATGTTTTGATTGCTCCATCTCTATGTGCTTTTGTTCTAGTATCAGTTCATCATGTTGCGAAAGTTCTTGTTACTATGGCTTCTCACTCTGTTCGTCATCTTTTGCTAGTTCTGAGTCTTCAACCTGTATCGGCATAGTTTGCACTGTCTGTGCGCCTTGCACTTCCTCCTGTTCCTATTCTTGTTCTTGTTCTTGTTCTTGTTGCACTTCCTTCTCTCTTCTGCACAACTCTTGTTCTTCTTTGAGATTTTGCTCTACTTCCTAGAACCTCATCTCTGTCTCTTCCAGTCTTTGTGTATCTCTCCTTTTTTGCGCTCCTCTCTTGTCACATTGTCATCACTTTTCTTCTATCTGCAAAGCTTCTCTTTCAAGAAGTGGATCTTCCTTAAACTTGTAGTTTTTCTCTACCTCTGTGCTTTCAACAATCTTCCTCTTACCTTTGTCTTGTGTCGGTTTGCTGCTTGTTGTTTTTCCCCGTGGTGCTGCTACCGTGACTGCTGCTAGCCACTCTACTGCCATGTTGGCCAGTTCATTTAGCTTGGAGGAATTATAGAAATATCTCCAAGGGTCTTCCTCTAGCCAATGACACACCCCGTGGATCCAAGAATAGTACACTCTCACACAATGGTCCCTACATAAGCCATGTGGATCATATGGATTGAAACTCTTTGTTTCGAACTTAAACTTCTTGAAGTCCTTGACACCTGTATCTGCTTCTTTCAAAACTTCGGATCACGTACAACTAAATTCAAAAAGGAAGCATAGGACATGGCTCCTTCTTCTTCCCATGCAATCCAGCTGATAACCCTATAGAGATGTGGTATGCAACCTCCCGCATGACTAAATGTTCCATGGAAAACTTTGGCAAAACATGAAGAGCTATATCCAAATTGTACATCCTAATCAATGTGTCATCGGGTGAGGTGTACCAATCTGAAATTTTCAACAATGCCTCCATTGTTGCTTGGGACATGAAAGGTAGATCTTGTTCAAATATCATCGTGTATAGAGGGGCGGTAAATTTGTCAGATAGTCTATACATGAATCCTTGGTAGCTGCACTCTAAGAGAAACTTACAATATACGTTCACAACATTCTCTGAAGGTGTCAATACCCAACCCATGCCAAGAATCTATTGACATGCACAGATTGCATCGAGCAGGTAGGCAGACATGAAGAATCTTGCTTGTTGATCCTTGGGTAGACTCTGGTCATCGGATACATGCACTTTCATGTGGAGAGCAAACATGTCGAACCAGTTGAAAGGTTTTCCTTCACTTGCTAGTTGATCCAACATAATAACACAACTTTGTGGGAAGGTCTCCGTAATCTCTTGGCCATAAAAGTGGCATGTGAAGATGAGCAAGAATTGGTAAGCCTTATTGAGTGTCTTTGTGTTGTATATCTGTTTGGGTGTTTTCCTCAACATTGATTGCTCCCTTACCCAATGCTTCAAGATGTCTCTTGTATTCGTGTTGTTGTTGGGAGTGTAGAATGGTGCATTCATTTTGTTCACTGGCTACAGAAAATTATACATCTCCTAATAGTCTTTCATCCTGAAGATAGCAAGCTCTACTCCAGTGACATTTCTTAGTATCATCGTCTCGGGATCAGTGTGTTAGACAAGTCATTGGATCACATCCACACATGGGAAGGTGGGATACCTACCTGCAACCTTGTACAATCCTAACTTCTGAATATTTACATAGACTTGTCACTCCTCTAGATTCTCCTCAAAGCTACCTGTGAAAATAGTGTTGATGACTTGCCATGTGATCTTAATGTCTTTCACAATGAACATGTGTGTGTCTATGTACATGGGCAAGCTCATAGACACCTACTCAACCACATATCTGGTACTGCTTTCAATTGTGCCTTTTGATCTAGATCTCTTGGAGTCCATGATACTTGTATTAATGAGAAGCTTCTCAAAACCTCTAGTACCTGGAGACAGAGAAGACACACATGACAAGAAAATGTTAGCTAAAAAATTTAAAGGAATGCGAGAATCAATCGGGCAACAAACATTTGACTATTGGGAAAGATTGCGTAGCATTGACTCTGGGAGGGTGGGAGACTATCAACTCAAACTACACAATGTGTAGTCTTAGCTTCCAATGAGGTTCGTTGCTGACTGGAACTATGCAATGCGCAGTCCAATAAGACTGACTCCTGACTCAAACAGCACAATGCACAGATCAGACAAGCTAGGTTGCTCGCTGGAACTACGTAATGTGTAGTTCTAGTGGGTAGGATTTGAGCACTGCCTCCCAAGATTGTGCAGAGCATAGCTGGGAACCTTAGTGGGTAGCCTATATGCAATTCCTAGAGGAAATGTAGAGCCTTGACTTCCAGGAATGCGCAGTGCTTATCGAGAGAAGTAAGATCTGGGCCAAGACAGCCTAGATCTACCCAAGGTTGACCTAAAAACACAAAGGACTGAACTGGTGTGCAAATTTTGTGCAAATCTGAGTGAATAAACGTGCATGCATTTTAAGTAAGTGCAGAAATCGATCAAACAAAAAAACCATGAAGCTCATGAAGAGAGTTGTTGCAACGATGACTGTGAGTACAAAAATTGTGTTATGCCTGAGACAGTGAGGAAATGCAATGAAAAACTTGAAACATAAATTCTAAAAGTTAAAGCACATTGAAATGTCGGCATTCCTTCAATAAAACAATGAAATCAACTCTTATACAAGCCGAGAAATAAAAATCGATAGAAAAATGGCAAAAGACATGAAAATAAAAACTTACCCAGAAAAGCTATGCCGACTATGCCAAAGGTTTATGGATGCCTCAGGAATGCTAGAGCTCCAAGATCGAATGTGAAGAATGAGCTCTGAGGCATTGTTTAAATAAATTTGGTGAACTTAGGGTTTATGATGCACATGCCACAAATCTAGGAAAAGGTGACACTTGGCAGGGAGTTTCTAAAATCGACTTTGCATGTAACTCGCTGCTAAAAATAGATCCCTAAAATATAGGGATTCCTTTTCAGTTTTTTTTTCTTTTATGGGAAAAGATGCTCGATAAGAAAGGAAGGATTGTGCAGTTCTAAAGGGAACTGGTAAATCTACCACCACATGTGATGGACAATCACTAAGGGAAAATCTTTTGTGTTGTTTCTGGGTTGAGTGACCCTGGTTAGCTAGCCATCTCTACACAATTTTCTAGTGAAAGGATGCTAACATGCTCTACGCATTTCTGGAGAGAAGTGCTAGCTGGCCTGCTATGCACATTTTTGGAGAGCAGTGTGGGTTGGCCTTCTCTATGCAATTTCCAGAGTAAGGCTAGTTGGCCTGCTCTACGCAATTTTTTAGTGGAGGCTAGCTGTTGGGTTTCTCTATGAAATTCCTGAGTCGAAGAGAGACTGCCCTTAGGATTTCGCATTTTTCCGCAATAACCTAATGGCCAGATGTGAACCAAGTGTTGGGTTAGCTTGTGGTTAGTCGATGGAAAAAGTAAGTGAACACAATATGTTAAACGATAAATAAAATAAAGCAAACACAAGTACCTGATTAGTGCAGGATAACAGTTCTAATTTCGAGGAGGGAGGCTCCAAAATGAAGCAAAGGAAAAAATTTGGATGGTGGTTGTAGTCCCTACAACAGAGCGGAAAAAATAGGAAGAAGATACTAAGGAACCTTAAGTTGAAGAGTCCAGGAAAGAGGAATCAAGAGTTAAGGTTGATATATATCACTACCCACACCACATATAAAATCATCAAGAATTGAGGCGCAAGAGTGAACATCAAAAATATTATTATGGATGAACATGGCACTAGAATGAGAACCTAGTGAAATACACATCGAGACATAACAACACCACATGCAGACATTATTGTATCACATCAAGTAGAAACCAAATTCTACATCAACATGGAAACTAAACAATTGGATCCTATGCTCATGTCACTAGGGTGGACAAATGTTAGTGTGTGGTATTAGATGGCTACATTGCTTATCAACTCATATGGTATAGTTTCTTTCCATGTTTCAAGTATAGCACATGCAAAGGAGGAAAGAATGTCATCTATGTAAGGGGGTACCTAGTGGGGTATGAAAGGAATAAAAATAGATACATATATTATAATAATATAATCTCATTCCAATGTTCTTAGAAGATAGAAGGAGTTACTATAATGTTTCACCTACTAGAATACTTCGTTTTTAGAATGACCTTAGGAGATAACGTGTGGTTTATAAAGTAGTGGAAGAAACATAATGAGAATTGCAAGGATTATTGCATTTGTAAACGAGCAAGTCCTTCTTGAAGATTTTATCCCTTTCTTATGGAATAATATATGGTGCTTCTCCACCTCAAGGGTTTTCTCTACATTACAATTTTAATTTTTTTGTGGGAATTCATATTTTTTGTTGAAGATAAGAAAATATTCTAGATTATATTTTCATATTTGTTGAGTTACATAACAATTGGTACTAGAAAAATTTTATGGGCCAATAGGAAAAGTATTATTTTTCCTTTTTGTAACTTTTCAAGGGTTATAAAAGGGTGATGGAATTAAAACTATTTTTTTGAAACTTTCTAGGTAGAGTTTCAAGAAACTAGCTATGGATCTAGAATACTTCTAAAAATAGCCAAGTTTAGAAGAAAATATTATTTGGAGGAGTGATGATAGATCATGCCTAACCTACAACAATATTAATGCCTGGAATGTGCAAGCAACATTAACTCATTCTCACTTTCGAAATATGTTTTCAATTCACAAAATCTCCCACAAATTTATAATATATATATTTTTATTTTCCTCTGAATTGCAAAAACTGAGTACATACATTCATAGATAATCATATATCTAATTCCTCTTCTATCATTACTAAAATTTGGATAAGGGGAGGGACACCGCTCAGAATGATCTTGAGGATCATTCATTTTTTCTGTTTGCAGTTATTAGTTTATGATCTGGACTCGTTATTGGGCTATATGGTTTTTACAGTTTTAAGTTTTTTGTATGATCGAGATGATCAGTAAATAGTTTATATGAACATGGATTGTTCTCTTTGTTATCGAATGCATCTCAAACATGTTGGACTTCAACATGTAATTTTCTTAATTTATTTAATGAAACTTACACTTTTTCCAGGGAATTTTTTTTACTATAATTTGGATGAGTTGGAATTTTCCAAAAAGGAATCCAAGCTCCTTGTTTTTTTCCACAAATCCTTAGCTTTCTTCATATTTTTCCTCCTATAAATCCAATCTATTTTACTAAACTTAATAAAGAACTACTTCCATCTATATCCACAAAAGCAAATAAGATTTATTATTTTTTTTAACATCATTCCTATAAAAAATTTCTATTCTTTAAACTAAAACAAAGCTAATTTACTAATAATGTAAAGGAATCTAATTCCTTCCACATTTCATTTGTTTTTTTTTTCAATTTCAAGAGTAATATGCTCCTGCATCTGACTCCCAGGGAAAGAAAATTTCCATGTTCTCTTGAACATTTGTGTAATTCTTGGACATCTCTGGAACAATCATCCAAGTAGTATCCTCCAATGGTTGATTTCTACACTTCACCAAATACTGAGTGTACTCTTTTCCTCTAGTTTTCTTCACCACTTTTCGATCTAATAGCCCTTCAATTTCCTTTGGAGTTTCCTTGGGTAGTTGTTGCTTCCATTCAATAATTTTCATGTACTTCACTGGAAGACTCATCATCTGAAAATTTTCATGTTTCCTGAAAGGAATAAAAATAAGAAAATTTAAAAATTGGGAAAATAATAACATTTCTTCGAAGCTCCACTTCATAATGATTTGAGGAAAATTTCCTTAAAATTTTACAAGGTGTGATCTTCTTGAGTTTTAGCTTGTTGTAATTTCCTTTAAGAAATATTTCTTTCCTCAAATGTACCATGCATAAATCACCAATCTCAAAGTTATGTTTCCTCCTCTTTGAATCATATCCTTGTCTTTATATTTGTTGTTTCTTTTCTATAGTTGTTGCTTAACTCTTTCTTATAATTCTTGCATGCTCACTAAAAATTCTTCACCTTCTGCACTTCGTAAATCTTGTTTTTTGAAATTCCTCTATTCATATACTCCCCTTGGATGCATTCTATACAAGAACTCAAAGGGACTCATAACTGTACTTATTTTGGGTGTATCGTTGTATGCAAATTTAGCCTGAGAAAGGACCTGATCCCATTGTTTGGGTATTTCACTTACCAAGCTTCTTAGTATGTTTTCCAAGCTCCTATTCACCATTTTTGTTTTCCCATCAGTTTGTGGGTGATAGGCTAAGCTAAAATTAAGGTTAGTACCCAACCTTTTAGATAAATTTCTCCAAAAATGATATGAGCTTAAGCAAGAATGCTACAACTTACAGATATAATCATAAACAGAGAGATGTAGTAGAAATTCATTTCATTAATAGAAAAATATTGAACTATGCTTACAAATAGAATGGAAATAAGATAGCCCAGGCAATGGTACCTTATCTCTGAGAAGAGATGTGGCAACTACATGCCTCCGAACTGAGTTACAATGAGGCTCAAGGGCCTTTTTATTATTGAAAAATAAGAGAAAACCCTAAACAACCAAAACCCTAACCCGAGGAGATGTAACACCAAGAGTTTATGGGCCCCGTTGCGGTTAGTTGGGTAGCCAACTTCCCGGGGTCGTAACTTGGTCATATTATCTTCGTTTGATGCGTATGATACCCCATTGGAAATATTTGTCCGAGGACTATAGCTACCGATGTGATTGCAAAGCAATCACTAAAGTAATTTTTTGAAAAAAACATCGTTTAGGGCCTCAAAACGGCTCCGAAAGTTCAGGACCCCAAAAATGCCAAAAATAGTAAACTCTGCTACAATTAAGGAAACTGATGAAAGGAAAGAAACAATGGTGAGGGTCCAAGTGGAATAGGTGGGTGGCCACCTATATCCACCTGCATCAATACCCACCCCTTAGGAATCAATGATCCCCATTACATGGAGTTCCTCCATGAGATGAGGAAACCTCTGCTGAACTTGGTCCCTAGTGAGCCATTTGCCTTGGTGAAGGAGTTGACCTGCTTTGACAACTCGATATAGCTATATCTTATGTTACCGAGTATTCATGATCTGTGTGTCCATGATTTGATCAGTTGTGGCGTGTTCCATGTAGTCTACGTTGATATCTATTGGTGTGAGTTGTTCTAGAATGTCGGATGTGTCCAACAATGGTGGAAAGTATGGCTGAAGGCGATCTACAATGAAAACTGGATGCAGACCAAGGAACAAGGGGATGATGAGTTGGAAGGCATTTTCACTGATGGCCTTGGTGATGGCGTATGGCCCATATCGGAGCGGGTGATCCAACAAGGCACTCCTTCTGCAAATGTAGCCAAACTTTGTCGCGCACTTGGAACTTGTGCGACACTCGATGTTGATCATGGTGTTGCTTGTAATTAGCATTATCTATGTACAGTATATCATGGACATGTTGGCGGATGTGTTGAATGTGCTTAATGAATACGTTATCCCTTTTAGCTTTGGACTGCACGTGAGCCGAATCTACCTGAGTGGATGCAAATTGTATGGCCACATCAATGGGGCATAATGGCTGAAATCCCAACCCTACCTGAAAGGTGTTGTGGCCTATGTAGCTATGGAGAGCTCTGTTGTAGCTATGTTGGTCATAGGGGATACTTTCATCCCATGTGTGTGGATGATTTGAGTTGTACATGGGTAGAATGTGTACGATCATCCTGTTGACAACCTCTGTTTGACAATCAGTTTGGGGATGGAAAGTCATGGACTTAGTAAGCTTTGTATCCAGCATCGACCAGAAACTTGACCAAAATTCACTCAGCAATCTATTGTCTTGATTTGAGACAATGGACTATGGGATACCAAAGTGTACCCACACTCCCTCAAAGAAGAGCTTAGCAGTGGCCTCTGCTATGATACTCTTCTTGCAAGTCGCCATGATGGCAATCTTAGAGAATCTATCGATGACCATGAAAACGCAATCGTTGTCGTGCTTAGTAGAATGAAGGGCCAACATATAATCCATGGAGACAGATTCCCAAGGTCAACTACGATTAGGTAGAGGAGTATATAGGCCTTGCTTCTTGATGGTTGGTTTGGAAATGGCGTAGGCGGTGCAGGACATAATGTACTTCCCAACATCCTTATGAAGTTTCGGCCAATAAAGCTATTTCTACTATACTGCCATTGTTTTCTCTACTCTAAAATGTCTAGCGATCCGACTATAGTGCACCTCCCTAATCATATTTGCATGCTCACTTGAAGGAACATAGATGTGTCCCATGTGGCATAACAGTGCATCGTGAAGGCGAAAATTTGTAACTTGCTTCCCTTCCAGAAGTATTTGGTATATTCTACTGAATTCTAGATCGCTCTTGTAAAGATGTGTCCACCTCAATGTCTCATGCCCACAGGAGTCGAGCACAATGAATAGCACAATGACCAGTGGTTGGCTGAGGCAATCAATGACATTATTCATATTTCCCTTCTTATACTTAATGTTCAAATGGAACTGTTGCAGATAGGAGGAGCATTTTTGATGGCGATCGTTCTACAACTTTCCTTGTGTCTGTATGAACTGTAGAGGTCGGTGGTCTATGTGGATGACCATTTCCTTCCCCAGAATGTAATGCTTCCATTGATGATAAGCCTACAGAATGCAATACATTTATTTGTCGTAAGTAGGGTACTTTTAGACAGTGTTTGAAAGTATCTCACTGTGGTAAGTGATTGGATGCCATGATGAGTAAGAAATGTACCAATAGCATAGTCAGAGGCATCTGTCTCAATCTCAAATGGTTGTTGCAGATCTAGTAATGTGAGCACTGGTGCAGAAAAAAGGTGATTCTTCAACCCATATAATGCTCGTTGTTGGGTTTCCAACCAAAAGAACTCTTCTTCCTCTCTGCTTTTGGTGACTTGACTTAAAGGCCAAGTGATATGAGAGGACCCCAACACAAACCTATGGTAGAAATTGGCAAGACCAAAAAGGTTGTGGAGCTCTCTTAAAGTGGTTGGGGCTGGCCAGTCTCGAATGACTTGTATCTTGGATGGGTCCACTTGTACACCCTGCTCATCAATGATGCACCCTAGATATTGAACTTGGGTCAAGCCAAAGGTGCATTTCTCCAAGTTAGTGCACAACTTGTGTTGTTGAAGGGTTTGAAGGACCTATCGAATATGGTGGAGGAGCACTTCGCAACTCTGGCTGAAGATAAAGATGTCATCTAAATACACCACCACGAATGCATTGGTGAAGGGTCGCAAGATGTCATCCATCAGACTCATGAAGGTTGCAGGGGCATTTATAAATCTGAACGGCATGACCAAGCATTCAAAAAGGCCCTCCTTGGATTTGAAGGCAGTCTTCCACACATCGGATGGTTCGATAGGCACCTAGTGATAACTTGACTTCAAGTCAATCTTGCTCAAATATTCCCCCCCTTCAGCTAATCCAGAAGGTCATCAATTCGCAGGATTGGGTACCTATTCCAGACAGTGATCTTGTTCAGCAACCAATAGTGAATAGAGAGCCTCCAAGTCCCATCCTTCATTTGTACCAATACAGTCAAGCTCCCATAGGGTGATGAGCTTGGACTGATGTGCCCTTTCTATAGTAGTTCCTGAATCTACCTCTTGATCTCATTGTTCTCCAAAACATAGCGTCGATAGATCAATCCATTGGGCAGTGATGCGCCCGAGGTTAGATCAATGGAGTGCCTGATCTGACAGTGGAAAGGTACCCCTATGGGTGAGGCAAAAATATCTGTGTACTCAGCCACAACTTTGTCCATCTGTTGCTGCTATGTAGATGAGACCTGCCTGGAAGTTGTGGCCACAACCTTCTTCTTGCCTTGGGGGCGAATCATAAGAAAACAAATTTCTCGGTCTGGAAATGATCTTACTGCATTTCTTTACAATGATCAAGGAGATGGTAGTAGGAGGGCTACCTTCGGTATCCTGTACAAGTTATTAGCCAAAGTAATAATCACAGAACTAGGTCTAGACTCATATACAACATGTCACTTACACAAGTATGGTTGTCCTAATAATGCATCAGAAACTTCAAGAGGAGAAATGTCACACAGTACCTCATCCGTGAAGGGCTTGATGCTGCAAGGAAGGTGACACTGCTGGCTGATGCAAAGCTCTTGTCCTTGATGAATCCACTCGATTGTGTACGACTATGGATGTGATGTAGTCTTTAGGCCCAGCCGCTTCATGACCTCTTCTAAAATGAGGTTCTTTTGGCTCCTACTCTCAACAATGAACTGTAGCATAGAACCCTTCACCCACATCTGTGAGTGGAAAAGGTGTTCCCCCTCCTCTGGATCTTCAAGCTCAATATTTTGGATCTTTGTGGTGGCCATGGTAGCACTAGGCTTTGCATCAATGATTTGCTTCCCTTTTTTAGTTCCCTTATTGGGTTCTGATTCAGAGTTAGAACCTACATCTAATTTGGAAGCCTTCAACTCAACAACTAGTGACTGTTTGGCATGACACTCGCTTTTTTGTGAGTAGAGCCCTTATGGAGCTCACATCATTTTCTCATGTCCTTCATATTCGTGGTGTTGTTATTTTCTTGTAGCTTCAGCGAGTTGTCCTGGGTAACCCCGCCTTGGCTTAATCCTTTGTTCTGTGGTTTGGAGGTGCCTTTTCCTTGCTTTAGATTCGCAGATCCAAAGTCCACGTTCCTCTGTTTAAACTACTTCTAAATCTTTACAATGTATCGATGTGACGTGCCAAGTGAGGAGATGTCCAGGAACTCCATCTCGTTCTGGATGTACTTGTGTAGACAACCGTGGTACTTGAGCACCAAATGCAGCTGAGTATCCTTGTTACCCAGCTTCGTGTGAAGAGTATGGAAAGTATTTGTGAAATATGGCACATCATGGTCCCTTCCCCACCGTAGCATGGTCCACTTTATGTATTTATCTTCATATCTCCTGACAAGGTAATACTCTTCCTAGATGGCGTCTCAGAAAGAATTCCAAGTGGGTGCAGCTGAAAGCAATGATGGTTCACTCTCATCCTTTTCTTCATAGTAGGTTTCCCACTAGCCTTTGACGTGTGGGGCAGCTTTGAGAAGTGAAAACGTAATATTGTCCCGATTGGAAAAGTCATGAACTGAAAAATATCCTTCGAACAGGTTTAACCATTTATCTACAACATTTACGTCTATCACGCCTTCAAATATGGGAATATTGAAGTTAACTTGTACCTTAAAATGAGTAGCGCCTCCAGAGTGGATACTAGATGAAGATGGATTGCCTGTGGCTAGCCGTCGAAGGATTGGGGCAAAGTTATCCATCATCGCGTCCCTCTGTCACTCGAGGACTTCCTCGAGCAACATTTTGAAAGGATCTCCTACCCCCTCGTCTTTCTTTTCTTCCATCATGGGAGGTCGTTGGGTTTTTCGAGGCTGATCCTGCAATGGTTCAACCAAATCAAGCTCTAACTCCTTATACGATGACCTCTCTGGGGACATGCAAAGAAAAACAGAGAAAGAGTAGACCGCTCTAATACCACTGATCCAAAATTAAACAGGAACACTACAACTTACAGATATAATCATAAACACAGAGACGCAGCAAAAAAACACTTCATTTCATTAATAGAAAAATACTAAACTATGCTTACAAATAGAATGGAAATAAGATATCTCGGGTCTGAGAAGAGATGTGGTGGCTACATGCCTATGAACTGAGTTACAATGAGGCTGAAGGGCCTTTTTATTATTTAATAACAAGAGAAAACCCTAAACAACCAAAACCATAACCCGAGGAGATGTAACACCAAGAGTCTAGGGGTCCCATTGGGGTTAGATAGGCAACCAACTTCCCAAGGTCATAACTTGGTCATATTATCTCCCTTTGACGTGTATCATAACTCGTTGGAAATATCTCTCCGAGGAATACTGCTGCTGATGTGATTTCCATGGCAATCAATAAAGGAATTTTGCCAAAAAACATCGTTTAGGGCCTCAAAATGGCTGCAAAAGTTCAGGACCCAAAAAAACTGCCAAAAATAGTAAACTGTGCTAAAATTAAGGAAACTAAAAAACTGAAAGAAACAATGGTGAGGGTCCAAGTGGAATAGACGGGTGGCCACCATATCCACCGGGATGAAAAAATGACTGACAAACCTTGTGTCTCTATCAGATACAATGCTTCTAGCAAATCCATGCAACCTTACCACATCTTTAAATAACAAATTGGAAACATTGGTGGCATCACTAGTTTTTCTACAAGCTCAAAGCTAATTTGATATTTTGCAGATGATTTTCTTTTTTTTGGTTATACACAAAAATGTCATCCAGATAAACAATAACAAATTTATCTAAAAATTCTTTTGATACTTCATTCATGAATCTCATAAACTTGTTAGGTGCTTTGGTAAGGCCAAAATACATTACCAACCACTTATACAACCCATCGTTTGTTATGAAAGTTTTTTTCCATTCATGTCCCTCTCTAATTCTAATATGATTATATCCACTCTTCAGATTGATTTTAGAAATATACCTAGCACCACTCAAATAATCAACAGATCTTCAATGCGAGGAAGTGGAAATCTATACTTGATTGTAATTTTATTGATGGCCCTTGAATCACTATACATTCTCCATCCACCATCTTTCTTTACGATGAGCATGGTGGGAACAACACATGGACTTAATCTCTCCTTTATTAATCCTTTGTCACACAACGCCTGCAACTATTTATTTATCTCTTCATTTTCTTGTGGAGTCATGTGGTAGACTTCTTTATTCAGAATACCCGCCCCAAGAATTAGATCTATATGATGACTAATGCTTCGAAAAGGAAGAAACTTATTTGGAAAATCATCAACAATTATATCTGCAAACTCATCCAACATAACCTTCACTTCTTCAGGTAACTCATTTAAACTTGTGTTGTTAAGAACTATTTCAGGCTTACCAATCAAAGAAAAATGAATTTCTTCTTTCATTTTGAGCTCTAACAGCAGTTCCTTCCCATCCATAAGTAGCACACTAGGACTAGCTTCCTCTTTTAGATCCTTATCCTCCAAAGGTACTAGCAGATGGTTTTGGCCATTTTTCTCAAGAATGTAGGTGTTCTGCCTAGCATCATGAATGGATTTCATGTCATACTTCCATGGCCTTCGCAACAACACATGCCATACATCCATTGACATTATATCTTTTAATATGTCATCCCTATAATTACCAATTTGGAACTCCACTTTAGACTACTCATTCACCAATATCTGATGACCATTTTACAGCCAAGACACCTTGTAAGGTGTGGGATTTGTTATTCCCTAGAGCCCCAACTTCTCTACCATTTCTGTGGAGACCGAGTTATCTGTGCTACCACTGTCAATCACTACTTTGCAACATGTGCATCCTGATTTGCATGTGGTTCTAAATAATTTTTTTCTTTGTGCTAGTTCCTTAACTTCCTTTTCAAACTTAATCATGATTCTCTTAATTAATAATGATTCTCTTAGCTATGGTATTTCTTCGTGCATAACAACAACTACATTTTATTCTCGTGCTTCCCATATAGTTTCCTCTTTGGCTTGTAGGGTTATTTTCTCGAGAATCACATGACATATGTCCCAATTTCCCACATTTGTATTATTGAACTTGGTAGCCACTTTCTTGAGCAAGTCTTCTTGAGAAAGGCCTTCTTCCTCTTTATTCAGCTCCTCTTGATGGATGATTTCTTGAATTACGTTTGCCTTCCTTTGGAGGCTGCGTTTTCTCCCAGTCATTGGTTTTTCCTCTTCCCCTTACATGATTCCTCCCTCTATTCCATTAGCTTTTCTTTCTAGCCAATTTTCCTCTACTTTCAAGGTGAATTGGTAAGAATATTCAACAGTTCTGGGTGAAAATAGGCTAAACTCATTTTCAATCTCGAACTACAACCCATTGATATACCTAGAAACCTTTTCAAGTGTTTCTTCAATGTATCATGTTCTAATATTCACCTTGTAAAATTACTTAATATATACTCTTTAACAATCAATGACATTTGTTTCAAGTTTTTCATTTTCCTGAATAAAGACAACTGGTAATCTTTGGGAAAACATTTACATTTCATCTTGAACACCATTCTGCTCCAGCTTTTGATCTTAGCTTTTTTATTTCTTCTCTTTTTTCCTTGGACTTCATCCTACCAAAGATTTGTGTGTCCTTTCAATCTAGTAACAACAAACTTCACTTGTTTGTCATCATCTACCTACTCGCACTCAAAATTCTTATCTAAAGAATTTATCAAATCTATTATTTATTCTTGTTCCAAGCTACCAATGTAGGTAGGTATATCCATTTTAGGCCTCGAAATGGCCCCCAATCATTAAACTCGTCAATTTAATTTTTTGCAGGCTCTCTGATATGTTCTTCATCTTCTGTTGGAGACTCTTCCTCAGGTACACTGATGTCTCCAGTCTCTCGATCTCTTTGCATGTTCATTTGTAAGGCTTCTAGCCTCTCTTGGACATGTCCCATGTCCTCCTTATCTCCAGCATCATCTATTAGTCGTCCCCTTCGACCTCGTCTTCCCCATCAAGCGTGCAATGTCATTTAACACTTTTTTTTCTACGTGTCATATCTCTAATATCAATAAGTGATGCTAGATCCTTTCTAACCTACAACAAGATTAATGGATGGAGTGTGCAAGAAACATTAACTCATTCTCACTTTCGAAATACATTTTCAATTCACAAAATCTCCAACAAATTTCTAACATATATATTCTTTATTTTTTTCTTAATTGCAAAAACTGGGTATACACATTCATAGATAATAATATAAATAATTCTTCTTCTATCATTACTAAAATTTGGATGAGTTTGAATTTTCCAAAAAAGAAACTAAGCTCCATGTTTTTTTCCACAAAGTCTTAGCTTTCTTCATATTATTCCTCCCACAAATCTAGTCTATTTTACTAAACTTAATACAAAAATACTTCCATATATATCCACAAAACCAGATAACATTTCCTATTTTTTTTTAACATCATTCATATCCAAACTTTCTAATCTTTAGACTAAAACAAAGCTAATTTACTAATAAAATAAAGGAATCTAATTCCTTCCACATTTCATTTTTTTCCAATTTCAAGAGTAAGATGTTCGTGCATCAAGGAGGTCTGAAATGTGGATATATCATTGATTTATAATTATCTATATAAAGTATTTTCTAAAAATAGTCGTAAAATCTGTATATCAAATATATTTCAGGGGATAAATTAGATTTCCATCAAAATACTGCCATTAGTTGTAAAGTGGGTGTGACATTTCATAATCGAGGTCATTTAGCAAATTAGTTGAGTATAGACAATATTATGTCCCTTTCCATCTAGCTGCCTCAAGGCGCTCCATTGAAAAGTAAGTGGTTATCATTAAAACCATAATTCTATTTTTGTTAAGATGTTATTTTATGGAAGAGATAATGATCCTAGTATTGAAGAATACAAAAAAAATATGAAGTGATCATGTGTAAATTTCTGGATACTTTTAGTGGTGGATGAATTTAAAAGGTGGCATGAAAATAAATGATGGAATTGAATTCGCTTTAGAAAAATGAAGGACCTTTCAGATGAAAAATATGAAATATTGCCTTTCAATACATGTGCTCGTGTTCATAACAAGGATAAGGAAAACAATACAGATTTATTTTCAAGTGACAATGTGACAACTACATATTGCAGGTTCTTGAATGTATTCATAATGAAAAGTTCATTGTTTTTATTAACCCTAGCTTCTAACATAATTTCTTCAATGTTAATTTCAATAATAGATCACGAGTTCTTACTAAACATATTTAGTGCACATAAGTCGAATGTGAAACTATTCCATTTTTATAATAATTAAAGCTCTTTATAGATAATCATGTGTTACACTTTGATTTTCATCTCAATAATATGAATGCTGCGGACATTTTTCTTAAAAATTCATTTGAATGGAATCAAGTGGTACCATAAATATTAATATATAAAAAATTACATATCTTCTTAACAAACAATTTAACTAAAATGTATTTAATTGAATATTTTTGCACTTGTATGAAGCATTGCATGACTAGTGCATTCCTTTCATAAAATATAATATATGTTGTTACCCTACTTTAATGGATTAATTTACAACTATATGTTAATTCTTGTGTGCTATTAATTTTAATTATTGTCCAAATTAAAAGTTTATCCTATATCATATTTTTATATCCATCCATTGAGAACTTGACAAAATGAATGCTCAAAGAAAGCTAGTGGTTGTCACTTTAAATATGAAATATGCTATATTATTAGAAAATACGTCAACACTTAGTAACAATTAAAAATATTTAATACTATAAAGGAAAAAAATAAAACAATAACAAAAATATGATTTATATTATGTTTATAGTTTAATATGATTCCTGTTTCTTTTACCACACAACATTTTTGAAAATTATTAAATCTTTTCCAATTACAATTTTTATTAGAAAAAATTTAGATTTTGGAAATAATTTTTAATTTCATTCTTTCTTTTATAACAACAAAGTTTATTTGAAGTAAATATTTTTTTTTGTAAACTTGGTAGGACCTTTTCATTTTCGAGTTTTTACATGTCCCTTATTCACCCCATTTCCAGGAAGAGTAGCACAAGAATAGAACCCAAGATCTCCAGTTCAGTGAGACTTCATTTCCATGGCCATCACCACTTGAGCTATATCCCATATTAAATCTTTTCTTATTCACATGTTTTTTTAATAGAAAAACATATATTTGGGAACCTATTTTCAATATAAATATAGTAACATTATTTGAAAATAATATTTATAATAATATTACTATTATAAATATTAAAACATTTAGGAAAAACATCTGGAGTTCTGTTGCGGCTGCGCGCGCACGCCTAGAGTCTGCCATCGCTGTCGACTGTTGTCTGAAGATCCTGCGCCATGGACCCTCCGGATCCGCCTGGTGGGGATCCGGAGCTGCAACGAGCATTTTCATCTCTGGTTAAATCTCTCCCTCCGCAGAGACCTAGACCTGCAGCATCTAAGTTTGTAAAGAAGCTGGATGTTTTACAGGAAGTTCTTCTACCTCCGACCATCCCTCGCATGGCAGCCCTCTCCCTTGCTGAGAAAGGGTTAATCGGGCAATTTACAGGACTATGGCCTTCTCCCAAAACTGTGCAATGATGGGTTGAGCGAAACTGGTCGGACAAGATCCAAGGCAAAATATCAATAAGATTCTGTGGCAGAGGATATTTTACCTTTCACTTTGAAACCAAGGAGGATAAAGACCTTATTTTCAGAAACGGGCCCTATTTTATGGATTCTAGGGGCCTCTATCTTAACAAATGGACCCCAGATTTCGATCCAGAGCTAGACATTCCGAATGCAATTCCTGTCTGGGTCAGATTGCCCCATCTTCCTCTTCACTGCTGGGGGGACGATTCGGTTAAAGCAATAGGAAACGCGGTGGGAAAATATATAGATCGCAGCGAACCCAAAGACAACATGCAGGCTTGTGCGCGGATCTGTGTAGAGGTTGATTTGGGCCGTGGACTGCCGAAAGTAATCAAACTGAAAGTGGATGACTCGTGCCATATTCAGCAGCTGGACTACGAACAGATTCCCTTCAAATGCAAGGTATGTCACGAATATGGACATTTTGCAAATAGATGCCCTAAAATAGTTAATGTAGAATCTGAAGAGCAAGAAGGACAATGGGAAACTGTTAAAAGGAAAAAATCATCCCTTCCTCACAAATCTATGGATTTTGATGTCCCTGGCCCATCCCATCAACCCCCTCCCCTTCATCATCCCCCCCCCCCACCCTTCCTCTTCCTCCCATCAATCCCCTATTCAACACCCTTCATCTCCCCTCCGGACCTCCGACCCTTCCATTCCTCCATCTTCTAATCCTTTTGCCTCCCTCTCTGAGGAAGGAACTGAGCCTGAAATCCCCTTCTCTGAACCTCCCCTTCATTCCTCCCCCCCCCAAATCTCTCATCCTTCCCTTGATACCCCTTCCGCTCGGGTTACTAGAAGCTCCTCAAAGGAGCATGGAGCTCCCAGTGATATCCCCAAAAAGCATGGGCCGGGCAGGAAATCGGCCAAGCAGCATAGAGAAGAAAGCACCCAGAAAGATATCGCCATGGGCTCCCAGACTCCTATAGAATCCTTTATTCTTGGGCTCTCGGACAAAGAAAATGATAACAAAGGCAAAGAGACGCGGGCACCTCTCCATGTAAGCAGTAAATCATGATGAAAATGCTGTCCTGGAACAGCAGGGGATTAGGGCACCCCTCCAAGATAGTAGCCCTCAAGGACCTAATCCAAAGTGAAAGCCACGAAATAGTACTCATTCAAGAAACAAAGCAAGACCAATCTGAAATTAATAAATTCATCAGCCAGCAAAAGCGTTACAGTGGATGTGCAAGTGAAGCAAGAGGAGCCTCAGGTGGCATTTTAACAATGTGGGACTGCAACAAATGGAACTGCCATTCCTCCAGAATACATCAGCATTGGATCTGTGTTAATCTAGAGAACAAGACAGATGGAACAACAGTAAAGATTTACAATATATACGCCCCGAATCATTATAGAGAGAAAGAAGAGTGTTGGAACACTTTGGAAACAAGTATAGGAGAAGAGCAGGATAACAACCTCATTCTTGCAGGGGATCTAAACTTGGTGTTGCATTCCAATGAAAAAAGAGGGGGAAATTTCAACCCCGATCCTTTCAGGAATCGACTTGAAAACATAATGCAGGAGCAAGATCTGGTCGATATCAGACCCAAGAACCGAAGGTACACCTGGAGCAATAGATGAATAGGAGTTGGCAATATTATGGAACGTCTTGATAGATTCCTAATAAGTATTGCTTATTTATCTACTTTCACCACTGGCTAGTCGAACATCCTCAATGTCTCCGCCTCTGATCATTACCCAATCACGCTTACTCTGCATAGTCATTGCCAGCTAGGACCTCTTCCCTTCAAATATTGCCCCATTTGGAATCGTATCCCAGCAGCAAAAGATGTGGTTTGGCAGGCTTGGTCTCAACATGTGGAAGGCTCCCCAACTTTCATATGGGAAACAAAATTAAGGAGAGCAAGACAGGCTCTAAAAGAATGGGCAAGAAACAACTATCAAGAGCCCGAGTTGAGCAAGAAGAAAATCAAACAAGAATTAGAGGATGTGCAGCAACACATAGAAGCCATTGGGCTGTCCCAACAAGCCAAAGAGAGAGAAACAAAATTATACTCACAGCTGCGGCAAATTACAAAGGATGAAGAAATAAAATGGAGACTGAAGTCAAGACAGCTCTGGCTGCAGGAGGGAGATAAAAATACTTCCTATTTTCATAAGCAGGCTACAGTACGAAAGGTCAGAAACACTGTGAATACAATTAAAGATAATGAGGGGAACAGCTATTATACTCAGGAAGCGATAAAAGAAGCAGCCACAAATCACTTCAAAAATCTTTTGACTGAGGACAAAAGTGAAGAGGATTACTCAAGTTTTTTACAGCACATGAATAAGGAAGTCACTCACGAAATGAACAACAGTCTCAAGAAGGAAGTCGAAGAGGAAGAAGTTCAAAATGCAGTTTGGAGTCTACACCCAGACAAGGCCCCTGGACCTGATGGGTTTCCAATCAGTTTTTATAGGGAGTATTGGCAAATGATCAAGAAAGACCTCTTAAAGATGATACGTTGGGTTCTAAAGAAAGGCAAACTGGGGGGATACACCAACTCAACCCATCTTGCTTTAATTCCAAAAGAGAACAGACCTTCCTCCTTTTCAAGATTTAGGCCAATTTCTTTATGCAACTCATCTTACAAAATTATCACAAAAATCCTCTCATCTAGGCTCAAACCTCATCTCTCATCTCTGATCTCCGAAAACCAAGGGGGATTCCTCCCCAATAGGCACATCTCTGACTCTATCCTGCTTGTTCAAGAGGCCATTCACTCCAGCCTAAGTAGAAAGGAGAAAGGATTTGTCCTCAAGCTGGACCTTGCCAATGCCTTTGACAGGGTTCGGCATTCCTTTCTGCTCGCTGTCCTTCATAGAATGAGTTTTGACTCCTCCTTTATCACAATGATCAAAGCTTGTATTTCGAACCCTTGGATATCCCCTCTGATTAATGGAAGATCGTGTGCTGCTTTCCAATCCTCTCGAGGCCTTAGGCAAGGCTGTCCCCTGTCTCCCTACTTGTTTATCCTCATGGCTGAGTCCCTTAGCCAAACCCTGGATTTCAATCGAAGAATAGGCCTTATCATTGGTATCAAATTCGAGCATGGCACAAAAAATATTAATCACTCCCAATTTGCAGATGATACCCTCCTGATAGGAGGAGCGTCCATCACCATTGCAAGGCGCTTCAAGAAGATCTTAGACCAATTTATGGAATATTCAGGAGGAAAAGTTAATCAGTTAAAAAGTTGTATCTATGGTTGGAACACTCCCAGCCATACCATCCACAGCATTGCAAGCACTCTAGGAGTCTCCTACAAGCTCAATTGGACCCACTTCACTTACCTTGGAATGCCAGTAAGTTTGGGACCATTGAAATCTGACACCTGGAGTGAAATCCTCGACAAAATAAAGAGAAAAATCCAACAATGGGGCACCATGTGGCTGAACCCAGCAGGAAGACTTGTTCTTCTGAAATCAGGCTTGGCCTCTCTGCCCATTTACCGTCTCTCTTTATACCAAGCACCTGCAACCTTTCATCAGAAAATGGAAAAGAATCTCAGGCATTTCCTCTGGTAAGGAGGCAAAACGGAAAAAAGAAAATTCAACCTTGTCAGTTGGAAGAATGTCATCCAATCTCAGGAAAAAGGCGGGCTAGGAATAAGATCACCAAAAATACTGAATTTAGCTCTTGGAGCTAAAATAATTTGGAGAATGATCACTGGTCCCACAGCTTGGTGGAAGAAGGTCTTAGAGGCTAAATATCTGAACAGTACGAGGCAGCAACTTTTGGATACCAATATTCCCAACAGAGATAGCACAAAAATATGGCAACTCTGCAAGAAAGCCATACCCTTCATGACTCAAAATATTTCAAAGGTCCCTGGAGGAGGGAACAGTGTCAACTTCTCTACAGATAGAATTCTCGGACAGCACCCAATTGGATCACAAACGGAGGCAATCCCTGCAATAAATTGGCTCAGCAGTAAAGAAATAGTATACCTGTCCCAAATATCACAATGGGAAAATTCTTCACAAGCATGGATAGGTTGGGAATTTCCGGAATACCCTAGAGAGCTAGAGACCAGCCTTGCTGCTCTCAAGAACCTCCTACACAGCAAAGCCCCGACGCAAAAAGGCAAGCAAGATGGCTACCGTTGGGATCCAACTGGAACACAGTACACGACCAAGGTTGGGCACCAATACTTATGTGATAACATCTTCCCACAGCATGTTTGGAGTCAATGGAAGCTAGTATGGAGAGCAGAAGCACCCCCCAAAATCAAATTCTTTATTTGGCTTCTTTTAAAAGGGAAGGTTCTAACAGCAAAAAACTTAATAAAAAGAGGCATAATGGGACCCTCTCGATGTCCAAATTGCTGCAGATCAGAAGAGACACTACAACATTTGTTCATAGACTGCTCTGTAGCCGAGGAATGCTGGAGGACGATGGCATCTCTCGGGAATGCTCCATGGGAGCCTAAGGCATCTATTGCAGACACTCTTTATAGCTGGAAGAAAAACTGTCCCTGGAAAGGAAAACAGAGTAAATTGACACAAAGGATTTGGAACACCATGGCAATAACCCTCCTATGGCGAATCTGGTTAGCCCGTAACGGCAAGATCTTTTAAGAAAAAAATTGCAATATCAGAGTTATGTGCCACAAGGCTAGGATCTTAGCGGTAGAGACAATCACAGCCCATACCAAAGGCAAGATAGAGGTCACCAACTGCAGCGTCGAAGAGAGAAGTCTGATTAGCCATGTACAAGAAAACATAATCAGTGCTCAGGAGATAAGCCAAAGAAGGGTGCAAACGAAAGAGACACACAGGACATGGAAGCTGAGATTAAAGGAGGAGGAGTTCGCAACTTGGCTGAGAAACTGCAACAGGTTCTTACTGTTCTTTGATGGCGCATCTAAATCTAATCCTGGCCAAGCAGGGGCAGGGGGCCTAATCTGCAATGCGAATGGCGAAAAAATTCTTCAATTCGAATGGGGATTGGGAGAATTATCCAATAACAGGGCAGAAGGATTGGCTTTGTATCAAGGGCTCCTCCAGCTGATCAAGATTGGGATAAGAACAGCAGTAGTCTTCGGGGATTCAGCAATCATCATCAGGCTCATGGTGCAACGGCAAAGCACGCCGAACATCCTCCTGCAACAGATCAACTACAGGAACCAAATCCTCCACGATTCCATGCAAGAAGTCCGTTACTACCATATCCTCCGTGGACTGAATAAGGAGGCTGACATGTTTGCCAACAAGGCATGTGAGCGCTCCAAGGGCAACCTGTACTGCAATAACACCTCCTCTTTCCAACCGCTCCCATGAATTACACGCATCCAGTCAAAGCTCATTGTACCACAGTTGACAGCATCTATGACTACCGGCAAACAATCAGTGCAAGGGACAGAACAGGTATGGTTGATAGGAATTTGATCAGAATTCGGATTGGGAGATCTGCTCAGAGTGTGGGAATCAGGCGAATAGCAGGGGGAAATCGTCCCGTCAGACAGATCCCCTGTGCCTATCAGGATTTGCTTTGGGCTGTGTGGACCATTTTTGGAAGTCGCAGACGGGTTCGTTCCCGCCTCAACAGCATGTATGCGTTATATATACCTATTTTGAGCTTCAGGATCCTTCATTCCGAAGAAGCTTTTTGTGACTGTGATCATTACTTCAGAGACGCTTCAGTCTACTCCCCTTCTGCCAGAGGTGCCGATCATAAGATTTCTGAGTATTCAGCGGGAGCCATTAGTGGCAAGCAGCAAGTCCAGCGCCCCCGCATCAGAGATACGATCAGAACAAACAGGCATACCCCAGTGCCAATGGAGCGTCCAGAACAGTGCTTCCACTGCCGTGACCTGCAGGAAGAATTTGAGGAGGTGCGCGCGCAACAGAGGACCCTGGAAGACCATGTCCGCAGTATGGAAACAAGGCATGCAGACCAAGTTCGGAATCTGGAAGCAAAACTCGATGAACAATGCAGAATTTTACATGAAAAGTATCGAGCCGAGATGAATCTCTTCCTGCATAGAGTTCACTCTTTGCATGAGCAGTTCAGCAGCCTGAGCAACAGATGTGCTCATGCCGAAGAATCGATCACCGTCCTCAGGTACATGATGGATAAAAAGTTCAAAGAAGCGTCATCCTCCTCCAGTGCAAAACCGAACGAGCCAGACCCAAACCCGGAAGATTCTACAGCAAGGAAGATTAGTCACATAGAGATAGATTAGCCATGTGTTGCAGTTGTAAATTTTGGTGTTTTCAGTTTGTAAGGATCTATAGTAGTAGAAGATGCCTCATAGGTAGGAACACTGGAATCAGGATCAAGGAAAGGAACTTTTTTGTAATTCCTTGGATCCACAATGCTCAAGAAGCACTATATGTACGACAAACTGCCTCTCTCTTCTTTTTTCAGATTAATACATAGCAACCGAACTTGTCAAAATATATATATATATATATATATATATATATATATATATATATATATATATATATAAATATTATTTAAAAATAATATTTATTATTTCTATATTTAATATTATAATTATGGGTATAAATTTGATGGGCATTTTTTTTTCACTTACTGGTTCACGGATACCCGGGTCAGTGGGTAGCCGCTACGTCCAGGGTTTTAAACACTGAGTGGACGCCACCCGAAGGGCATCAACACCCCTCGGCCTATTTACTGACCTAACCCCAAGAGCTTTCGGGTTCGACCCTGTGACCTCCCATTGGCGAGGCACTTGATTTGACCGATTGAACTAACTCTTGGGGCTTTGATGGGCATTTTTATCAGTAAAGTAATTTTTTTTTTTATGATAGGTTTTTTCTTCAAACTACCCTTCATACCACGTTTATATGCCTATCATTTAATTTAATTTTTTTATATAAGTTTTATGTTTTATCATAGAATATCAATTTTAGTATGACCAAGAAAAATGAAATACCTATTAAAGAACAAACATATTAAATCATGTTAGTTATTGCAAAATTAACCAATGATTTAGGAAATATATATAGCCATTGTGTATGTAATTTTAGAGATTTTGCAAGTTGTGTTAAATTATTCAGTAAAATTTCTCAATTAGCGTGTTAAAAGCCATTAGCTATAATGTATTTTAAAAAGAAGAAATTGTTATGAACGTGATGAGTTGGATTAAAATAGGACCTTGTGAATAATAAAACAAAATTGATTTCACCATTACTTCCAAATAGGGATTTGGGAGGATTTGATTGTTTCAAGCAATAATAATACATAGGGTATGGGTTTTGAAGAAATCCATGATTCTTTAACAAGGAGGAATCTCTTTAGGAGACATCCTAAGATTTTAAAGCTGTAAACCTCGTCATGTTTAGATTCAATTATGAATTTATTGAATGAATAGAAGGCATGATAATTGTTCATTTGAGATTTTCATTTACATCTATGACATAGATCTTTTTTACAAAAAATAAGATCTATCATGAGCATACTAAAGCTTAACAAACTACATGTAAACCTTCAAAATCAAACAATTTTTTTCGCTAATTTTAATTATTTTTATTAAACGACTAAAAGACCCTTAAATCTAATTACTCTATCTACATAGTTCTTTTATATAGGATACATATTTTCCATGGGTGGGCATGTGAGTCTCAACCTTTGGGTTCAAGGTGCATGTTGTGGGATTACATGATGTGAGTTAGGACACAAAAGAGCTTTTTCTAGCATGCTCAAAGATCCATAAAAGGGGCGGTGACCAATAGAAGGGGTGGTGTGTGCATATATTATGTTTATCTTAGATTCTATAAACACCATGCAATATGTGCTTATCTTAGAGTTTCATGTTGTGCATAACTTTTGTTATTTTCTCCAATCCAATTTGGAATTACTTATAGCTAAGATATAGTGTTATAAATATACATGTAATAGATATATTTCTCTCTATCTTGTACACATATATATAAAAATGGATGGCTCCCTCTCTCACACACAAACACATGTAAATTTTTATCTCACCCATTAAATTAACGGTTTTAAAAATTAAGTGGATGTTAGCATATTTTAAATTTGCTGATATTTGACGGTTAGAAAGACAGAATACAAGTACATACCCGTCAAATTTAGCGTGTGATAACCATTGAGACATACGATATTTTGGTTTGTGTGAGATTTAGTCCCATGGAATCTCAAGTTCAAATATCATAAAAAGGAGTTGAGGTTATAAGCCAATTATAAGGGATAAAAGTAATCATATGGAATGTGGAAACTCAATCATCTGAAATAGTTTTGGTGAAAACATCTCATAATCACATAAATCATTTTTCCATCCAACATTAAAACTAACCCTAAATTAAAATCAATATAATTTAAAACATTAAACACAATAATTTTTATTATAAACCCACCGGTGAAAAAATAATTAAACCATTTTTCTTAACAAATCCATATCCTCTCCAAAATAAATATATAAATGTATAATGCAACCTTTTTGGATCATATTACGTAATGCTCGCAGAAAGCCTACATAATCCCAGTTTCACATTTTTTCAAACCTACTTTTCTTTAGGGGTGGTTTGCCAATGCTCAGAGCTAATGATCTAAGCGTTATCGGTGGATCATATTACAAAATATTTATTTCTTTCGATCATTCTCATTCACTTTTGTTGGAGCTCACGGGGTTTGTTGACATCATCCAATCCCTCGTCGGTTTTCATCATTGTTTTCGTGATGTTTGCATAATGAGGTTTTTGAAAAAATTACGAAACCGTTTTAATTATAAATTTTAACATTTAAATGTTAAAATGGTAATATTAATTATTATAAATAAAAATAATTTAAAAATAATTTTTAATATTAAATTTATTAAAATATATTTATTAGTTTATGACCTTGTAATAAAGTTGATATACAAATTAAAAAATTATAATATAATATAATAAACTAAAATTATAAAGATATTTATTATAAATACATACGGATAAGCATCTGCCACTTTATTAATTGAAATAGTTATATTAGCTATGTTACAATATCAATATTTGCGGATTTTTTACATAATTTAATTTCATTAGAAGTAATTTCATTTTCACTCTTCTTATAAAATTTAAACTTGAAATTTAATAAAAACCAAACCCAACTCATTTACACTTCCTAATATATACAAATATTATGTTATAAAGTATTATTTTACAAGAATGTTATAATACTTAAAATATATACAGAAATAACTTGTATATATAAAAATATAAATATCACTACTACACATATAAATATCTTAGCTTATGACTTTATCCGGAATAACTCTTTTAAAGAGGTAAGCATGAAAAAATCCAAAGACTTAACCAATTGCCCAAAAAATACGGACAGATTCATACAGTCCACCTTTATTTTTTCAACATGATTAAAGCTTTCATTTACGGTGGAGGACTATAACCAGATCTCCTCCCCTCTTTCCATATTCGATACGTTCGCTCAATCTCCTCCCCATTATTTCTCCATATTTCTCGAATAACGCATCCATTATTTCTTCTCCAAAATGGTGTTTCGTCAGACTTTCCAACACTGCTCTGAATTGCTTCGACAGTTTTCTACCATATGCATCCTTTGCAGAGGCTGAGCCTACAATGGCTTCCATTTCCTCTTTGGGAACATTGTCTGATCGTCTCAGAAGCTCTAATCGTTGTATTTCGAATGAACCCTGTTTCGCTATTTCGTTGCTTACTTCCTCTGGACATGGACAATACATGGGGATGTTGAACGAGTCCACCTTCTCCTTCTTGATCAAACCCTGCATCAATGAAACCTAAAATATTATAACTATTTTTCGATCCCATACGGACTCATTACCAATTCCAACGGAAGGAAAAAGAAAGAATATACCTGATTTACCAAATCATTCAAACTGGTTTCTAATGATTCCCAGTTGAAACCGACGTAACCCTGATCGGTTGGATTGTGAGATGTTCGACCCATTAACAGCAAAAACATGCGGCCCCCACCAACGATCTCCTCCGCACGGACTCTCAGAAACGTGTTGAAATCCTTCTGAAATTGAAGAAAATACGCTACCCCCACTGCCCGGGATCCCCCTTCGCAGAATATTTTTCCCTTGTTCCATGTCGCTGAATTTTTCTCCAAAATCCCAGCAGGAGCCTGATCATATACACGAAAACTAACCTAAGACTCCAGACTAGGGTATACTTATTCCAGTAAATTATATATATATATATATATATATATATATATATATATATATATATATATATATATATATGTTTGTGAAAATGTTACCTGGGAAAGCCAGTGAAGCCCAAACGAAGAATGAACGAAATGGAGAGTCTGGTCTGGAATAGCCTGCCGTAGAACGAACCCGGTACGCCTGCTGCAAAATATGATCTGTCCGCGACTCCCTCTTCATTCTGATAATCAATATCTACTGAAAGAGAAGGCAAAATTCTAAAGAGTGAGTTGAAATCTGAAGTAGGAAGGTCGTTGAAGAATACTTGACACTGCGGAAGAGGAATTCCCGCAGCCCTATATTTGGCTTTGAGGGCCTGCGTTATATTTTGGGCGGTAAAGAGAGCATTGGGGCCGGACGAACAGCCAAGGTCTGCAATGCAAAAAGTGTTGCATTCCATAATCATGTTCATTGATAAAATGGTTTCCTCCAAAATAGGCTTTACAATTTCTAACCCACTCCTCTGCAATTTTGCATCGTGAATATCAATCGTTAGAAAATACTTATCAGTGATGTAGAAGCAAAAAAATGATGGATTGAAATTCCGAACCTGTAATAGAATCGAATTTTGGGCATAGCTGGAATCTCCGAGGCCAGCATTCATATGAAACACTCTCTCCATCTCCATATGAATCCCTATCCTCTTTGCAACCACAAAACAAACCAATAAAGCACTCGCAATCTCAAATCGAACCAATTGACACAACAGGGAGGTTGGTAAATAAAGCACAGTTTTCCAGCAAACCGATGGGCATCAAATTCACTTTTCCCGTGCCGTGGAACTTTCAAACTTCTAGAAGAATGCCACTGGATTTTTTGGTTTTTCTCATCGGTTATCCCACATATCAGCTCCACGACACCCTAAGTGGAAATTTCAGTCAAAACGGACTTCCTAATCTATGGACACCCATATTGTGAAATTTTATAGCATCTAGCTTCTGTGAGTGATTTACGAGGTTACGATTGCGACATTGCGACAATTCCGTGAGATATGTTCGAGTCACAATCCATTAAAAATTTTGGAAAACACCGCCTTCCCCTTGCGTGCATACAGTTTCCAAAAAATGGTAATGTTGTTGGTTTAAATATGTACTTCAACCCTTAATAATTATAATATATCATATTATCATAAAATACCATTGTGTGAAGATGACTGATGTAGTTATAATTTGAGTCGTGAACCGCTCTATCATCTTCTTTTAATTTGAAATTTAAGCCCCAATGTCCTTTAATTGCGTAAATATCGGTTTCCAGAAATAAAGAATATTTTATTTTATTATACTTTGTATTTATTGAATTTATATCATTTATTTGATGGAATACGATATATATTCAATAATAATTTTTATTTTTCATGGGTTATATTTTTATTTAAAATAATTTTGTTTAAATTTTATGTACGAAAAAATATCAATATTGCACAATTATGTTGATGATGATGGTGGTTAAAATCCATTGAAACCAAACTTTGGTCTATTGGACCTAAAGAGATAAATTATTTATTTTGATTGAAGATTTTATTCTTATGCTCAAAAATCTTGGAGAGAAGCCTCGCGAGCTCACTATAATTTTTTGACATCATAAAAGGCTAGGAAAGTCAGTCCTACAACAAAGATTATGAAACTAAGATCTAATGTGGTTGTACACGGGGCACTCTAAGAGGAAGTGATTTTCATCCTTGATGTTCATATTCTCACAAAGATGGCAGATCTTTTTCATCCATGGTGTTTTAGGAACTGCCCAACAACCCGTTTCATTATGGAGCTCATGAGAGTTCGTTCTAATCTTGGCTATATTAATTTTCTTCTTTGAGCTAGTTAAAAGAGAGAGATACTTTTGATCTTCTAGGATGGGGTTGATGACCTCCTTATAATATCTTAATTTTCTTTTAGCTGCTAAATCTTTCTCACACCACATTTTTTCTTTGAACTTAGAAGTAACATTATTTTTAATGTTATTAATGTTTTGCAATGCAGCAATCCCATCGATCTCCCAATGGTTTAACCAAGCCCTGGTGTCTTTATACCAACCTCGTTTGAGCCTTAGGTGGTTTTGGCTGGAATTTAAAGCTAGCTTAGGGAGTCTATGGTCTCCTATGTTATTGAGCTTGTGCTTGTACAATAGAAGCCTAGTCATAGTTAGGCTCTCGATAGGGGAAAGACCCACTTCTATAAGGAGAATAGGATATGGTGTATTGCCTTTAATTTTGAGGCTATACGTTATAAAATTCTTCTGGATTTGCCCAATCTTTCTCCAGGATTCTCTAAAGATGTTACAACCCCAAACCTCACATCCATATAAGATAACAGGAGTGACTAAAGTTTCAAAGTGGAACTTCTTTCTATCTCACATTACGAGGTTTGCCATTTTAGAATAATTTTCAAGACCAAAATAAGCTTTCCACCCCCCATTAATCCTTTTCTCAATGCTATAGTTCCAGTTGAGCTTGTGATGAATATCAATTCCTAAGCATTTGTATGAAGACACTTCCTCCAAGTTACTATTCTCATACATAAAATTAGCGTAAGTATCCTTCTCGGATTTGATAATCATAACTTTTGTTTGGTCAGTGTTAACAGTCATACCCATGGTAGAGCAGAAATCCTTAAGAGGTCTAAGTTGCTCATCAAGATCACATGGGAACCTAGCAAGAATAACAATATCATTAGCATAGAGAAGAAGGATGATGACTATCCTAGCTAAGATCGTCCCAGCTCATCCTGCTTCCTCTAAACAACCTTCCAACTTGTCAATGTAAATGCCAAATAGGGTGGGGAGAGGGGGCAACCTTGTTTAACTGTGATATTACACTTAATATCTTTCGACCACCCCTCATTTCTCTTTAACTTGGTAACTACATTCTCGTATAACCTTATAGCGACAACTCTCAACTCAAAAGGAACCTTTAACTCTTCTAATCTATTCCACAGGCTGTTTCTAGGAACCATATCGAAAGACTTTCTAAAGTCCACAAAGAAACAAAAGAGATTGGATTTATCATTGCGGAATTCCTCCACAATGATCCTAAGCATAACGAGGTGGTTCGTTGTTGAGTGCTGCCTTCTAAAACGCACTTGGCCTTTAGCCCACTTACCTTCAATTTCAAGCCATATGCTCAACTTCTTTTCCAAAATAGTACCATATAACTTGGCTAAGAGAGGGTTGATCATAATAGTCTGATAATTAGAGGGGTTATTTGCATCCCCACTTTTAAAAATAGGGATAATGAAGCTCTGAGTCCATAATTTAGGGAACCCTTGCTTGACCTCTTGATTGAAACTCTTGTGGATGTGGGGGATGAGGATAGGACCTCCAATTTTTATGATTTCCACCTGGTAACCCTCACTGTCCTTAGCTTTCCCATTTTTGAGGAGTTTAACGCCAAAATCAATGTCTTCTAATGAGAAAAATCCTTTGGTTGTGAGCAGGGTTTCAAAGTTATCCATGACATTTGGAGATTCATAAAGCTTTTTAAGATAGGAATTCTAGTCGTGTAAAGCAATTTTATTATTATCTTTAGTTTTCCTAGTTAGAATCCGCCTCCAGAATTTCTTAGGAGGTACCTTAGAGAGGTGTTAAAGATTCTCTTGTCTTTTACAAATATACTGCCTTTTTTTCCTTTTAGTTAGGGCTTTGTATATTTATATCTTGCCAATTTTAAGAGATTCATCAACAACTTCCTTAAGTTCTCTCCTCACACTTTTACAATCTTTGTCATACCATGGGTTGGTTTTTCCATTTGTTTTATTACTTGAAACTTCAATTGAGAACTTGTTAATATAATATTAGAGGGCTGTAGTAAAATTATGATAGAGGTCTTCTATGATATCTATTCTGTATAAAGGAAGAAAATTATTTTTTAATTCATTTAGAAAGAGTTTGTTTTTATTTCTATCAAAGATTAAGTTATTTTGGCTATAAGGATTATCTTATATGGGATCTCTATGCATGACAAAATTGAGAGTTATAAGTAAAGGCCTATGATCAAAGTCAAGCTCATGGTCATTTAAGATGTCAAAATTTACTATTTCATTGTATAAAGGGAGATCGTAAATAACATAGTCTACCACGCTGCTACCGAGCCCATGGATGCAAGTCATCTGGCTAGAATTGGGTCACTTCTTTAGACCGTTGCAAATTATGAGATCCTAAGCACTACCGAGATTGACTAGCTCCGACCCAAACAAATTCTCCCTGAGTTCTCCATAGCTCCTTTTGTACCGGATAACCATAGTAAGGTCTTCATCTAACCAAAGAGGATTAGGGTTGGAATGATTGCTTAGAAGAATAACTTGGTTGCTTGAAGTTCGAGCATTAAATTCACCCATTAAAAGGATATTACCTTCATTCCTAGGCTAAAAATATCATTCTCTAAACCATTGTAAGGATTATTTTTATCTAGATTCTTCTTCTTATAGAAGTTAGAATTGGTGGGGGGAAAATAACATATTGCTATGTAGGTCTTTTTATCATTAATGTCAGTAATCTCTATCCAACTATATTGGTTGTAAGGGTCGTTTTTATATATCCTAGCATGGAGGGAGATGTTCTTCTTAATGTAACAAGCTATACCCCCAATGCCTCTACGGGACGATCGCTTGTTCCAAGTAGACCATAGTGCAAACCCATCTATGTTAGGGACCTTAAATTCTTCGTGCTCCCAAGTTTCAACAAGCAATATAATATCAACATTATTCGAGATCTGACTTAGCTTGGGGCCCTTTTTCCATGGAAAGCCCCGACAGTTCCAAGAAAGAATCTAGAGCATGTTGAATTGTTATTTATTACTATATTTTTGGTTTCTATATCGAATAACGGCTTTTCTATTTCTAATTATAACCCATTTTCCTTCCTTTCTAGCTTCTTTTACCTTTTGAACCTCCTTTCTTAATTTTGATTGATCTTATCGAATGAGATATTCATTTATAAATATTCTCGTTCCTTTTAGACTTGAGGTTTTATTATGTTATACTTACGGTTAGTAGAGCTCACCTTTATTTGGATCAGCCTTTCTTTATTCCTAGTTAATTTCCCCAACCTTGTTGCTTATGTGAGACATGTTGTTTCAATTTGTAATCTATTATGTAATTCGGTCTGGGCTATGGCTAAAGTATCCTCATATAGCTCCTCTTTCAAACCAAAGACTATAAGGTTCAAGGCCCTTTTCTTACACTCATGGTCTAATTCTATCAATTTTTTTATTTCATCTTTAATTGGTTTGGTATCAAATTTACTTGCCACACTATTTAGGGTGAGGCGGCTATTAAATTTTTCTTCTAGTTCTTTAATCATGTCCTTCACTTTAAGACTCTCTAAAGTATCAGCATCTCCTTGTTGGGATGTTTGGTTCATATCTTGGTTTTGTTTTTCTATAACTTGCAACCTAATCTCTATTGCCTCCATTTTATTCTCCAATAGTTCTATTTTATTTTCTATTTGTTTCTGGATCTTGTCTTCAAGAGATGTGAATTTATTTCTCAGCATGGTTTCTAACTCTATTTGTGGCTGGACTTCTCTTTCTTCTCTACATTTCTCTAAAGACTCTATATACTCATTATGGCTCTATAGAGTAACTATGCTAGGTCTACCTTTGGTAATATTTGGTGGTTGTGGTGAATTATTTATACTTGAAAATATATGACGAGACATGTATTAGAAAAAGATAAGGAATGTGCACACCCGATATTAGCAAATCGGACCGCAGACCCCTGGATCAAACTGCAACCCGTAGACCAGATTGGATTTGGAAAGATGAATGGCTGAGACTGCAAATATTGGAAGAGATTTGGAAAAATCACACCGTAGAACCACCGAGACAACAAAAACATGCAGAGATGATTGAACCATAGACAAATCTACGAATACACCCGTAGATTGTTCGACGAACCACCGAGACTGCAGAACCATGTAGAGGTCTACACCCGCAAAACCACGCAAAAATCTATTTATATAATGATACAAGTGTCGTAGAGATTAGGTAAGAGATGGCACAACATAATCGATGGCACCGCAGAACCATGTAGAGATCTACATCCATAGAACCATGCAAAGATCTACTTATATAATGATCAAGTGTCATAGAGAATGGCACCACATAATCGATGGCACCGCAAAATTTGAGACACCAAAATTGTATAAATTATGAGAGAACCACAGAATATGAATCGATGACACCGCAGAATTTGAGACACCAAACATGTATAAAATATGAAAGCACCACAGAATATGAATCAATGGCACTGCGAAAAAACAGGTCACCCCGTGATTGTAGATCTAAGTGCCGTAGAGATTAGGTAAGATAAAATCAGGTCACCCCATGATTATAGATCTTGTATCCAAGTTCTTATCAGGAATAATATTTGCCGCAACCTTAAATTTAAACTTCGTTTTCAGAAGTGATGCAGCTAAAATGGAGGTCGTTTCAAATAAAAACGTAGATCCTTTCAGTCAACCATCTTATTTTCTGTCATTTTCACCTTTTCAAACCTCAAGCTTATTTCTGCCCGTAGAGACCATATAATACATATTTCGATCGTGGCCTTACGATTGAATTCGTTTATTGAATCGCATATATTAAGTTTGAGAAATCAATCACGATTAGCATTCATTAAAGGGGAAAGGGAATCCTAGAAAGTACTAATGAGGATTAATATAAACATATATTAATTACATACACAACTACAATAGTAAACATAATTTGTATATATTTAATATTAATATTAATAGATATATAATTATGATAATAATTATTATATAGTAAAATATTATTACAATCCCAAGGGTTAGCTCAACTGGTTGAGTCCCCGTTGTATATTTAATATTGAGGAGGCTAGTGTTATTCCTAGAGTGTCACAATTCCACCACCGGAAATTTAGGAAAGAAAGGCTGAACAATCTCAATAGAGAGGATGACTAGAAGATCAGTAGTTGCGGGGTCCCAGCCCTCTCCTCCTAGTCGTTTCTTTCCATTCTTTCCCTCCCTTTGTATAGCTTGATCTTGTTGTCTTTTTAGTAATTTCCCACTTATTTCCCGTTTCTGGTGACCTTTGTTCTTTGAGGTGTGGTTGATATAGTTGGAGGTATTGTAATAACACTTAATTTATCCTATTTGTTTTTTTTGTTAATAACAAAAGAAATTAATCTATGATAATATACTAATTTTAAACCTTAAATTAACTATTAATTTAATTTTAAAAATTTTAAAATATTCTTTCTAACCCTTAAATTACTATGATATTTATATATTTAATATTTTTTAGAAATAAATATTAATTTAAAATTAATTAATTTAATTTAATTTAATATATATAAATATATGAAATAGTCCCTTTAACCTATATTTTAATAAAAATATAACTAACTATCTATATAATACTCTAATAAGTATATATTTAATTACTTTTATATCTAACTATTAATTAATTTAATATTTATATAGATAATATCTTTGATAACCATCTATTAACTTAAATTAATTTATTTTATAATTAATTTATTTAAATATATATTTATATTTATATATTACTCTAATATTTAATAACTTTTATATCTAACTATTAATTATTTTAATATTTTTTATAACTATCTATTAATTTAAATTAATTTATTTTATAATTTATTTATATATTTAATATCTTTTATACATAACTATTAATTTAAAATTAATTAATTTTATTTATTTTAATATATATAAATATATGAAATATTCCCTTTAACCTACATTTTAATAAAAAAAATAACTAACGATTTATATATTACTCTAATATTTATAATAACGTTTATATCCAACTATTAATTACTTTAATATTTATATAGATAATATCTTTGATAACTATCTATTAATTTAAATTAGTTTATTTTATACTTTATTTATTTTAATATATTTAATTAAAAATTCATAAAATGGTCCATTTACTTTTATTTTAATAATAATATAACTAACCGTAGTAACTTTTTTAATTAAACATAGGTTTTACCCCTAATCTTGGTCCAAACCTACCATTTCCAGGTCAAACTTAGCCGTTGTCAATATAATCGTTACCTGGTCAAGAGATTTATCCGTTGGATGCTCTATCTATTTAATATGAAAAGCCGCATTTGTTGACTCAACTTGTCGTGACGATGAACCACACTAGTTGGTTCGAAACGCGTCAACAAAAGAATCCCAATGTGATTTTCGCCAAAGAATCTTCTCTCAACTTGTTAAGTGCCTCGCCGATTGGGAGGTCACAGGGTCAATTCTCCTTGATGCCCTTATGGTTAGGCCCTACTAGTCTCGCTCCCTTTGGGGTTGATCTACCCGAATTTTCCCATAAGTGAAAAAATTATAAAATATTATTACTATATCAAAGTTATGACAATAATTATAATACTAATTTATAATAATTAATATTATATTATAATAACATAAGAATATTATTGATATTATCAATCATAAAATGAACTCAAGGGATTATTGATATTTTAAATCCAAGGAATTATTAATATTATAAACCATACTATTAATATTAAACCCGACAAATATAAACCCTAGGATTAACATTATAAACCCTAAAATAAATATATTAAACCCAAAATTATTATTATGAACCTTAAGATTATAAACCTTTATATATTATTATATGTTAGGCCCCTATACTACTAGTGTAACCCGTTATTGTTATTAGTACAACCCCCTTATTATATTATTGTGCCCATGTAGTCCCCATATTGTTACTATTGTGCACCATACAAGCCAACTATTGTGATTATTGTGCCCTTACATTATTATTGTTATGTCGGCTCTGATTATATTATGACCCCTTAGACTCCTATATATAGAAAAGAGGTCTTGTCATTTGAATCATCCAAGAATTGTTCGTTTGTGTAATGTAAAGGAGGTTGCCCCCTTGAAGAGGCTGAATTCTAAGGTGTTCAACTATCTTTTCTATCTTTTTGTGAGTTGGTTTCATAACATTTGGTATCATAGTTTTGGATTCTAGGGTTTCGCTACTCCAAATAGGTCATCATGGCATTTGCACTATAACCTTTTTCTGTGACGTTTCAGATGATAAAAAAACCCATTTGGGTTGAAATCGTTCTGAACCTCGGGTCAAAAATTCATAGATTTTCGCACTATATTTGCAGAGATATGATCTGAGGAAGTTGGCCTTTCTGCAAACTCCCAAATTTCATTCCAAACAGGTGACCTGGGGAAAATCGTCATAACTTTTGTTTTGAGCATCATATTTAAATTTCGTAAGAAGTTAGAGAAAGAGGATGGACTATAGCTTATTGTGTATAGTTTTTAGATACTAAGGCCAAAACAGTGACACATTGTACTTCATACAAGTTCGCTCTTTTTAAAAGGTATATAATCAGGTCATCTTGGGAGATTAAGCATAATTATTTCTTGGAGAATATAAATTCGATCAAACTGGTGGCATTAGAAAGAGGACGTAGAGGGCTACTGCAGGTCGCAATTTTAGAACTGGAAGAACCGAAATTATAGAGTTATAGGCATTTCAAGATTAAGCTCCTAAAATAAAGAAAAGGCGATATGAGGAAGTTTGATTGCAAGGATGTGGTAAATTGGATACTTCAGATGGAGCAATATTTTGATCTACATGGTGTACCACTATTACAAAAGGTATGTATTGCATCTTCATATTTAGAACCAGATCAATTTTTATGGTACAAAGGGCTTTGTTCTCGTAAACCACTTCTACGTGGTCAAGTTTCACGGAGGAAATGATAGCACATTGTGTGGATACAAAGAGAAACTCCTTCTTTAGCCAATTAATAAATCTCAAACAAAAGGGTTTAATGGAAGAGCACATTGAGGACTTTCAAAAACTGAATAGAAGGGTAAATTATATTCCAGAGAAGCAAAGGATTGATGTCTTCATAGGGACTTTAAAGGATAACATTCAAAAGGGTTTTTTTTTTGGGGACCTGATTCATTGGAGGAGGCATTCGTGTTGGCAAGAAAAATTAAAAGAGAAATTATGGAAACAAGGAATCCCACCACTCATGACTATAATTATGGAAGTGTTTCTTCCCCTAACCTTTCACAACCTACGAGGCTTACACTAAAACAATTGGAAGAAAAAAGAGGAAAAGGGATTTGTTACAATTGTGATAGAAAATGCACTAAAGGTCATAAGTGTGCTGAGAAGAAATTATTTTACATAGAGTATGAATAGGAGGAAGAAAAGAATCAAGAAACATCAAAAGAAGAGGATGTACACCAGGACCCAACCACAGAGAAAGAAAAAATGAATCTGGCCATATCTTGTAAAGCATTGGCAAGAATTACCACTCAAACTCTCATGATAGAAGGACATATCAAGAAGAAAAAGATTTAAGAAGTGAAAGATCACATCGAGAAAGAAGAAATGAATCCAACCATATGTTGTAATTCATTGGCCAAAATTGCTACTCCTCAAACTATCAAGATAGAAAGACATATCAAGAAGAAAAATGTTCAAGAAGAGAAAGATCACATCGAGCATCAAGAAATGAATCTGACCATATCTTGTAAAGCATTGGAAGAAATTACCACTCCTCAAACTCTCAAGATAGAAGGAAATATCAAGAAGAAAAAGGTTCAAGCAGTGAAAGATCACATTGAGCATCAACAACAAGTTCTCTAACTTTTAAAGGATAACATGACTTTGGTGCAGAATCGAATGAAACAATAGGTAGATCAACATCACAATGAAAAATGTTTTGATGTAGGCGATTGGGTATTTTTACGACTACATCTCAAGCAAGCTATTTATGAGAAGGAAATGTTGGCAATACTACATGCACTTAAGAAATGGTGACCTTACCCAATGGGAAGACACTTCAAGGTAAAAATGGATCATGGTAGTCTTAAATACATTTTAGAACAAATATTATCTTTAGAAGAACATAGAAAATGGGTCACAAATATGTTGGGTTATGACTTTGATATCATCTACAGAAAAGGGAAGAAATTTTTTATTGCGGATGCACTCTCAATAAAGGATGAGGATGTGGAAGCATTGTTTTCTGCTATTTCTATTATCCAACTAGATTGGATAAACGAAGAAAGGGATGAATGGAAGAAGGACGAAGAAGTATGGATGCTCATTCAAAAGTTGCAGAAGATCCCAATTCAAAAAATATTGCCAGAACTTGAAGAGGAAGGAAAAATCACATTTGAACCTGGAGCAGTCATAGAAACAAGAGCCCGACAGCTACGAAATCGATCAATTACAGATTATCTCATCAAGTGGAAGAACTTACCCACTGAATATTCCACATGGGAGGACAAGAATTTTATATAGAAGCATCAAGAACTACTCAACCATTGAGGACAACACTTTTGAAGGAGAGGGGCATGTTAGGCCCCTATACTACTAGTGTAGCACCTTATTGTTATTAGTAAAACCCCCTTATTATATTTTTGTACCCATGTAGTCCCCATATTGTTACTATTGTGCCCCGTAGAAGCCCACTATTGTTATTATTGTGCCCTTACATTATTATTGTTATGTCGGCTTTGATTATATTATGACCCCTTAGACTTCTATATATAGAAAGGAGGTCTTGTCATTTGAATCATCCAAGAATTGTTCATTTGTGTAATGTAAAGGAGGTTGCCCCCTCGAATAGGCTGAATTCTAAGGCGTTCAACTATCTTTTCTATCTTTTTGTGAGTTGGTTTCATAACATTATACATATTATGGATTAATATTATAAAATTAAGGGACTATTGATATTAATAACCTAAGGGATTAGAAACCCAATGGACTAATATTAAACCTTAGGGTTAATGTTATAAACCCTAATATTAATATCGTAAATCCAAAGGGTTAGAAACATTGCAATACTAATTGTAAGATTGATGAATTTAATAAACCCTAGAATTAATATTAAACCCTAGGATTAATATTATAAACCTTAAGATTAATTTTATAAACCCAAATATTAAACCCTAATATTATCTGCCCTAATATTAAATCTCAATATTATAGACTGAATATCAAAAATCCCTAATATTATGAACTTAATATTGAACCCTGGTTTTCCAATGTAATAATGTGATGTTAAATCAATTGCAACGTAGTGTAATATTGTCATTATAATTGTTAGATTGATTGTCATATTAAGACAACATTTGTAATAATGAAATATTGGATATACTTTTGTACAGTTCAAATGTCATAGAATTAAACCCCAATATAAAACCATAACATCATAAAACAAAATATAATAAAAAAGGGATTAATAATCACAATGGATCATTAATAATGTAAATCGACGGATTAATATGATGCAGCCAAGGCCGCTCCTAGGCCACTCCTACCAGGATCCTCGACAACCAAGCACATAAAAGCTTGTTTTATGACGTTGTAATTTCATGATTTATCACCATGCTTGTTTAACACATAATGCTTAAACCCCTACCTGTTTAACACACGGTACTCTTCATGCAATTCTTTAAAAGAAGCATATATTTAGTGGCTTACGCACACTTCAGAGAATTCTTAAAAGAACCGCACACAATATATATGTATATCATATTATATACGCCACAGTATAGTTTTCTTTCCTCTCTGATATCGGTGTTGATTACATAGCTGGACCGCTATCATGTACAAAGATATGTGTGGTCTTTGATAGATCGCTATTTCCTCTGTTCGCGATGACTCAAAGAATAACTTTCGGTCTTCCAGAACCGATGCTCCCAGGTTCCGCTATTCGATAGCAAATACTCCACCTCAGAATGATGGACTGGCGATCCCTATATATTGCTCCTCTGACTTATATCAAATCGTTCCCAATTCAGAACTCGCCTGAGGTAACACGCTGGAGTACTTCAAGCCTATATATATATATATATATATATAAACAGAGACGATGCGTGACAGCTCTTCAAACCTTTAAACTCCGATACTTATTCTCTCTTTACGTATATTCATTCAACCCTCTTATCGCTCAAAGTCCGAGCTCCAGAGGTCTTCACGCCGCAATATAATCTTGAAACTGCTATTAAAATCTAACACCAAATAATTGTGTATATGTGATCCCGTTGGGTTTACGAGAAGTCAACCCAGATACTCCATTTCCTCCCCGGGTGATGAGCGCGAATCTGAACAATTTACTTGGCTCAGTTCTGCAAGCAATCCAACGAATAGTGAAATAAACCCCTTTCGATGCTGATATGGGTTTGCCCGATATGGGTATGCGCCTTCGGCTATGAACTCTCCACAACGCCTCCGCTACTTAATGAAACTACAAGCGCTCTTGCCATACCAAGAGGGCCTATGCGCCACCGCAAAATAAGAATCAAAGCCGTATAGTTATGAATGAAAGGAAAGGAACATTCATTGATTTATAGACAGTATCAACATCATTCAGTCCATACAGTTAACACACCCAGTAATTACGTGTGGAAAAATACGATATCCACCATTCAATAAAAGAATTAAACATCTAAACATTGTCTGCCCACAGAGTTAAACATATATCAAGAATCCATACGAAAGGCAAGCAGATTCCATAATGAACATACATCCGTAGCGCATAAAGAAATAAGATCCATCAACACACATGCGATTTCAACATTATATAAACACCAATTTCTGCCACCACATGCATAGCCGCAACATATCCATACAAAGTCAAATTCGACATACTTATATTTACATAAAACAAACATTCACACAATTATATTCATGGCCAGATATGCAAATCCATGGCCCTTTTACAAACTGCCCGAAGGCTCCCAAGGAGAATCCTTGCTCACTTCTCACACTCACTCCTCACACACTCCTCCTTGCCTTCCATGCCTTTGAGGCTCCCTAATTTATTAAACTTAGCATGATAAAAAATCCTAAAATCACTCAACTAAAAGCTCTAAGACTCTACATGCAATGCATACACATGGCAAAAGCATCTCCTCAGCTTTATTCCGTCTTTTTCCCTGTTCTAAAATAGAAAAGCTTCCTTATGATCCACATCCATTCCTTTATGCCTAAAAGCTCTCCTAGTTTTATTTATTTATTTTGAAAATATCTAATAACTTGGAATTTAGGAAACTAATGCATGACCCCTATGTCTATTATTTACAATAATTTCCCCTTTGAGTTGAATGCTCCCGCATCATAATATTATAAACGTGACAGATTAGTCTTATAAACCAAAGAGATTAATCAACTTAAGGGATTATTAATATTATAAACCTAAGGGATAAAAAGAACACAGGGGATTAATTTTATAAACCCAATGGATTATTAACTCTATAAACAGAAGGGATTAATAAGGCCAAATGATTAATATTAAAAACCCTTGGGATTAATAAAACCCAAGGTGTTAATATTGAACCCCATATTAATATTATAAATCCTAAGAATAATATTAAACCCTATGAATATAAACCCCAAGATTAAAATTATAAACCCAAGGGATTATACATCTAAGAGATTAATATTATAAGACCAAGGGATTATAAACCATTGGATTAATATTAGACCCTAGAATTAATAAATTTTTTTTTCTGGGTAAAAGTAACTTCTATAATAAGCAAGAAAAATATTTACATAATTTACAGCAACCAAGGGGGACGAGGCCACCCTCTAACAGAGACAACTGGGACAGACTAGCAGACCTCTGAGACAGCATTACAATGATTGTCCAAATGAGCCCCTTGGACAACATTACAGTTCTGGATGGCCAAAAAAACATACTCTATTACCTTGCTGACTCGAACTTTTAACAAGCTGCCACTATAGGGCTGAGAACAGGAACTGAGCGAGATTGAGGATTTGACCAACAAAGACATGAGCAAAAATACAAAAATGCAAAAACCTGGAGAAACGCCTTCGAACATATTCAGGTAGGGTGACTTGGTGAAGTTGTCGGTTGCCTTTGCATCGGGCTGGGCGGATCAAGCCATATGACAGACTCCTCACCCACCTGAAGATGCCCCTCTGAACCCGAATGAGCTGAATCCTGTTCCGCATTCCTATTCTGGACACAGTTTATTAATGGCTGAATTTCTTGCACTGATTCATCACAAATTGAGTTCGCCTGGTTGTGAGCCTGCTGAGGCTGGTCGACTTGTTCTATGGGTGCCCGCGGACGGGGCATCCTATGCACTCTTCCTTGCATATCCCCCAGAAGAATTTCGCTGCTCTGGAGACTGTCGGAAGCAGGGGAGGACCATGAGGGGTTAATTGGAGGCGCTTCTGAAAGATACACAGAGAAATTGACCATAACATCCGACTGAAGGATCCCTCTGGGAATGCGGAGGCGGAAAGACTGATAGGAATCCGGCAATAGAAAAAATTCCTCCTCAGAGCTGGATGATGAGGGGGAAATGGCTGCCATAGGTGCTATTGGGTGCGGTTCCTCCCCTTCAATCCCATAACGAACCCCTGAACGACCACCGCGGCGAGGCACGCCCCTTCGACGCATAACTGTTTCCAACCTGAGCGCCTTGAGACTCTGCTCAGTTTCCTTGAGACAATATTGCATAGCAATATTTTGCCCACCTCCCACTTCAAACAACATTCCCTGATCATTGCAGGTCTGAGCGGTGTTGGTATATAACCAGGACTTCGCCCTCACCAAATGCCGCGTACCAGACTCCATTACACCAGATCTCCTCGAGACCGGAGCAGGCTTGCTCGACTTAAATGCAACCTCGACCGTGCTCTCCCATTCCTTAATGTCGTTTGCCTGAAGCATTGAATAGTTTTTTATCGCCATCCCTGTCTCGTACCTGCTCGCTGCCTCGGCCTTGAGACAGGTATAGAGGCGCGGGAAAGCCTTAATGGCCACTTGCCATTCATGTATGATGGACACCCGCATCCGGGGGACCCTAGAATTAATATTATAAACCCTACGATTAATAATAAATTCTAGGAATACAAACTCTAACATTAATATTATAAATCCAAAGGATTAGAAACATTGCCACAAGGATTGTGAGATTGATTAATATTATAAACCCTAAGATTTGAATTATAAACCCTAATATTATACCTTATCATTATCAACCCTAATATTATAAATTATAAATCTAATTATAGACCTTCATATTATAAACACAATATTAAAAATCTCTAATATTATAAACTTGATATTAAACCTCAGTTTTCTAACATAACAATGCGACGTTGAACAACTTGCAGTGTAATGTAACACTGTGACAATGATTATAAGATTGATTATCTTATTCATAAAATATTTGTTACAATGCGATGTTGGATATATTACAATGTCATTCCAATGTCATAGTATTAAACCCCAATATAAAACCTTAACATGATAAAAACCAATATAATAAACCCAAGGGATTAATATTATAAACGCAAGGGATTAATAAACCCGAGGTTTTATTAATATTATAAACCCAACAAATTAATATTATAAATCCAAGGGATTAATATTATAAACACAAGGGATAAATAAAACAAACGAATTAATATTATAAACCTAAGGGATTATCGATCTTATAAATCCAAGCTATTAATAAATCAAGGGATTATTTATATTACAAATGCAAGGGTTAATAGACCCAAGGGATTAATATTGTAAACCCAAGATATTAATATTGAAAACCTAAGGGATTAATATAATAAATTCTTGACATTAATATGTCAGAAATACTGAGTTGGCGGGGTGGAGGAGGGGGGGCGGGGCGAATCAGTATTTCATTTAATTTAATATTAAAATTTACATTATGAAATTAATACATGACTTTAATTAAGATAACATGTGTATGTACATTCTTTTAGTGACTACAATCAACATATTTTCAAATTACTTAACTTTTCACAGTTTCATCAGTTGTTAATTCAACTAGCAGAGCAACAATGTATCATAAGCATCATGAAATATATCCAAAGAGAAATACATCAATAGATAATGATAAGGACATAGGATATTTTAGGTGGAAACCCAATTTGGTAGAAACAACCATTGTTGTCAACTTCACCTTCTTTCTTATTATAATAAAATGTTTTGCATCTTGTATTGGCACACACTCTTATCAGTACATGGGCTCCTACCTACAAGAGGATATAAACTCCACCAATTCTCCAGCTTTGACTAGAAGGAAGTTAATACAACTTGATCAACTTTACCCACTCCTACTAGAAGGAAGCTCCTACTATTTCATTGAAGTCTCCAACCCTTAGCATCTCTGTGGACTACATTTCAAAATATTTCACACTGGATTCACTTGACTCAACCACATATCAAAAACATGTAGGCCACATTTGATCCAATTTTCAAACTGGACCCACAACAAGAGTTAAACTCAATCATTGAATACCAATAACCTTTCTGGTGTGCTCAAACTGTATAAATCAATACCAAGATACCAATCACCTCTATGCAACCAAATCACCACTAACAAAATGTACTTCTTTGTTTATCAACTAAGCCAATATCAATTCAAACCCATTTCTCATTAAATACAAAACCATATACTAAAATCATCCATTAACATACTCATCAAGTAGCAAAAAAGCACTTAACAATTCCAAAACTCCGTCTACAACAAATAAACAACTCTCACCACATTGATCTTAATCTGCATACAAGATTGCATTCTCAACCTCTAAAATCAAAACCAAATATATATGTGACTATAATAAAATGGATATGCGTATATAGGTGTGTTGTCGCTATGACAAAATCCCTCCAAAATTTTTCCTATACTTGAATTTTGGAGCCTACTATGGATCTGCAATCAGTTGTTTCGTAGCCACTTTTGGTTCGGTTGATACTTTGCTAAGTCTTTAAGCTCCCTTATTAGATTGTAAGTATCGAAGTCAGCTTCTAACACATGCTCATACCATAATGAATTCCTAAACATATTTCATCATGCAAGCTTGAACAGGCCTAGCAGAATTTATCAAAACAGTGCATGTGTAATGTTCAAACTATGTCAAAAGTCACCACACACTATCATTGACAATTTCTCACTTTTGGTTGTGTTTGTATTTCTATTTTGGTAAGTTTTTTCAAAGTGTCACTTTTGTGCACCTTCACTTTCGTGAGTGTCATTTTCATTTTTTTGACTCTCACTTTCGATTTATTTCCCTTTAATTAGTGTCATTTTTGTGTTATCATCACTCTTTCTTGTGTTGTTTTCATCATTACTTGCATATCGTAAGTGTCATTTTCACTTTTCTCTAAATATAGAAAATATCATCTTTTGGCATGCGAAGTATCTCTTATCATGTAAATTGGAGTTTTGGCTTGTTTCAAAGGGTAGCTTTGGCATTGATGAGTCCCTATAGTCATGTATACATGTTTTACACTTATTCCCAAAGTTTTATGCACGTCACATAAATGTCGTTACTATCGTCCCAAAGTGTACCTTTAGTGTCGTACTTGGGGAAAGTCATCACAATGTCATCGCATTGTGGGAAGTATGTTGTTCATATATTCTAAGTGATCAATGCTGCGTCTTCAACTATTCTAAGTGTGTGATCCTACTCAAGTTTTTTCCTTATCAACTTTGGTCTTATTGATTCCACACATAGCCTCATCAGGAAAATCCACTCTTGGGAAACTTGACCTCACTGAATCTTCCTAAACTTTGCATTGCAAAGTATTAGCCCTTACCTTACCTCTTGGAACTATACACTGGAAATTAGAGTGCCCACCCTTGACACTTGAGCTCTAGAACTATGCAATCATTGCCTCTGAGTCAACCTCAACTATGCATTGCGCAGTCTCAAGCAGCAAGCCTCCAGCCTGACTCCTTGAACTGTGCAATATATGAGATTTTTCTCCCTCCATGACTCTTCATTGGGAAAATTCAAACCTCAAGGCTCAAGCTTGAGCCCAAGAACCCCTCAACTGTGTAATTCCCCAGCTTATCCTCCTCTGAGACCTGCACATTAGGCAACTTCAAACCTCAAGCCTCAACCCTCAATATCTTGAGCCCTTCAATTGCACATTCACCTTGCTTGGCCTCTCGAAACTACACATTTGGAAAATTCAAGGCTCAAGCATCAAGCTTGACCTCTTGAGTCCCTTAACTATGCAGTTCCTTGAGTCTATCCTTCCAAAACTGCACGTTGGGAAACCTCAAGTGTCAAGCCCTAGTATTGACTGATTGAGACCCTTAATTGTGTAACCATTGGACCCTTTACATCCTAAACTACAAATTGTGTAGTCTCAAGCATTAGTCCAAAACCTTAATCTCTGAAATTGCGCAATCCCTGAGTTAGTCACTCAACCAGTCACTAGTTCTAGCCCTAACATGTGATTTCATAGAGCATGCTAGATTAGCGGTTTCTAGATTATTCATCTCATCATGAATGGATTTTAGTTGTAGGTACAATATGATATCATGACAAGATGATGATGGAGGAAAAGGAGAAGGAGACTATGCTAGAAGGCACCCATGGAGCTTGTTAACGCAATAAAATCATACACATGTTTGCACAATCTAGAAGATGCTAAAAGACTTCCATCAGAATGCACAAGTGAAGATTTTCAAGTGGAATAAATCATGGAGTTTAAAAAATTAAATTTCTCCTAAGGTCCAAAGTTTACAAAGATAGAAAATTGAGTTCTCCACAACTATTTCTTTGATAAACACGCACACTCGGAATACTTGTCAAAAGATGCGCAGTCGAGGACATGGATGACTCAGTGATTTGGGACCACTCCATGTTGATTTCTATAACATCATATGTGATCTAGCCTTGAGATTTTTCAAAGAGGCTAAGGCACATGCATTCTCCCAAACCCATAGATTGTTTGGGAAAATTCCACCTAGAAATGTTTTAATTAAAACAATTAATCATTTTTAATGTATTCCTAAGTCTAAACTTAGGAAATATGATTAATTAAAGGGTATTAATTAAATCTTGTGTGAATCTTCTAGAAGAAGACAAGAACCAACTCCCATTTAATTTGAGCCTTTGATTATGTCTTAATATTTCCCGTTGGTGCTCCAACGAGATATTATAAGAAGGAGCTTGATGGGAACTTGGATAACACACCGAAATAGTGAGATATAGAGATTAAATTTCTCAAGAGTAGCAGAAATGAGTTTCCAGAGAGAGATAGAGTGATCTTATTGCAGTGAGGGGCAGGGATAGTAGACCAGAGGGAATTTTTCCAGTTTCGGAGAGTGCAAGGTAGAAAAGAAATGAGAGGTTCAAAGAGGCAACGTAGAGCTTCAGAGGGAGTCCGCAATTTTGCTAGCAGAGTCAAGATCTAGTGCCAGAAGTTGGGATGTGAGACCAAAGGGCTAGAGAGTCGAATTTCTAGAGGAAAATTGACCATCAAGAAGGGTGCCATAGTTCCTAGAGGCTTTGATGGAGATTTTAGTAGGTTGATGCATAAGTAGCTTAGAGGTAGTGGGGCTAGCCATCCAAAGCTTTGATCAGATTCAAATTTCCAGGGATAGTATGACATTTTTCTCACTATCTCTTTTTCAGTTTATTCTCTTATCAAATTGGTAGTTTTGGCATTGAATGATTTGTACTCAGACTACTACTGCATAATAAGAAAGCCCTCAACTGCTGCACCAGTTTTCGAAAGTTTTGTTTTTCCGGGGACATTGGTCCAAAAATAATGGTGTATTTGTGTGTGTGTGCTTATTTCTCTCCTGTGCAGTATTTTCTTTCTGCAATATTTTATATTGTGAAGGTTACAATATATGTTATTTTGATGTTTACTATATAGCACTATATGTAACTTGATTAATAAATTAATAGGTAGGAGAAATTTGATCAATTGTTGTTGTAGGAATTTGGATAACTAGATTTTCACATGGTATTAGAGCACAGGTTGTAAGCATAGGAGATCAGTTGCAAGCGAAAGAGGGAGTTCGAAAACACTACGTAGGTAGCATTTCAAAACCCCAAAGTGGCTACACATTCCATTGGCTAGAAGTGCCAATTTCATGGAATACTTACTTCTCTGAGCGAGTCAACAGAGAGTAAATTTTCAGGATTAAAGAGGCAAATGGAGTAGCACAACAGTTTCCACGTAGAGCAGATCTTCAACTTGGATGCAGTCATTTTGCAGCAATTGCTAGAAAAATAGTGTCAAAAGGAGAGAAGAGCACACATTGAGGGAATTCTTTCCTCAGGGGAATTCTAGCCAAGAAGTTCAATTTTTTAGGAGAGAAGAAATAATGTTGTGTAGTATTTCTCAGTCCAAATGGGAGTGCGAATAGTTGGGGAGAAGCTGGGTAAAGGAGGAGGAATGTGTGGCCCTCACATCTAAGGGGAAGCAGGATCAATGTAGAAGAAAGAAGGACATTTTGAAGATTAAGTGCTTTAGGTGTGGTAAGCTTGGCCACTACAACACTCAATGCCCTCTTAGAAGCAAGGACAAGGATGAGAAGTAGGATCAGCAAGCTCCATCCACTGAGATCGACAGGTTGTCCTCCTAATTGGAGGAAGCATTTTCCATGATTGTCAAGATGCCTCCAAGGGTGAGGTGGGGTGATATAGAACTGTAGTCCCAGAGAGCTATAGAATGGGCAAGATTCTTGAGGTGGTCCACCTCATGAATCAATACCATGCTAGGGCATCCCAAAACATGTAGAATCGGGATGAATCAGTGGCATTTGGTGTAGCCAGGTACCATAGTGAAAGATGCAGTAGCTAGTAGTAGGTGAGATACTAGACAATGTAGTGAAGAGTTGGCAGCAGTGAATATGGCATAGAGCAGAGTCAATGGTAGTGCAGAGGCTTCAGTGAAATAGTAGAGGCTAGCAGCAATCAGAACTCAGAAGATAGATCCATCATACTGACCACAGTTGGTTCAGTATTTTTGGCTGTTTTTCCGTTGCAGCTGTTGCAATTCCAGAGGGAATTTTTCCAGTTTCGGAGAGTGCAAGGTAGAAGAAATGAGAGGTTCAAAGAGGCAACGTAGAGCTTCAGAGGGAGTCCATAATTTTGCTAGCAGAGTCAAGATCTAGTGCCAGAAGCTGGGATGTGAGACCAAAGGGCTAGAGAGTCGAATTTCTAGAGGAAAATTGACCAGCAAGAAGGGTGCCATAGTTCCTAGAGGCTCTGATGGAGATTTGAGTAGGTTGATGCATAAGTAGCTTAGAGGCAGTGGGGCTAGCCATCCAAAGCTTTGATCAGATTCAAATTTCCAGGGATAGTATGACAATTTTCTCACTATCTCTTTTTCAGTTTATTCTCTTATCAAATTGGTAGTTTTGGCATTGAATGATTTGTACTCAGACCACTACTTCATAATAAGAAAGCCCTCAACTGCTGCACCAGTTTTTGAAAGTTTGGTTTTTCTGGGGACATTGGTCCAAAAATAATGGTGTATTTGTGTGTGTGTGCTTATTTCTCTCCTGTGCAGTATTTTCTTTCTGCAATATTTTATATTGTGAAGGTTACAATATATGTTATTTTGATGTTTACTATATAGCACTATATGTAACTTGATTAATAAATTAATAGGTAGGAGAAATTTGATCAATTGTTGTTGTAGGAATTTGGATAACTAGATTTTCACATGGTATTAGAGCACAGGTCGTAAGCATAGGAGATCAGTTGCAAGTGAAAGAGGGAGTTCGAAAACACTACGTAGGTAGCATTTCAAAACCCCAAAGTGGCTACACATTCCATTGGCTAGAAGTTCCAATTTCATGGAATACTTACTTCTCTGAGCGAGTCAACAGAGAGTAAATTTTCAGGATTAAAGAGGGAAATGGAGTAGCACAACAGTTTCCACGTAGAGAAGATCTTCAACTTGGATGCAGTCATTTTGCAGCAATTGCTAGAAAAATAGTGTCAAAAGGAGAGAAGAGCACACATTGAGGGAATTCTTTCCTCAGGGGAATTCTAGCCAAGAATTTCAACTTTTTAGGAGAGAAGAAATAATGTTGTGTAGTATTTCTCAGTCCAAATGGGAGTGCGAATAGCTGGGGAGAAGCTGGGTAAAGGAGGAGGAATATGTGGCCCTCACATCTAAGGGGAAGCAGGATCAATGTAGAAGAAAGAAGGACATTTTGAAGATCAAGTGCTTTAGGTGTGGTAAGCTTGGCCACTACAACACTCAATGCCCTCTTAGAAGGAAGGACAAGGAGGAGAAGTAGGATCAGCAAGCTCCATCCATTGAGATCGACAGGTTGTCCTCCTAATTGGAGGAAGCATTTTCCATGATTGTCAAGATGCCTCCAGGGGTGAGGTGGGGTGATCTAGAACTGTAGTCCCAAAGAGCTATAGAATGGGAAAGATTCTTCCGGTGGTCCACCTCATGAATCAATACCATGCTAGGGGATCCCAAAACATGTAGAATCGGGATGAATCAATGGCATTTGGTGTAGCCAGGTACCATAGTGAAAGATGCAGTAGCTAGTAGTAGGTGAGATACTAGACAATGTAGTGAAGAGTTGGCAGCAGTGAATATGGCATAGAGCAGAGTCAATGGTAGTGCAGAGGCTTCAGTGAAATAGTAGAGGCTAGCAGCAATCAGAACTCAGAAGACAGATCCATCATACTGACCACAGTTGGTTCAGTATTTTTGGCTGTTTTTCCGTTGCAGTTGTTGCAATTCCAGAAGCAACAATTGGATAAGGTTGTAGTGCAGATGTAGCATTCACAGTAATTCTATATGGCAAGCATCAACACAGATGAAGCAATGAGATTTTCACAGTAGTTCATGGGAAGCACAGCCAGACATCAAGCGCGCATCAAGAAATGGTGTAGAGATAGAGTGATGCTTTAGTGGGTTGCAGCACCAGAGAACATTCCTCACTAAGACAAAGTGTTGATTTCTGTAGCATCGGATGTGCTCTAGCCTCGAGATTTTACAGAGAGGCTGAGACGCATGCATTCTATAAAACCCTGAAATCATTTGGGAAAATTCCACCTAGAGAGGGTTTAATTAAAATAATTAATAATTTTCAATGTATTCCTAAGTCTAAAATTAGGAAATGTAATAATTAAAGGGTATTAATTAAATTTGATGTGAATTTTCTAGAATAAGACAAGGATCAACTCTTAATCAAATTGGGCCTTTGATTATATCTTAATCTTGGTCGTTGGTGCTCCAACAAGAGATTATAAGAACAAGCTTGACGAGAACTTGGAGAACACACCAATATAGTGAGATCTAGAGATTGAATTTCTCAAGAGTAGCAGCAATGAGTTTACAGAGAGAGATTGTTTGATCTTCTTGTAGTTAGGGGTAGGGATAGTAGACCGGAGGGAATTTTTCCAGTTCCAGAGAGTGCAAGGCAAAGAAGGACATGAGAGGTTCATAGAGGTAGCACAGAGCTTCAAAGGGAGTCTGTACTTTTGCTAGGAGAGTCAAGATCTAGTGCCGTAAGCCAGGTTGTGAGACCGGAGGGCTAGAGAGTCGAAGTTCCAATGGAAAATTGACCAGAAAGAAGGGTGAAGTTCCTAGAGGCTCTGATACAGATCTGCGTAGGTTGATGTAGAGACAGAGCAAAGGCAACGTGGGACTAGCTATCTAGAGCTTGGATCAATTCATATCGCCAAAAATAGTGTGAGACTTTTCTCACTACCTCTTTGCCAGTTTATTCTCTATATCATATTGCCAGTTTGGGAATCTATAATTTGTATTTGTATTACTACTATCTAATAATAAAACTCTCAGTCTTTGCACCAATTTTCGCAAGTTGGGTTTTTCCATGGATATTAGTCCAAAAATAACGGTGTATTTGTGTGTGTTTTTATTTCTCTCCTATGCAATATTTTATTTCTACGGTATTTTATATTTTGAAGGCTGCAATAGATTTTATTTCGATGTTTACTGTGTAACACTGTAAATAACTTAATTCATAAATTAACAAGTAAGAGAAATTTAATTAGCTGTTTCAGTAGGAATTTGGATAATTGAATTTTCACACCTCACACACTTGAAGCAGATTCTTAGACATGATTTCAATCTAGGACAGCCGAATTTTAGTCGCCCTAAAGATATGCATCCTTCAATGTTATCATCTTGTCCTACTCATGTGTCATTATCATGCATGAACCAAGAGGAGGAAGATGGATTCAAAAACTATATATAAACAGGCCATGGGAGAGCTAAAATATGAGACAATTTTATGGTAACCAAATTTCTCTTAGAGAAAATCACCATTCCATTGTTGAAGCCAAAGAAGGGAAGAGCGCTAGCATGTTGACCATATTGCTTCTAAGAAATCCATCATCCTAGTGAGAAAAGTGGAATCCACCATTGGAAAGTCTTCATACTTCTTTGAGAGAGAGGAGAAACTTTCAAAGGGATAGCGGAAAAGGACCCCCTTTAGTGAGGATATTTTAGCACCATAGCTCAAATAATTCTCTTCAAGTGTCTAAGATTCATCTATTGTGTTAAAACTCTACTACCAGCAGTCAATAAAGGGATTTTTTCCATTATTTTGTTGACTTGTTTGCTCCATTGAACATTGTTTTTGTATTTATCTCTTTGTTTAGTTTATTTTTATGTATGAATTGTTTCCACTATTTAGAATGTTGTGTTATGTTTGCACTAATATATTTCAATGCCTTGTTGATTCATTGAATAAAGATGTTAGATTATGCTACTTGGTTGTTGTTGATCCTTTGCTTGTTTTAGTTGTAGGTGCAGGTTCTAATTATAGGAATTGGAGCTACAATTGGAGCTTACAAGCGAGGAGGAAAAGAAAGCTTACTATTGTTGGGCCCGAAAATTGTTGTATATATTGCATCTTTCTGCCCATATGATGCCTTGCTTATTGCCTTGTTCTACCAGTTTATGGACCTTCATCTTGCACTTATACATTATTTTCATGCAATAGTGAAGATTTACATTTGGTTTACATTGAATAACGTCATTATATACATTTTTTAGTACTAATTTCCATTAAATGTTGTTAATGCAGGTCTTGCACTCCATAGAGATCATGCACCAAAATGGACGTATAGTGGGGCACATGATCATCTGAGATTTCCATAGAGGAAAATGATAGATGAAATATATCATAACTATTTTGGATCCTTTTTTACAATGGTAGGTGCACTTATCTTTCATTGACCCATTCTTGCACTAAAGAGCAACATTCACACACTAAAGAGAAACCAATTTGGGGATTCGACATCTCAGTGCACTTTCAAAAAAATATGAGAAAGGTTTTTGTTAAAAATGATGTCTTAACAGCTCCACATGAGTTATAATGCACTCGGGTTAAACATATGGGTTTCTAGAAGCAAATTAACAAGTCTGATCAAAATTCATGTAGTTTTCAAATTGTCTACTTTGACCTTGATTTGCATGCATATGGAGGCAAATATAAAAAATATAAGCATATAGGTTTTTTACCAGTATATAAAATTATCTAAAACCTAATCCATTTCCAAAAATTGACTAAGGTTAAGAAAATATAAGAGGTTCTTTGTGAATGTTTTATATAAAAAGACTGTTTTTCCATAATTCTAGGATATTTCCTAGATTTTCAAAAAAGATGGAAATTGCATATCAAATTCATGTACCCTTTATTAGAAATTGGTTGTAATAGACCTCATTTGGATGGGGAATCTATTATGATCCCTTCACATTCAATTTGTGCTTGTTTTGGCTTGTTCAAATTCTGTCATGTAATTGTAAATTATATAAGAGCTAAATCATGGCTCTCTAGAGGAGGATATCAAGCCATTCTTTGCACTCTCATGCTACTAAGCTGAGTGTTGAGGGTCTTCCACTTTCTTAGATCAATATGGAACTGGCCTATGGAGCTCTAAATGCATAAATACTAGTATTTCCATTAATAACAAGCATCAATGTGAGGTTCATGCATCTATTTTACCTATTTCCTATAATGTTATTCTTGCTCTCGTAGACTAAGTGTTTTCCTTAAAGGAAAATGAGCTCATTGGATAGGGCCCAACCAACCCATCTTGTTCTCCCATTACTATTATATTGTTATATTAAGTACATGAAGTGATTGGTGTGGAGGTTTCTTATGAATGATATGTGTGATTGATTGAATGAGCTCTTGTGTATTTCTTTTCCTTTGCAACAATGTTCTCAAATCTGAGGTTTTGTTTGCTGAAGCGTGTTTCTTTATTTTGCATTGAAAGCATTTCTTTATGATCATTTTTAAGCACAACAGGCATTGTTTTCTTAGAATTTTTTCTTTAAATTACCTTTGAGTTAAGGATAAGGGTTTACAGGATTTCATCTCTTTTGACCTTGCTTAATGATTAAGATAGATCTCACTTAAATATCATTTATTTGGAGTAAGCACAGAAGAACGCCTCGTTCTGATAAATGCATATTGTAACTATGTAAGGAATTTGATTTCTTTGTGGAAATTGTTAGATATAAATCGTATTCGTGGCCTTTTTAATCATTTGTTTATTTAAATTCTTTAAGTATAGGACCTGAATATCGATATCATTTAGATCAAATATCTTGGGTTAAACCTTTTTATCTGAATCAATTTTCGTTGCAAACATAGGAGTTTACTTGAAACATAGTGTTAAATAGTTCAGAGGGGGGCATAAGTAAAATATATTTGTAAGTTGATTTCATTATTCAAACACAAGAGTTCAATATTCAGATTTAGGTTTGATTTCACATTTTAAATTTTGAAGAAACATGTGATGGTTTGGGAATTTTTATCTTGACTTGAATTAAAGCTTCCTTTTCACACCTTTTTATTTCAGTCTTGATATCATAGTATTTTTGTTGGTTAAGGAATAGAAGATTGTTGAGTGCATAAATAGATTCGTTCTAGCATAGGAACAAAGTTGTTCGTGTATAGGAACATAGTCATTCTAGTGTGGGAAAAAAATTGTTCCAGTAAAGGAACAGAGTTGTTTCGGTGCAGGAACATAGTCATTCTAGTTTGGGAATAAAATCATTCCAGTATAGGAACAAAGTTGTAATCTTAGTTTGCTTGATAAATTAATGAGTAAAGTAGCTAGTTCCCAGATTGATCAGTTTGATTTTCTTTTATATTTGTCATACTTAGTGTAGAAATTGGGTTGAGAGTTTATGGATTGTATTCAAGAATTTGGAAGATTGTTAGTGCATAGTCTAGAGTAAGGAGTGATTTTGTTAATAACTAAGGATTGCCTACAATTGTTGATAGATTGCAAGATTGGTGTTCATGTTTTCTTAAGTTTCCTTTGAGTGCAAGATTTGAATCAGTGAAAATTTTAAGGATGGAAGTTTATCTTAAAGTTTAGAAACCTTGGCGAATGTTGCTAGTCCCTAATATGCAAATTGTAAAGTTGTTGGTGATATTTTTGTAGAAATCTTTAAATTTCCAATTATTTTATATTAGTCGATATAATATTTTCATGATTTGTAAGGTAAAATAATGGTGTAATATAAAATTTGGGCAAATCATTTAAGAAAAGGATGGAAATTGACAAATATTTCTTTTGGAAAAAGCATGGAAAATTAGCCCATATGCGAGTATTAGCCCTTAAAATTTTCCCTTATTTGAATTAATTGTTGTTTGCGGGAATATATAAAGGGATTGAGGTGCAAGTTAAACTAGAATTTGATTTGCAGATTGCTAGGGGATCTCTCTGGCATTTCTAGTGGTACGCCTCCAAGTTTACAAACTCTTGGATTGACAACTAAATGTCAGGTTGTTTATTACACCCAACAGTTTGGTGATGTTGTCAGGGATGTGCTTGAGGGATAAGGCCTTGGTGATATTATGCTCCTTTCCATTTTTTGAAAATTATTTTTTAATTAGTGTGATTGTCTTGCTTGTTGAAGCATACTGGATGGTATCGCCAGAGAGCTGACAACCCTGGTCTAAATGAATTTTTAATGTGATTGTCTTGATTTTTTTTTATTCTAAGTAATATTGATCTATTGATATGGTACAAAAAAGGTTACAAAGAGGCCTGGCCTTAGAGTTGTTGATCATTTGTCATCATCAAAAATTGAAACTATTTGTTTTGGACTGCCCCAACATAGGGTAAACCAGTCCAAGAAGCCTTAAAGACTGCCCCCATTATGGAGGAAACTAGCCCATTGAACCAGAAAAAGCTATAGTTGAGTAGACCTTGGTTTTCCTGAAAAACAAAGAGAGAATGCATTTCTAGAACCAAAAGACAGAGACCTATCCAAGAGACAGTGAGACATGTCCACTTGGCAGAGACTCAACCAAAAGGCCGAGACATATCCAGAACCATAAAACCACAAAATAGTGAGATACATCCACCTAGAAGCAGTACCCATTTGCAAGAGGCCATGTGTTAAGCCAGTGCCTCCTCCGGAGCTGGCTCCTCCTCAATCCAGTAGGAAAATTGATACCAGTCATCATCCTCTTCAGACACGCCTCAACCCTAAGCTGGTGGAGCCTCCGCAGTGCCTCCTGCGTCCCTCTATCTCTCACAAGTGTCGTTCTTCCTGCTGCCTGATGCTTTCATGTTGTTATGCTTGTCATCCTCAGCTGAAGAGTTGCCATCTTTAGCCTTTCCATGCAAAGCCTTTCTGCTTTCACTTTGTTACTTGTTGCCCAGGATGATGATCCCTCAGTGACCAGGTACCTCCCTACTCAGCTTGTCCCCATGACTAAACAGAGGAGCTTGCGCCTCAGGCTCTTCCTCGAAGGAAATTGTGACAGTTGCAGTGGTTGTAGGCCGATTTAAGGAACTATGGAAGTGAAATTTAGTGTTGTGAGGGGCAGGATAAGGAAGAAGTGGGCAATCCGTAGAGCGAACAGCATTGTCCCTCCTACCTCTGCCACTTTGGGTATTCAGGTAGCAATGAGGAGGGTGAATGAGCGGATTGGGCATCTCTGTGGTTGAGTCCAGGGAATCAGAGGCGGAGCTGGTCGAAGCCTGCGAGCAAATAAATCCTCCACGGGTTCCTCCGCATCGACTGCGCATGCAATGCATGAGGTGAGCCATAGTAGAATTGTAAGCTATATTGACAGCAGAGGAGTTGGAGGTATGGCGACGCTGAGGTGAGCAGGGGAGATCGGGCCTCGGTCTAAAATACAGAGATTGGAATGAGAAAAATGGAAACCATTACCAAGATCCAGGCAAGGAAAAATTAGGCAGCGTCTCCCTGTCACAGTGTGAATACACGGTTCAATGGCTTGCGGAGGGCAGACACCATGGATAAGAGGAGGATTCACAAAAAAATCTACAAGGGCCATGGCTATGAGGGAGGTGAATTTGTCATAGCTTTCGGGGTCATTAATTATCACCTGCAATGTGTTATGAATTCGTCTAAGGTAAGCTCTTGGGACGATGCAGGTAACCAGATGGCTCTCCATTCTTTCGGTGGTCCGTCTTGTCACCTTAATTACCACTGTTGACACCCGCATCCTGGTGTGTGATTCTCTTGATTACTGAAGTATACTGGATGGTATTACCAGAGGGCTCACGACCCTAGTTTTTTTTCCTGCAAATGAAATTTTAGTGTGATTATCTTTCTTGATGAAGCATACTATACGATATTTCTAGAGAGCTCACAAGCCTAGTTTGTTTCCTTTCCTGCAAATGAGTTTTTAGGTTTTTTCGGTGCTGTAAGAACCCCCCATATATGCTACTCCATATGTTAATATGGTCTTCCCTATAGCAGAGTCGAAGCTAGAGGAAGAATAATGAGCAAATTCTTGACAAGAGATGCACTCAAGGAGCTTTCTTAGATATTGGTAGCAGCTGGCATCTTTGCTTCCCAGGAGGAACAAATATTAGAAGAAGTCGAGAGAAGTTCCATCTTTTCATATGTGATAAAGCAAAAAAATACCCATGAGCCATCCCCGTAAGAAAGTAGAGAAGGTTTCTTTTAATATATTTTTCAGTCTAATCATGAAATTGAAGAATCATGGATCAGACCTTATGAGGAAGAACCAATGGAAACAAAGATTCAAGACTTCTCAATATGTCTATCACAAGATCCAACCTACACTCAAGAAAACAATTAGAAGTCTTGGGAAGAATGACATGATATGAAAAAGGAGGGGTCGCCACCAGTTACTACTGATTTAGAAGACAAAGAATATGTGAACTCCTTTGAAAATTGGTGACAAACAATTATCAGTACATAGTGTTCCTCCATCATTCAACAACTCTTGGTACCATCTCAATTAAAGCATTTGATTTCTCATACTCTGGTATGTGTTGAAGTTTATTCTTTAAAATTGAGTGTGAGTATATTTAGCATTCTGTTACACATGGTTACATTGGAACTAATCCTACACTTGAAGGAGATTTTACTCTCTCTAAATTAGGGTAGAGTAGTATAAGAACAATAAATAAAATTTCCATATGAAATAAAATTGTATAGCAGCACTATTGAAAATGTAATTCTTAAGGAACAACTATTGAAATTTATGTCATTAAGCACTCTTGTGGTAAGACTTGTTAGAAGCAATTCACTCTTAATGCCTCATATTTTATTAAGTGACTTTGATTATTGGCCAAGATTATTCATTGAGTCAGTTAGGAGGATTTCTATTGTTATATTTAATACTTTCCATTCATAAGCTCAAAAACCTACTTCTCGCCTATTCATTCTAACATATTTTCATCCAAGAAACCATTTCAAGTTTCTCTTCGAAGCTATTGATGAAAAGCCTCTTATGGTGGACCAATCCTATAAAACCCTAATGAGATTTCATGAGAAGCCAGGCATGATGAACTCGAGGAATCTTTCAGTCATTACCTGAGATGTTTTCTTTAAAATGAGTCTTTAGGGTAGAAGTGCTAACCTGTAAAGATTAGTAATTAAACACTTTTCACGCCGCCCCATGCTCTTAAGGAGTATAATTTCCTCACCACCTATTAAGTAACCCATCTTAGGTTAATCATAATCCTATTTTTTTTATCATAAACAAATTAATTGATGGATAGGAGGTCTCATTACCAGCCTATCTACCATGATCATGGGTCCTAACAAGAAGGACATTACCGCTACTAGTCTCCATGCTAAGGTAATAGCTTTTAGTTGAAAATCTAGGAGACAAGAGGTCTCATCATGAGCCGAATTGTTGATTCTTGTTAGCTCTTATGAATGACATTGTCGTTTGTTGGTTACGAAGCCAGGACAATGGCCTTCAGTTAATTCCTAAACCAAACTAAATGCTTTTAAATTTTTATGAATTTATATCTAAGAGATGAGACATAGTCATTTTTTGGCATGAAAATGCATCCTTGTCGAGGCTATAAACGTCTGTTAGAAGTAGGTCCATGCCTGTGGTATTAAAGTTAATTTTACACTATGATTTACTTGGTTGCTTTTGTCTTTCCCTGAACTCATTATCATATCTTTATAAGAATAGCTTTAAGATCCTTTCAATAATGTGATTTGGAGTTCCATATTTAAGAAATAGTTTGGTTTTTATGGATATGGTACCCTTTGTGTAGTTGATTCACTTTGTCTGAACAATAGGAAATTCAATTATATGCTTGGATAATAGTAATATGGTCACCTTGGGAAGGTATCATTTTGTCATATTTATTTTCCCTATTTCCATCCATATTTAATGTCATGACTTTAAAATCATGTCACTTTTATTTGTAATGAGGGTATTGAGGTGAAGACCTACTAATATATACTTCTCTTGAGATGTTTTGTGGAAATTTTGATAGTCATCTATTTCATGATGACACTATCCCTATAGTGACAAAATTGTTAGCATTCCCATGGGATCCCTAGCATTATATTTTCTTTTAATTAGTCTTAATGGATAAAGATGGAGAAGCAGGCATTTTTCTGTTAGAACAATCAAATCTAGCAAGGAACAATATTATGAGTGTAGGAATATTTATGTTTCAATTATGGTTTTTTCCAAGGGAGCATCAATATAGAAATTCATACTCCTCCATGAGGACATGCAAGGTGATCTGCATGGGGGGATGTCAGGCCCCATAATTGATTTATATAATGCATATTTTTTCCCATATTATGCCTCGCTTATTCTCTTCGTTTACCAATTTATGAACCTTTATCTTGCACTTATACATTATTTTCATGAAATAGTGAAGATTTACATTTGTTTGTATTTTATACCTTCATTATATGCATTTCTTAGGATTGATGTTCATTAAATGTTGCTAATGGATGTCTTGCACTCCTTAGAGGTCTCACACCAAAATGGAAGTATATGGGGACAACTCGATCATCTGAGCTTTCCATAGAGGAAAGTTAGAGATATAATATATTTAGAACTATTTTGGATCCTTTGTGACAGTTAAAGCAGCACTTATCTTTCATTAACCTATTTTTGCACTAGAGAGCAACCAATTTGGGGATTCGACATCTTGGTACAATTTCAAAGAAATATGAGAAATATTTTTATTAAAAATGATGTTTGAACTCCTCCACAGGATTTTAAATGAACCCATGTTGCACGTGTGGGTTTCTGGAAGAAAATCGATAAATCTGCTCAAAATTCACAGAGTTTTCAAACTTCCTAATTTGACCTTGATTTGTGTATGGATGGAGGTGAATCTAAAAAATATAAGCATATGGGTTTTTTACTAATATATAGAATGATCTAAAACCGAAAATGTTTCAAAAAATTCACTATGGTTAAGAACATATATGAGGTTCTTTGAGGTAGTTTTATAAAAAAGAGACTGTTTTTCCAGAATTCTAGGATCTTACCAATATTTGCAAAAAAAGATAGAAATTACATTTCTGATTAGTGTCTCCTTTATTAGATATTGGTTGTAATAGACATCCTTTGGATGGGGAAACTAGTATGATCTCCTCACATTTAGTTTGTTCTTGGTTTGCCTTGTTCAAATTCTATCATGTAATTGTCAATTATGTAAAAGCCAAACCATGGCTTTGTAGAGGAGGAAAGCAAGCCATTCTTTGTACTCTCATGTTGTTAAGCTTAGTGTTGGGCATATTTCCCTTCCTCAAATAAAATTTGAACTGGACTATAGAGGTCTAAATGTATAAGGGCGTAGATTTCCATTAATAACAAGCAACAATGCCAAGTTCATGCATCTATTTTGTCTATTTCATGTAATCTCAATCTTGCTCTCATAGAATAAGTGTTTTCCTTAGAGGGAAATGAGTTGGTTGGCTAGGGACCATCCAACCCAGCTCGTTTGCCCATTTCTATTATATTGTGTGTTAAGTACATGAAGTGATTGGTGTGGAGGTTTCTTATGAATGATATGTTCGAGTGATTGAATGATATATATTATGTATTTCTTTTCCTTTGCACCAGTGTTCTCAAATCTAAAGTTTTGTGTGGTGAAGTGTGTTTCTTTCTTTTACATTGAAAGCATTTCTTTATCTTCATTTTTTTAATCACAACAAGTATCGTGGTCTAGGAAGTTTTTCTTTAAATCATCTTTCAGTTAAGGATAAGGGTTTGCAAGATTTCATCTATTTGGACATTGGCTAATGATTAACATAGATATCATTTAAAATTTATTTATTTGGAGTAAGCAGGGAAGAACCCCTCATTCTAATAAATGCATATTGTAACTTTGTAAGAACATTTATTTCTTTGTGGAAATTGTCAAATCTAAATCGTATTCTTGGTCTTGTTAATCATTTGTTTATTTAAATTCTTTAAGTATATGAACCAAATATCACTTTCATTCAGATCGAAGATCACAAGTTGAACCTTTAGGTCTGAATCAATTTCCTTTGCAAGCATAGTAGTTTACTTGAGACACAATGTTAGATAGTTCACATGGGGACATAACTAGAATATATTTGTAAGGTGATTTATTTATTCAAGCACGGGAGTTTAATATTCATATTAAGGTTTGATAAAATTTCTATTTGATTTCGCAATTTACATTTTGAAGAAACATGTGATGGTTTGGGAATTTTTATCTTGAATTGAATTAAAGCTTCCTTTTCACACCTTTTGATTTCAGGATTGATATCATTGTATTGTTGTTGGTTAAGGAATTGAAGATTGTCAAGTGTAAAAATAGATTCATTCCAACACAGGAACAAAGTTGTTCTAGTACAACAAAAAAGTCATTATATTTTAGGAACATAATCATTCTAGTATAGGAACAAAGTTGTTCCAATAAAGGAACACATTTGTTCTAGTGCAGGAACATAATCTTTCCAGTATAGGAAATGAGTTGTAATCTTAGTTTTCTTGATAAATTAATGAGTAAATTAGCTATCACCCAAATTGATCAATGTGCTTTTCTTTTAGATTTTTCATACTTAATATAGAAATTGAGTTGGGACTTTATGCATTATTTTCAATAATTTGGAATATTCTTAGTGCATAGTCTAGAGTAAGGAGTGATTTTGTTAATAACTAAGGATTGCCTACAATTGTTGATAGATTTCAAGATTGTTGTTCATGTTTTCTTAAGTAGCCTTTCAGTGCAGGATTATAATTAATTGTTGTTTATGGGAATGTATAAAGGGATTTATTTGCAAGTTAGACTAGAATTTGATTTGCAGATTGCAGGGGCTCTCTCTGACATTTCCAGTATTGAACCTCCAAGTTTACGAACTCCCAGATTGATAATTAGATGTTAGGTTTTTTATTACACACAACAACTACAAATTCAAGGTAGGCATATTTACCATTCTCTAACTTATCTAAGGAAAAATCTATTCTTTGTGTCTTCTGTTGTTTTAGACCAGTCCACCAGGTCTAGGGAATTCACCTTTGTCTGCAATCGTAAACTTCACATAACATCTATAGTGAACCCAATGGAAAAATACAAGTCCATACTTGAAGAAGAAGAAAAGCATATAGTAGTACCTACAAAAGAGGCACAAGAACGTGTTGATGGAGTTCGACCCACCAGCATGTGAGGCGATCTCTCTAGTAAGAAGTCCCAACTAGACCTCAGACTGTTTGGAGTAGGAGTCCCAACAGTGGGTAGTAAATATATGCCTTAACTACAATATCACACAAAGGTAAGAAAGATATATCTGTCGGAAGAAAGTGTGTGACCTTACAACGAGTCAAGATAGATGCATGGGGCAATTCTAATAGATGAAGCTGGAAAAGTGTATCCTTGTGAAGCGTATACTAGTATGCAGCCTAAAAGGAACACACGACTTGAATGACATCACAAGATGGAAAGAAGAATAGTGGACATTCCAAAGTGACAAGTTAAACCAACAACACGACCTCAACTAGATTCATACAATCACATACAAAATAGTTCATACACAAAGGCATAGGTTAAACAACATACATTGCTAAATTAACCAGAATAATAGAACTACAATAAAAACATATGCATCAAGTCGTGTTGGCTCTTTTATATTAAATAAAGTGAAAGTTACATCCATACATACAACCATGACAGCCACTAGCCACAATAGTGGAACGTTACATTCAACACCACGTGATCCTCCAAATAGATGTACTCACTCTACACTGTGGAGAAGCCAAGGCTCATCACAATACTCTCCAATCCCTTCTCTAAGCAATGGCTAGCAAAATATTGGCTTCCAAAATCCTGTTTTGTGAGTTATGAGGTTTTGTTTATAACAAAGGGTGGGGTGACCCTTGATAATCCCCTTTGTGACTTTTGGAGTACCATCATGACTCTTCAACTTCATTACATATAACTATTTACATTACATATGATTGTTTTCGTTCCACTAATGACACTTGGAATTTCATTTTACATCATGTTAGCAATAATAATAAATTTTCCACATATACCCATGTCGGACAAAACTGGGTTTGAGTTAGCCAGATAAGACAACACTAAGACTCATATGGTTGTAGAAATACAAGCTCATCAACATCCTCTTTGTGTTCCTCGATGACGAACTAATGCCTAGCTTGGTAGTGTGCAATGGTTTCCATGTATTGTTTTATGATGTCCTCCTGGAAAAAAAAACTTGCCTCCATTGATTCTGGGTATACTGATTTGGAAACTCTATGTAGCTTGTCCCGTAACATGTGCAACTTAGTCCTGAGCAAGGCCAAACTGATGATATACATCCACATGTTATCTACGCTAACTTGCAAATCTGTGCTTGTGGCCATGAGCATCAACTTATCAAAGTATGCATAGAGCTCCATTTGGACTTGGTTATTCACTTTGGCTTCGATGAGTGTTCCGATTGACAGGGTGCCATACTTTCACACCACGGCATCCAAACTCCTAAACAACCATTCATACAAAGCCTTAATATTGGTGATGAGCGATGAGAGTTTCTCATAGTTCTGGATCAAACTTCGGATGCGTGCTTTGTAAATCTCTACATGTGGGTTCACCATCTTCTTCAATTGAAGTGGGGCTCCCTTGTACCACATCGTCCATGTGTGTACATGATCAACAATGACATGTATATCTATGAGTGTTCGCGCTATCTTGGTGCAGTGCTGATGATGACCATGTAAATGGAACACTTCCTTGTTCATAGGGACCAAACTGTCATATAGTCTTCGTATGACTATCTCAAAAGCCGATACTTCAGCAAGTATTTCTTTCGTCACCTCTACCCTGCTGGATCCTGTTGATTATTCCTCTCTCTACGTGGTGGCTTGTAATTCCTTAGCCATGTCCTCATTTTATCCTATCAAAAACTTCACACTTGAGCTTGTGGCTTAGGCATAATCCTTTGTAGCATCAACAAAGGTACCTAGATGTCTTCATACATCTGACACAATCACCTATTCTTCGAAGTGCACAGGTGATGCATGCTCATCTAGGGTATGCGCTCTACGTGCCTATACAGCTCTGTATTATGACTCATCAAAGGCTATGTTGTACACATCTATTCTCGGATTATCCTTAAGGAAAACAATATCCCCTTGCTCAATTGGGACTTTCTCTACTGCTGGAGCTCATGAAGCCTATGGGGTGACCTTGGTTTCTTTTGGCATGAGGTGATTGTCCTGATCCTGTTCTGGCCACTCCATCTCCAAGTCCATCTGTTCTAATATCAGTTCATTGTACTGAGCATGTTCATGTTCTCGCGGCTTCTCAATCTATTCCTCATCTGCTACTGTTTTTGAGTCTTCAATCTATATCAGTGCAATTCGCACTATCTGTGCTCCTTGCACTTCCTCGCATCCATGTTCCTGTTCCTATTCCTGTTATTATTCCTTCTCTCTTCTACATAGCTCGTGTTCTTCTTTGAGCTTCTGCTCTACTTCCTATAACCTCCTCTCCATCTCTTCTAGTCTTTGCTTATATCCACTTTTCTGTGCTCCTCTCCTGTCACATTGTCGCATCTTTGTCTCTATAACCAAAGATGCTCTTTCAACAAGTAGATCTTCATTAAACCTATAACTTTGCTCCAACTCTACACTTTCAACAATCTTTAGCTTGCCTTTGTCTTGCATCGGTTTATTGCTTGTTTCTTCTGTTGTTGCTATTCATTTTGATGTTGCTTCCTTGAGTGCTCCTATCCACTCTACTTCCATGCTAACCAATTCATTGAGCCTAGAGGAATTATATTAATATCTCCATGGGTATTCCTTTGTCCAACGACACACCCCGTGGATGCAATATTAGTAAATTCTCGCACAACAGTGCATTCATAAGCCATGTGGATCATACGATATGAAACTCTTGGTGCCGAACTTAAACTTCTTGAAGTCCTCGTCCCTAGCATCCACTTCTTTAAAACTCCAAATCACGCAAAACCCAAAATTTAAAGGAGGCATAGGTCATGGTGCCTTCTTTTTCCTGTGTAATCTATTTGATAACCCTATCGAGATGTGGTATGCAACCTCCTACATGACCATATTGTCCGTCAAAAAATTTGGCAACACATGCAGAGCTTTCTCTATGTTTTACATCTTGATGAAGGTGCCATCAAGTGAGGCATACTAATCTGCAATGTTGGGAAATGCAAGGCGGTTCTTATTCAAAGATCATTGTGTAGATAGGGGCGATGAAGTGTTTAGATAGTCTAGTGTTGGGTGTGGAGCCTGATTATCTTCTGTATTCAAAGGTTTCAGTCGGATGTATACCCTAGGAAGACTGTACACCCCTCCATGCGGGGGGGGGGGGGGCTTTTCCTCCCCGCGGGGGTCTGTGGGGGCTAATCCCCCCTGACTAGGGGGTTCGGGGATAGCAGTCCCCTAGCGGGGATTCGGGGGTAGTGCCCCCGAAGCTAAAAAATAGATGTAAAATGGCCTTGTAAAAGTCTAGTAATTTCTAGTCAATCTCGACCATTCATTAGGAAGATGATCTGATGGTAGAAGTTATGTTTAATTTAGGGTTTTTTGCCCTAGAAGGCAACCCCTCACTATATATGAGGGAATTTTATTGCGTCTATGTATATCTGTATTTTGAGTGAGGAAGAGAGAGGAGATTGAGAGCGAAGAGGGAGTTACAACAGATCTGGTGTAGGCTATATCTCTTCAGTTTGTTGGATAATATAAAAAGAAGGACTAGTTGTTTCTCCATGGAAATAGCCCAAACTGGGTGAACCATGTATATCTGTGTCTCTCTTGTTTTATGCATTTTCTGTGTTTATATTTTTGCAATATTTTATGTGTTCCATTGCAGGGTTCCTGGTTCGAGTGGGAGAAATGGCGGAAGATGGTAGGTTTAGGGTCGAAAAATTCAACGGCCAAAACTAGCATCTGTGGAAGATGCAGATGGAAGATTATCTATATTAAAGAGATATATAACTACCATTGAGCGGAAAGACAAAGAAGCTGACGAGTATGACAGACACAGAATGGGATATTCTCGACAGAAAGGCACTTGGAACAATATGGTTGTGCCTAGCGGCATCGGTAGTGTTTAATATTTCAAAGGAAACGACAAAAGAGGGTTTAATGTCGACATTGGCCAAAATATATGAAAAACCCTTGGCCTCAAATAAGGTATTTATTAATAGAGTTTAGGCTTCTGTGATCCATATTAGGTTAGATAAAGATTTCGGCGTAAATCACATGAAAAGTCATTTGACGACGCATTATTATGAAGTGTTTATTTAATATGAAGATGTCAGAGGGTGGATATGTTGCAGACCATTTAAATGATTTTAATACAGTTAAAAGTCAGTTAAGTTCTGTAGGAATAAATTTTGATGATGAAGTTAGGGCTTTGTTATTTCTATGCTCATTGCCTGAAAGTTGGAATGGTTTAGTTATGGCCATTAGTAACTTTGTCTCTAGATCTAGTACTTTAAATCTTGATGATGTTGTCGGTGCAATCCTTAGTGAGGAAATACGATGGAAAAGCTCCGGTGAGACATCAGGTAATGCTTTGACTGCAGAGACTAGGGGAATAAAAATGGAAAGAGGAAAGAGCTCTGGATATCACAGTAAGTCAAGAAAAGGAAGATTCCTGAAGAAAGACTGCAAGTCTCGGAAGGGAAAAGAAGGAGACACATAGCAAGAAAATGATCATGAAGTGAATGTAACAGGTGATATGTTGCAAGATGCTTTGATTCTTTCATTAGAAAATATTATTGATGCCTGGGTGGTAGATTCAGGCGCCTCATTCCATGCCACACCTGATAGGAAACATTTTCATGATTATGTTCAAGGCAATTTTGGATAGGTTCAATTGGGTGATGATAAACCCTGTAAAATCGTTGGAATGGGTATTGTTTTCATAAAACAGTAGAATGGAAATCAATGGCTATTGAAGGAGGTAAGGCATGTTCCAGATCTAAAGAAAAATCTGATTTCAACAGGGCAGTTGGGAGGTGAAGGTTGCATAAGTACTTTCATAGATAAAACTTGGAAGGTCACTAAAGGATCCTTGGTAATAGCGAAAGGAGGAAAGGTTGTTACATTGTATTTATGAAATGGTATTTATAATTCTATTAATGCTTTAACCTCTACAGGAGAAGATACAGCATTGTGGCATCATAAGCTCGAGCACATGAGTGAGAAGGGGATGCAGATTCTTCACTCAAGAAATTTGTTACCACGTTTGAAGCATGTTGATTTAAAATTCTGTGAAAATTGCGTTTATGGAAAACATAAGAGAGTCAGATTCCTTAGAGTTGGGAAAGAAAAGAAGAGCGAAAAATTAGAGCTTGTGCATACAGATGTATGGGTACATGCTCAAGTATCATCTCTTGGTGGCTCTCGTTATTATGTTACTTTTATTGATGATGTAACCAGAAAAACCTGGATTTATTGTATTCGAAATAAGTCTGATGTATTTGATACTTTCAAGAAATGGAAAGCTTTCGTTGAAAATGAGACAGAGAAAAGGTTGAAGTGTCTCAGATCAGATAATCGAGGTGAATATTGTAGCAAATATTTTGATAGGTACTGTTCAAAGAATGGAGTTCGCAGAGAGAAGACATTTCTAGGAACACCACAAGGAAATGGTGTGTTAGAAAGGGTGAAGAGGACAATCATGGAGCGTGCAAGGTGCATGAGATTGCATGCAGGATTGCCTTTACAATTTTGGGCAGATGTTGTAGACACTGTTGTTTATCTAATAAATAGAGGGCCTTCATGTTCCTTGGATGGTGGCATTCCAGAGGAGGCATGGATAGGTAAAAAGGTAAACTACTCATTTTTAAAGAATTTTGGTTGTGAAGCCTTTGTCCACATTAATAAAGAAAATAGAACAAAGCTTGAGGCAAAATCAAAGAAATGTACCTTTATTGGATATGGTGTTAATGATTTTGGTTATCGCTTATATGATTATGAAAATCACAAAATCATTAGGAGAAAAGATGTAATATTCAATGAAAAGGTCTTGTATAAGAACCAGTTGTAGGAAAAGAAATAGGAAAAAGAAAGTAGAGAATACACAGTGCTTGACGATATCACAGGAAAAGTGATGCTGCCTGAAAATCATAATGATCAATAGCTAGAAGAACAACCACAACAGCAACAAGCACTTCAAACACTTGAAAGTGGTGTTAGAAGATCTACCAGGATAAGTAGACCCCCTGAACGATACTCTCCTTCATTGTATTATGTATTTTTGACTGATTCTGGTGAACCAAAATGTTATGAACAACCAATGCAGGTAGAAACTAGGAAGAAGTGGGAGCAAGCCATGAAAGAAGAGATGGACTCCTTAGCACATAACCAGACTTGGGACTTAGTCAGGTTGCATGAAGATAAAAGAACAATACAGAATAAATGGGTTTACAAGTTGAAGGAAGAAGATGGAAGTAGAAAAAGGTACAAAGCTAGACTTGTGGTGAAGGGGTTCGCACAGAAGAAAGGTATTGATTTTGATGAAATATTTTCTCCTGTTGTTAAAATGTCTTCAATCAGAACTATTTTAAGTCTAGTAGCAGTTGAAGATTTGCATCTTGAGCAGTTAGATGTAAAGACAACCTTTCTCCATGGGGAATTGGAGGAAGAGATATATATGCAGTAGCCACAAGGATATGAGGTAAAAGGGAAGGAGAAACTAGTGTGAAAGTTGAAGAAGAGCTCGTATGGCTTAAAATAGGCTCCAATGTAGTGGTATATAAAATTTGATAGGTTTATATGTAAACAATGTTATACTAGATATCACTCTGACCATTATGTTTATCTCAAAAGGCAAAATGATGGCAGCTATATTATATTGTTATTGTATGTAGATGACATGCTTGTTGCAGGTTCTAACATGCAGGAAATAAATGTGCTCAAAAGGAAATTGGCAACCTCATTTGCAATGAAGGATTTGGGTGCTGCAAAACATATCCTTGGTATGAGAATAACTAGAGACAGGAAGAATCGCAGATTAACATTGTCTGAAGGTGAGTACATAGAAAAGGTGTTGAAATGGTTTAATATGCAGAATGCAAAACTAGTTAGTATACCTTTGGCCAGCCATTTCAAATTAAGTAAGGAGGCATGTCCCAAGACTCACAAAGAAATGGCTCATATGTTTAAAGTTCCATATGCATTAGTAGTTGGAAGCTTAATGTATACAATGGTCTGCACAAGGCCTGATATTGCACATGCAGTGGGAGTTGTAAGCAGCTACATGAACAATCCAGGGAAAGAACATTGGATGGCGGTGAAGTGGATTATCAAGTATTTGAGGGGTACCACAAATCAAGAATTATGCTTTGGTGGTTCAAACATTGCTCTACAGGGATATGTTGATGTAGAAATGGTAGGTGATAGAGATAACAAGAGGAGCACTACAGGATATGTATTTACTGTAGGTGGAACAACTGTCAGTTGGGTTTCAAAAATCCAAAGTGTTGTTGCACTTTCAACAACAGAAGCAAAGTATGTTGCTGCTATAGAGGCTAGTAAAGAAATGATTTGGTTACAAAGGTTTATGGATGAATTGGGTAAGAAGCAGGAGTTGGGCAGTTTATACAGTGACAACCATAGTGCCATACATCTTGCAAAGAACTCTGCATTTCATTCCAAGACTAAGCATATACAGCTCAAGTACCATTTCATGCAGTCAGCATTGGAAGATGGATAGTTGAAGCTGGAAAAGATACACACTAGCCAGAATCCTGCAGATATGTTAACAAAAGTTGTAACCAGGGAGAAACTAGGAATCTACTCAGTTTCAATTGGTCTTCAAGTATGATGAAGAAGATGAGAAATAGCCAGGTCCAAAGTGGAGTCATTTTCTATCAAACGAAGCAGCGGTGGAGTTGCTATAATCAGTCTCCAAGTGGGAGATTGTTGGGTGTGGAGCCTGATTATCTTTTGTATTCAAAGGTTTCAGCTGGATGAATACTCCACGAAGACTGTACACCCCTCCATGCAGGGGGGTATGGGGGGGACGTGTCCCCCCCGCGGGGGTCTGGGGGGGCTAATCCCCCCTGGCTGGGGGGTCTGGGGGCTAGCGGTCCCTTAGTAAGGGTTTAGTGGAAGCGCCCTCGAAGCTAAAAATAGATGTAAAATTGCCTTGTAAAAGTCTAGTAATTTCTAGTCAATCCAGACCATTCATTAGGCGGATGATCTGACAGTAGAAGTTATGTTTAATTTAGGGTTTCTTTCCCTAGAAGGCAACCCCTCATTATATATAAGGGAATTGTATTGCGTCTATGTATATCTATATTCTGAGTGAGGAAGAGAGAGGAGAATGAGAACGAAGAGGGAGTTACAGCGGATCTGTTGTAGGTTGTATCTCTTTAGTTTTCTGGATAATATAAAAAGAAGGACTGGCTGTTTCTCCGTGGATGTAGCCCAAACTGGGTGAGCCATGTATATCTATGTCTCTCTTGTTTTATGCGTTTTCTGTGTTTATATTTTTGCAATATTTTATGTGTTCCATTGCTCTGTAATATATAATTTTCTAACATCTAGCCATGACCCCTTTGTAGCTGCACTCTCAGAGAAACGTACAATATATGTTCACAACATTCCTTAAAGGTGTCCATGCCAAACCCATGCCAGGAAGTTGTTGACGAGCACAGATTGCATCATGCAGATAGCCTGACATGAAGAATGTTTCTTGTTGATCCTTGGGGAGACTCAAGGCATTGGGTACATGCACTTTTAGCTCGAGAGGCAACATGTCGAACTAGTTGAAAGGTTTTCCTTCACTTGCTAGCTGATCCAACATAAAAGCCCAACTCTACAGGAAGGTCTCTATACTCTCCTGGCCATACAAGCGGCATGGGAACATGACCAAGAATTGGTAATCCTCCCTAAGTTTCTTTGTCTTGTATAATTGGTTAGGTGTTGTCCTGAAATTTGATGGCTTCCTTACCCAATGCTTCAATATGTCTGTGGTATTTGTGCTATTGTTGGGAGTGTAGAATGGTGCATCCATTCTGTTCACCAGCTATGGAAAATTATACATCTGTTGGTAATATTTTGTACTAAAGGTTGCAAGCTCTACTCCATTGACACTTATTAGTATCAACATCTCAATATCAGCACGTGAAACAATCTAGTGGATCACATCCATGCATGGGAAGGTGGGATACCTACATGTAACCTTGTAGAATCCTAACTTATGAATATTTACATAGACTTCTTGGTCCTTCGGATTCTCCTCAAGGATGCCTGAGAAAATAGTGTTGATATCTTGCCATGCGATCTTGATGTCCTTCTCAATGAACAGGTGTTTTTTTGTGTACACGGGAAAGTTCATAGGCACCTGCTCAACTACATCTCAAGTATTGCTTTCATTGTGTCTTTTGATGCAACTCTCTTGGAGACCATGCTACCTATAATACTAAGAAGCTGCTCAAAGCCTATGGTACCTAGAGATAAAGAAGACACTCACAGCAATTCAATGTTAGCTAAAAAACATAAATCAACTTGAGAATCAATTGGGCGACAATACGGTGATTGTTGGGCATGAATGCACAACACTGACTCTAGGAGGCTCAGAGACTATCAACTGGAACTATACATTGTGTAGTCTCAGCTTCCAATGAGGTTCATTGCTGACTAGAACTACACAATGCGCAATCCAGTGAGGTTGACTGTTGACTAAAACTGCACAATGCGCAAATCAATAAGGCCGGGTTGCTAGATAGAATTGCGTAGTGCATAGTTCCAGTGGGAAGGACTAGGGCACTGCCTCCCAGGATTGCATAGAGCACAACTAGGAGTCAGTGTGAGTAGCCTTTGTGTAATTCTTGGAGGTAAGGTAGAACCTTGACTACCGAGAATGCACAATGCATGTTGGGAGAAGCAAGATCTGGGCCAAGATAACCCATATCTACCAAAGGAAACCCTGAAAATGTGAAGGAGTAAATGTGTGTGTAAAGATTGTGTAGATCTGAGTGAATAGACATGCATGCAATTGAATTAAGTGCATAAAACAGTCAAACAGAAAAACCATGAAGTTCATGAAGAGTGTCGCCGCCATGACGACTATTAGTATAGAAACAATGTTATGCATGTGACACTGAGGAAATACAATGCAAAACTTGAAACAACAATTCGACAAGTTAAAACACATTTAAACACCAATGATCATTAAATAAAATAAGGAAAAAATCATTCATACAAGCTGAGAAATAAAAAGTGACAAAAAATGTGGCAAAAGACATGAAAATCAAAACTTACTCGGAAAAGTTGCATCAACTGTGCTGAAGGTTCCTAGATGCCTCAGGAATCCCAGAGCTCAAAGATTGAATGTGAAGAATGAGCTCTAAGGTGCCATTTAAATATATCTAGTGAGATTAGGGTTTATGACACGCATGCCACAAATATAGGAAAAAGCATCACTTGGTGGGGAGTTTCTAAAATTGACTTTGCATGTAACTCCCGCTACTAAAAATAGATCCCTAAAATCTAGGGATTCATTTTGCTTTTTTGCTTTTTATTTTTCAGGAAAAGATGTTAGGAATGCAAGTAAGGATTGCATAGTTTTGGAGGGAACCATGAAACCTACTAGCACATGTGAAGGATAGTCACTGAGGGAAAATCTTTTGCATTGTTTATGGGCTGAGTGGCCCTGGCTTGATGGCCATCTCTACGTAATTTTTCAGAGCAAGGTTTCTAGCCTACTCTGCACATTTCTAGAGAGCAGTGATGGTTGGCCTGCTCTATGCATTTATGGAGAGCAGTGTTGGTTGGCTTGCTCTACACAATTTCTGAGTGCAGGGTAACTGCTGGGTTTCTCTGCACAATTCTTGAGGGGAAGACAAACTACCCTCAAGATTGCACTATTTTTTTCGACAACCCAATGACCGAATGTGAACCAAGTTCTGGTCAGCTTGTGGTGAGTCAACAGAGAAAGTAAGTGAACCCCAACTGTTAAGCGACAGATAAAATCAAATAAACAAAAGTACCTTATCAGTATAGGATAATTGCTATGATTTTGGGGAGGGAGGCTCCAAAACAAAGCGAACGAAATATTTTGTAGGGTGGTTGTAGCCGCTACAACATTGGCACCACACTTATAGAACTCTAGCTCTTTTTATGAAAATTATTTATGAAAAGCGAGTCTAACTCCTTCGGAGGTATTGTTTGATTCTTTGATCATCATGGCTTCAACACTAAGCTTGAGTTAAATATATAGTCCCTACCATTCTCTTGATTAGTTGACACACATACCAAGATAGGAAAACTGAGTTGTTTTGATTAGAGATGAGGGGTATATTGGTGCAAGACTAATATAGATGTCAGAGTCTTAGCTTCATCTCTGGTGTTGCTTCATGGCCAGTAGGCTTGGATATTACCCCGGTGGAGTCACTCAGAAACATATGAATTGCTTCACTGCTAGCGAGCCTAGTTAGTACCCCAGTGGAGTTACTTACATCACCTATCTACACAGGAAGCCTTTCTCTTCTTTTGCCTTGTTTTTTTTTTCATTTTTAAGTTTTTCATTTTTCAAAGAACTGTGCATAGGCACATATTTATTTCAAAGGCAAAAGAGGGATCCTGACTTATTGAGAGCAGAAGAGGTTATCCCTTCAGAGAATTATTTTATATATAGCTTTGACAATACATGTAAATGTTTTCCCCCTTGCCTTACTCTACATGACTGAGATGATAAGGGTTAACCCAAAAAAAAACCAATTAGAGTAGACAGTACTAGTTAGAAGTGCTAGCATCGTGTTTTCACCAATATTCACTCTGAACAGAATGTATTTTCCTTCAGGGTATCATCCACTGAAGATAACAAGATCTTCATAAGGAGAGAGGACAATAGATAACCAAGTGTTGATAGATGTACAAGTCCCCTTGTACTTTGCCTTTCTTGTCTTAAGAGCCACACATGATTTCATGTGAAACTAAACCTATGGGTGCATGAACAAGCAAACAAACAAGAAAGAAAAGGACAAAAGTAAATGACATCAAAGTAAGAAATCAAAGAAAATAAACAAGCAATGGAAGCAAATTAAACAAAACAAGTATGAAAAAAATAAAAACAACAAATCAAACACTACTCCTACTCCTAAAACAAAGAGTGCATGGGCCGACTCATGTAAAGTGATATTTCCAATGTATCCATCAATGCATTGGTTGACACATGTTGGTGAAGGTGTGGTTCACAAGAAATATAGGCTTGTAAAGAAATAAACAAGAAAGATATAGCAGCGAATACCAACATGCTCCTAATTTAAAAGCGTCCAAAGAAAAGAAAAGAATAACAACACAAGATAAACATTTTGTAGACCTAGCATGGTTATGCAAGACATTGTGTGCAGATGACAAACACATACATTCTTTTGACTATGACAAATGAGAGAACATGAGAAAGAATGAAAACTTACATTTAGCAAGAGTTCTCATTGTGTATGATTCCTGCAATGCCTAAGCAATGTGATCATGTGATTGAGGTGGAGGTTGTGAAATCTGTAAAATAAATTGATCTTCGATGTAAAAAGGAGAGTGATGAGGAGCCTTGGGTGTTTCAACAAATTTTTTATTTGAAGTAGAATCAACCTCAAGACATCAAGGACTTTACACAACCATCAGCTCAGGCCGAAGTGCCTCAGCAGCTTGTGGGGTTTCCACTTCATCAGTAGGTAGATCATCAAAGACGGGTGGCTTGGAAAGATCAACAGGAAATGAATTAACATCGCGATCAAATGAAGGATTAAAGAGATCATGACAACCATGATCAAAAAGTTCGATATGTTCATCGAAATCCTAATGATCTCACGAATCATACAGATGGGTTGATGAGAAACAAGAATGTTCAGCCTCTGCATTTCTAGAAATGATAGATGAAATATTGAGTGGATTTGAAAGGAAAGATGTGTCCTTCTCATATGAAAAATTAACAATGGAAGAATCACCAAATATGTTAGGAAAAAGAGGATGAGGTGTGGACATAAGGAAGTCATCCTTCACCACAATTTCTTCTTCAAATTCCCACACATACTCATCATAAATGATAGCACTATTTGACTTCTCACCACAAACTCCATAGACAACTTGATTCTCATGAAAAACAAGTGTGGAGTCCAGAATGGGAGAACACACCATAGTGTAATCCAGAGGATCAACAGAACGTGAGGACATAGGTTGAGGAAGCAAGTCCAAGTGACAACCAACAGTCTTGTAAGTCAAATCTGCACAGAAATAAAGAGTAGGTGGGGTGGGAGGATGTGATAGTTCAACAAATGGGTGCGCACCTTCTCCCACCTCACACTGCAAGGCTATAGATTTTTTATGAGACGAGGATGGAAAATCACTTGCGAAAATGACATTGTCCATCTTATATTTGGAAGCTCTAACATTGAGCTACGCTGGGAGGGGTTTGAATGATTCTAACATTTGTGGATTTTCAGATATGTGAGGAAGATAGTGAAATATTTCACGAATAAATTTAGAATAAATTTCATCCTCTAGGAATTGAAATGTGAGATTATGAAAGCATTTTGAAAGTTGTAACAAGGATTCATTAGGAGCTTTCCACAATTCTAGAAATTTTTTGTTCCATGCTTTACGGTCAAAATGATGGAAATCACGGTCCACCTCTACAACAAACTGGTTAAGAGAGTGAATAGATTGATCAGACAGTGTGACACACCATTACAATGGGTTCCCTCAGAGCGTGAATGCGAACAACAAGAAGGTCATGTAATCCTCATAGATTCCATACCTATGACAAAGACTCGCAAAGACAACTCTGTGTCTAAGCCAGGTTGTTCCACCTTCAGCTTTGTATGTGTTTTGTGACAATTCATTCCAAAGATCCTCCTATATTTCAAAGTCATTTCCATAAGACATACATCTCAAAGGATGAATTTTACTATTAGTCATGAAATATGTGTAGAGATTCAAAACATACTTTGACGACTCAACTTGTAATTTGACCCTCCTTCTAGTGCTAGAAATGTTGACGGTGTTGCACCCGCCAACATGTCAACTGATCTCCTTGGTAAGAAGACCCAACTAGACCCCAAACTGTTTGCAGTAGGACTCCCAACAGAGGGTATTAAAGTTAAGCCTTGACTGCGATAGCGCACAAAGGTAAGCAACATATCTTTGTTGGAAGTAAGTGTGTGACCTCGCAACAAGTCAAGAGAGATGCATGGGGAGGTTCTAACACACGAAGGGGGAAAAGAAGTGTATCCCTTAGAATCCTGTAATAGTATGCAGCCTCAAGGGAACACATGAGATGAATTACATCACAAGTTGGAAAGAAGAATAGTCGACAATCCAAAGTGATGGGTTAAACCGAAAACACAACTGCAACTAGATTCATACAGTCATGTATGAAATAGTTCATACAAAAGGCGTAAGTTAAATAACATACATTGCTAAAGTAAACAAAATAGTCAAACTACAATAACAAATTTGCGTGAAGACATGTTGGCTCTGTTATATTATATAAATTGAAAGTTCCATCCATACATAAAAACATGACAACCACTAGCCCCAATAGTGGAACGTTAGATTCAACACCTCCTGCTCCTGCAAAGAGATGTACTTTCTCTGCACTATGGAGAAGCCAAGGCTCATCAAAATACTCTCCAAGCCCTTCTTTAAGCAATTCCTATCAAAATCTTGGCTTTGGAAAGCCTGTTCTATGATTTATGAGGTTCTATTTATAACAAAGGGTCGGGTGACCCATGACATTCCCCTTTGTGACTCTTAGACTACCCTCATGACTCTTCAAATTCATTACATATAACTCTTTACATTACATATTATTGTTTACATTCCACTAATGACACTTATTATTCCACTTTACATCATGTTTACAATAATAATAATTCTCCACATATACCCATGTGGGACAAAAATGGGCTTGAGTCAGCTAGATAAGACAACACTAAGACTCAAACGGCTGTAGAAAGACCAACTCAACAACATCCTCTCAGTGATCCTCTATGAAAAACTGATGCCAAGCTTGGTAGTGTGCAATGGTGTCTACATACTCTTTGATGATATACTCCTGGAAACAAATTCTTGCCTCCATTTCTTCTAGGTATACTGATTTGGAACCTCTGTCCAAATTGTCTTGTAACATGCGTAGCTTAATCCTGAGCAAGGCCGAACCGACGATATACATCTACATGTTATCTTCACTGACTTTCAAATCGGTGCTAGTGGCTATGAGCATCAATTGATCAAATTATGCATTGAGCTTTAGTCAGACATGGTTCTCTTTGGCTTCTGTCAGTGTTTCGATTAATGGGGTGCAATACTTTCTCACCACGACATCCAAACTCCTGAACAACGATTTGTACGAAGCCTCAATATTGGTGATGAGTGGAGGGAGTTCCTCATAGTTCTGAATTGGACTTTGGATGTGTGCTTTGTCCAAATCTACTTATGGCTTCATCATCTTGTGCAAGTGAAGTGGAGCTACCTTGTACCCCATTTTCCATGTATGTACATGATCAATAGTGGCATGTATATCTATGAGTGTTCATGCTATCTTGGTCCAGCGCTGCTGATAACCATTTAGATGGAAAATTACCTTGTGCATGGTGACAAGCCTGTCACACAGTCTCTGCATGACTGTCTCAAGAGCCAATACTTCAGCAAGTATCAATTTCTTCATCCCTTCCCTAGTGTATCCTGTTGATTGTTCCTCTCTCTGCCTAACTTCTTCCAATTCCTTAGCCATGTGCTCATTTTCTACTATCGAAAACTTAACACTTCAACTCATGGCTTCAGCATAACCCTTTTTAGCATAAAAAAAGGCATCAAGATGTATTTGTAAATCTGACACAATAACCCATTCTTCAAAGTGTGCAAGTGATGCATGCTCATCCGGGGTGTGCGCTTTATGTGCTTGTAAAACTATGTGTTATGACTCATCAAAGGCTATGTTGTACACATCTATTCTTCAATTATCCTCAAGGAGAATAATATCCCCTTGCTCACTTGGGACTTGCTCTATTTCTAGAGCTAGTGAAGCCTATGAGGTGACCTCGGTTTCTTTTGGCATGAGGTCGGTGTCCTGATCATGTTCTGATTGCTTCATCTCTATCTGCTTTTGTTCTAGTATCGGTTCATCATGCTCAGCAAGTTCTTGTTACTGTGGCTTCTCATTCTGTTCCTCATCTATTGCTAGTTCTCAGTCTTCAACCTATATCGACATAGTTTGCACTGTCTATGTGCCTTACACTTCCTCCTGTTCATATTCCTATTCTTATTCTTGTTGCACTTCCTTCTCTCTTCTACGCAACTCTTGTTCTTTTTTGAGATTCTTCTCTACTTCCTATAACCTCATCTCTATCTCTTCCAGTATTTGTTTATGTCTCCTTTTCTGTGCTCCTCTCTTGTCACGTTGTCATCACTTTTCTTCTATCTGCAAAGCTTCTCTTTCAACAAGTGGATCTTCCTTAAACTTGTAGTTTTCTTCTACCTCTATGCTTTCGGTAATCTTCCTCTTGCCTTTGTCTTGTGCCGGTTTGCTGCTTGTTGTTGTTCCCTGTGGTGCTGCTACTGTGACTGCAGCTAGCCACTCTACTTCCATGCTGACCGGTTCATTAAGCTCAGAGGAATTACAGAAATATCTCCATGGGTCTTCCTCTAGCCAATGACACGCCCCGTGGATCCAAGAATAGTACACTATCACATAATGGTCCATACAAAGCCATGTGTATCATATGGATTGAAACTCTTGGTGCTGAACTTAAACTTCTTGAAGTCCTTGACCTGGGTATCTACTTCTTTCAAACTCCGGATCACGTACAACTCAATTCATAAAGGAAGCATAGGACATGGTTCGTTCTTCTTCCTATGCAATCCAGCTGATATCCCTATCAAGATGTGGTATGCAACCTCTTGCATGACTAGATTTTCCATGGCAAACTTGGGCAACACATGCGATGCTATCTCCGCATTGTACATCCCGATGAAGGTGTCATCGGGTGAGGTGTACCAATTTGAAATGTTCAGCAACGCCTCCATTGTTTCTTGGGACATGAAAGGAAGATCTTGTTCAAATATCATCATGTACAGAGGGGTGATAAAGTCGTCAGATAGTATAGCCATGAATCCTTGGTAGCTTCACTCTGAGAGAAACTTACAATATACGTTCACAACCTTCTCTAAAGGTGTCAATGCCCAACCCATGCCAGGAAACTATTGACAGGCACAGATTGCATCGAGCAGGGAGGTAGACATGAAGAATCTTTCTTGTTGATCCTACGGTAGACTCTGGTCATTGGATACAAGCACTTTCATGTGGAGAGCCAACATGTTGAACTAGTTGAAAGGTTTTCCTTCACTTGCTAGCTGATCCAACATAGCAACCGTACTTTGTGGGAAGGTCTCCATACTCTCTTGGCCATACAAGCGGCATGTGAAGATGACCAAGAATTGGTAAGCCTTATTGAGTGTCTTTGTGTTGTATATATAGTTTGGTGTTGTCCTCAACTTTGATGGCTCCCTTACCCAACACTTCAAGATGTATCTTGTATTTGTGTTGTTGTTGGGAGTATAGAATGGTGCATTCATTTTGTTCACTCGCTGTGGAAAATTATACATCTGCCGATAATCTTTCATCCTGAAGGTAGCAAGCTCTAATCAAATGACATTTCTTAGTATCATCGTCTCAGGATCAGTGTGTGAGACAATCCATTGGATCACATCCATGCATGGAAAGGTGGGATACCTACAAGAAACCTTGTACAATCATGTCTTCTGAATATTTACATAGACTTGTCACTCCTCTAGATTCTCCTCAAAGCTACCTATGAAAGTAGTGTTGATGACTTGCCGTGTGATCTTGATGTCTTTTGCAATGAACATCTGTGTGTCTATGTACACGGGCAAGCTGATAGACACCTGGTCAACCACATCTCTGGTACTGCTTTCAATTGTGTCTTTTGATCCAGCTCTCTTGGAGGCCATGATACATGTATTTCTGAGAAGATTCTCAAAACCTCTAGTACCTGGAGACAGAGAAGACACACATGACAAGAAAATGTTAGCTAAAAAATATAAAGGACTGCGAGAATCAATCAGGCAAAAAACATGTGACTATTGGGCAAGATTACGTAACATTGAATATGGGAGGTTGGGAGACTATCAACTAGAACTACACAATGCATAGTCTTAGCTTCCAATGAGGTTCATTGCTGACTAGAACTGTGCAATGTGCAGTCTAGTAAGACTGAGTCCTAACTCAAAATGCGTAATGCACAGATCAGGCAAGTTGGGTTGCTGGCTGCAACTACGCAATGCATAGTTCCAGTGGGCAGGATTGGGGCACTGCCTCCCAGGATTGTCTAGAGCACAACTGGGAGCTTTTTTGGGTAGCCTCTATGCAATTCCTAGAGGCAATGCAGAGCCTTGACTGCCAAGAATGTATAGTGCTTATCGGGAGAAGCAAGATCTCGGCCAAGACAGCCTAGATCTGCCTAAAGGGAACCTAAAAATGCGAAGGATTAAATTTGTGTGCAAATTTTGTGAAAATCTGAGTGAATAGCATGCAGTTTAAGTAAGTGAAGAAATCAATCAAACAACAAAACAATGAAGCTCATGAAGAGAGTCGCCACAATGAAAATTGTGAGTACAAAAACTTTGTTATGCATGAGACACTAAGGAAATGCAATGAAAAACTCGAAAAATAAATTCTAAAAGTTAAAACACATTGAAATGTCAACATTCCTTCATTAAAAATAAGGAAAAAAACACTCATACAAGGTGAGAAATAAAAAGCGATAGAAAAATGGCAAAAGACATGAAAATAAAAAATTACCTGGAAAAGATATGCTGACTATGCCAAAGGTTTATGGATGCCTCGGGAATGCCAGAGCTCCAAGATCGAATGTGAAGAATGAGCTATGAGGCATTATTTAAATAGATTTGGCAAACTTAGGGTTTATGACACGCATGCCACAAATCTAGGAAAAAGTGACACTTGGCATGGAGTTTCTAAAATCGACTTTACATGTAACTCGCTACTAAAAGGAGATCCCTAAAATATAAGGATTCCTTTTCGCTTTTTTCTTTTTCCTTTTTTGGGAAAATATGCCTGATATGAAAGGAAGGATTGTGCAGTTCTAAAGGGAACTGTGAAACCTACCACCACATGTGATGGACAATCACTGAGGGAAAATATTTTGTGTTGTTTCTGGGTTGAGTGGCCCTGGACGGCTAGCCATCTCTACGCAATTTTCTAGAGAAAGGATGCTAGCCTACTCTACGCATTTCTGGAGAGAAGGGTTGTTTGGCCTACTATGTAAATTTTTGAGAGCAGTGTTGGTTGGCCTTCTCTGTGCAATTTCTAGAGTAAGGCTAGTTGGCCTGCTCTGAACAATTTTTTAGTGGAGGCCAACTGTCAGGTTTCTCTATGAAATTCCTGAGTCGAAGAGAGACTACCCTTAGGATTGCACATTTTTCCTAGATAACCTAATGACCAAATGTGAACCAAGTGTTGAGTTAGCTTGTGGTTATTCAACGGAAAAAGTAAGTGAACATAATATGTTAAGAGATAGATAAAATCAAATAAACAAAAGTACCAGATTAACACATGATAACTATTCTGATTTCGGGGAGGGAGGCTCCAAAATGAAGCAAAGGAGAAAAATTGGATGGTGGTTGTAGTCCGTACAACACAGCGGAAAAAATAGGAGGAAGATACTAAGGAACCTTAAGTTGAAGAGTCCAGGAAAGAGGAATCAAGAGTTAAGGTTGATATATATCACTACCCACACCACATATAAAATCATCAATCATTGAGGCACAAGAGTGAACATCAAAAACATTATTATGGATTATCATGGCACGAGAATGAGAATTGAATGAAATACACATGGAGACATAACAACACCACATGCAGGAATTATTATATCACATCAAGTAGAAACAAAATTCTACATCAACATGGAAACTAAACAATTGGATCCCATACTCATGTCACTAGGGTGGATAAATGCTAGTGTGTGGTATTAGATGGCTACATTGCTTATCAACTCATTTTGTATAGTTTATTTCCATGTTTCAAGTATAACACATGCAAAGGGGGAAAGAATGTCATTTATGTACGGGGGTACCTAGCGGGGTATGAAGGGAATAAAAATAGATACATATATTATAATAATATAATCTCATTGCAATGTTCTTAGAAGATAGAAGGAGTTACTATAATGTTTCACCTACTCGAATACTTCCTTTTTAGAATGACCTTAGGAGATAATGTGAAGTTTATAAAGTAGTGGAAGAAACATAATGAGAATTGCAAGAATTATTGTATTTGTAAACGAGCAAGTGTTTCTTGAAGATTTTATTGCTTTCTTATGGAATAATATATGGTGCTCCTCCACCTCAAGGATTTTCTCTACATTACAATTTTAATTTTTTTGTGGGAATTCATATTTTTTTGTTGAAGATAAGAAAATATTCTAGATTATATTTTCATATTTGTTGAGTTGCATAACAATTGGTACTAGACAAATTTTATGGGCCAATCGAAAAAGGATTATTTTTCCTTTTTGCAAATTTTCAAGGGTTATAAAAGGGTGATGGAATTAAATTTATTTTTTTGAAACTCTCTAGGTAGAGTTTCAAGAAACTAGCTACAGATCTAAAATACTTCTAAAAATAGCCAGGTTTAGAAGAAAATATTATTTGGAGGAGTGATCACAGATCATGCCTAACTTGCAACAATATTAATGCTTGGAGTGTGCAAGCAACATTAACTCATTCTCACTTTTGAAATATGTTTTCAATTCACAAAATCTCGAACAAATTTATAATATATATATATATATATATATATATAGAGAGAGAGAGAGAGAGAGAGAGAGAGAGAGAGAGAGAGAGAGAGAGAGAGAGAGAGAGAGAGATATTTCTTTTTTCCTCTGAATTGTAAAATATTAGTACATAATAATCATATATCTAATTCCTCTTCTATCATTACTAAAATTTAGATAAGGGGAGGGACACGTCTCAGAATGATCTTGAGGATCATTCTTTTTTTTTCTTTTTGCAGTTATTAGTTTATGATCTGGACTCGTTGTTGGGCTATATGGTTTTTACAGTTTCAAGTTTTTTATATGATCAGGATGATCAGTAAATAGTGTATATGAACATGGATTGTTCTCTTTGTTAGTGAATGCATCTCAAACATGCTGGACTTCAACATGTAATTTTCTTAATTTATTTAATGAAAATTACGCTTTTTCCTAGGAAATGTTTTTTACTATAATTTGGATGAGTTTGAATTTTCCAAAAAGGAATCCAAGCTCCTTTTTTTTCCACAAATTCTTAGCTTTCTTCATATTTTTCCTCCTATAAATCCAATCTATTTTACTAAACTTAATAAAAAACTACTTCCATCTATATCCACAAAAGCAGATAAGATTTATTATCTTTTTTAACATCATTCCTATCAAAATTTTCTATTATTTAAACTAAAACAAAGCTAATTTACTAATAAAGTAAAGGAATCTTTTTCAATTTCAAGAGTAATATGCTCCTGCATCTGAATCTTGGGGAAGAAAATTTCTGTGGTCTCTTGAACATTTGTGTAATTCTTGGACATCTCTGGAACAATCATCCAAGTAGTATCCTCCAATGGTTGATTTCTACACTTCACCAAATACTGAACATACTCTTTTCCTCTAGTTTTCTTCACCATTTTTTGATCTAATAGCCCTTCAATTTCCTTTGGAGTTACTTTGGGCAGTTGCTGCTTCCATTCAATAATTTTGATCTACTTCACTGGAAGACTCACCATCTGAAAATTTTCATGTTCCCTGAAAGGAATACAATTAAGAAACTTTAAAAATTGGGGAAATAACAACATTTCTTCGAAGCTCCACTTCATAATAATTTGATTCCTTAAAATTTAACAAGGTGTGATCTTTTTGAGTTTTAGCTTGTTGTAAGTTCCTTTATGAAATATTTCTTTCCTCAAATGTACCATGCATAAATCACCAATCTCAAAGTTATGTTTCCTTCTCTTTGAATCATATCCTTGTCTTTATATTTCTTGTTGCTTTCTATGGTTGTTGTTTAACTCTTTCTTACAATTCTTACACGCTCAATAAAAATTCTTCACCTTCTGGACTTCTTAAAGCTTGTTTTTTGAAATTCCTCTATTCATATACTCCCCTTGGATGCATTCTATACAAGATCTGGAAGGGACTCATACTTGTACTTATGTTGGGTGTATCGTTGTATGCAAATTTAGCCTAAGCAAGGACCTGATCCCATTGTTTGGGAGTTTCACTTACCAAGCTTCTTAGTATGTTTCCCAAGCTCTTATTCACCACATTTGTTTGCCCATCAGTTTGTTGGTGATAGGCTAAGCTAAAATTAAGGTTAGTACCCAACTTCTTGCATAAATTTCTCCAAAAATGATTTGAGCTTAAACAGGAATGCTACAACTTACAAATATAATCATAAACACAGAGATGTAGCAGAAAATCACTTGATTTCATTAATAGAAAAATATTGAATTATGCTTACAAACAAAATGGAAATAAGACAGCCCAGGCGATGGTAGCTTATCTCTGAGAAGAGATATCGCAGCTACATGCCTCTAAACAGAGTTGCAATGAGGCTCAAGGGCCTTTTTATTATTTAACAATAAGAGAAAACCTTAAACAACCAAAACCCTAACCCAAGGAGATGTAACACCAATAATTTATGGGCCTCGTTGGGGTTAGTTGGGAAACCAACTTCCCGGGGTCGTAACTTGGTCATATTATATTTGTTTGATGTGTACAATACCTCATTGGAAATATCTCTCCGAGGACTATAGCTACCAATGTCATTGCAAAGAAATCACTAATGGATTTTTTCCAAAAAAAAACGTCGTTTAGGGCCTCAAAACGGCTCTGAAAGTTTAGGACCCCAAAAAGTGCCAAAAATAGTAAACTGTGCAACAATTAAGGAAACTGAAAAATGGAAAGAACCAATGGTGAGGGTCCAAGTGGAATAGGCGGGTGGCCACCTATATCCACCTGCATCAATACTCCCCCCTTAGGAAGTAGTGGTCCCCATTGCATGGAGTTCCTCCATGAGATGAGGAAACTTTTGCTGAACTTGGTCCCTAGTGAGCCATTTGCCTTGGTGAAGGAGTTGACCTGCTTTGACAACTTGATATAGCTATATCCTTTGTTACCCAGTATCCATGATCTATGTGTCCATGATTTGATTAGTTGTGGCCTATTCCATGTAGTCTGGGTTGAGCTCTGTTGGTGTGAGTTGTTCTAGAATGTTAGATGTGTCCAACAATGGTGGAAAGTATGGCCGAAGGCGATCTACACTGAACACTTGGTGCAGACCAAGGAACGGTAGGATGATGAGTTGGAAGGCATTTTCACCGATGGCCTTGGTGATGGTGTATGGCCCATATTGCAGCAGGCAAATCTTGCGGGGGGTCCAACAAGGTGCTCCTTCTGCAAATGTAGCCAAACTTTGTCGCCCACCTAGAAGTTGTGCGACACTCAATGTTGATCATGGTTTTGCTTGTGCTTAGCATTATCTCTATCCAATATATCATGGACCTATTGGCGGATTTGTTGAATGCACTCAATGAATATGTTAGCCCTTTTAGCTTCAGACTGCATGTGAGTCAAATCTACCTGAGTGGCTGCAAATTGTATGGCCACATCAATGGGGCATAATGGCTGAAATCCCAGCCCTACCTAAAAGAGGTTGCGGCCTATGTAGCTGTGGAGAGCTCTATTTTAGCTATGTTGGGCATAAGGGAGACTTTCATCCCATTTGTGTGGATGCTTTGAGTTGTACATGGGCAGAATGTGTACGATCATCCTATTGACAACCTCTATTTGACAATCAGTTTGGGGATGGAAAGTCATGGACTTAGTAAGTTTTATATCCATCATAGACCAGAGACTTGACCAAATTTCGCTTAGGAATATATTGTCTTGATCTGAGACAATGGAATATGGGATCCCAAAGTGTACCCACACTCGCTCAAAGAAGAGCTTAGTAGTGGCCTTTGCTATGATACTCTTCTTGCAAGTCGCCATGATGGCTATCTTAAAGAATCTCTCGACGACCATGAAAATGCAATCGTTGTCGTACTTAGTATAAGGAAGGGGTGACATATAATCCATGGAGACAGATTCCCAAGGTCGACTAGGATTAGGTAGAAGAGTATATAGGCCTTGCTTCTTGATGGTTGATTTGGAAATGGTGCAGGCAGTGTAGGATCTAATGTACTTCCCAACATCCTTACGAACTTTCAGCCAATAAAACTACTTCTACAATACCGCCACTGTTTTCTCTACTCTGAAATGTCTAGCGATCTGACTGTAGTGCACCTCCCTAATCATCTTTGCATGCTCACTTGAAGGAATATAGATGTGTCCCATGTGGCATAATAGTGCATCTTGAAGGTGAAAATTTGTAACTGGCTTCCCTTCCAGGAGTATCTAGTATATGCTACCAAATTCTGGATTGCTCTTGTAAAGATGTGTCCACCTCAATGTCTCATGCCCACAGGAGTCGAGCACAGTGATTAGCACCATGACCAGTGGTTGGCTGAGGCAGTTAGCAACATTATTCATATTTCCCTTCTTATACTTAATGTTCAAATGGCACTGTTGCAAATAGGAGGACCATTTCTAATGGCGAACGTTCTGCAACTTCCCGTCTATCTATATGAACTGTAGAGGTCGGTGGTCTGTGTGGATGACTGTTTCCTTCCCCAAAATGTAATGCTTCCATTGACGGCAAGCCTGCACAATGTAATACATTTCTTTATCATAAGTGGGGTACTTTTAGACAGTGTTTGAAAGTATCTCATTCTGGTAAGCGATTGGATGCCATGATGAGTAAGAAATGTACCAATAGCATAATCGGAGGCATCTGTCTCAATCTCAAATGGTTGTTGCAGATCTGGTAATGTGAGCACTAGTGGATAAAAAGGTGATTCTTCAACCCATATAATACTCATTGTTGGGTTTCCAACCAAAATAACTCTTCTTTCGCTCTTCTCTTGGTGACTTTACTTAAAGGCCAAGTGATATGAGAGGACCCCAACACAAACCTATGGTAGAAATTGGCAAGACCCAAAAGGTTGCGGAGCTCTCTTAGAGTGGTTGGGGCTGGCCAATCCCGAATGACTTGTATCTTGGATGGGTCCACCTGTACACCCTATTCATCAACGATGTACCCTAGATATTGAACTTGGTTCAAGCCAAAGGTGCATTTCTCCAAGTTAGTGCACAACTTGTGTTGTCGAAGGGTTTGAAGGACCTGTTGAATATGATGGGTGCTATTCCCAACTCTAGCTGAAGATAAAGATGTCATCTGCATACACCACCACAAATGCATTGGTGAAGGGTTGCAAGATGTCATCCATCAAAATCATGAAGGTTGCAAGGGCATTTATAAATCCAAATGGAATGACCAAGCATTCGAAAAGGCCCTCCTTGGATTTGAAGGCAGTGTTCCACACATCGGATGGTTCGATAGGCACCTGGTGATAGCTTGACTTCAAGTCAATCTTGCTAAAGTATTTTTCCCCCTTCAGCTAGTCCAGAAGGTCGTCAATTCACAAGATTGGGTACCTATTCTGGAGAGTGATCTTGTTCGGTGCTCGATAGTGAATACAGAGCCTCCAAGTCCCATCCTTTATCTGTACCAATATAATTAGGCTACCATAGGATGATGAGCTTGGACTGATGTGCCCTTTCTGTAGTAGTTCCTAGATCTACCTCTTGATATCATCATTCTGTTAGAAAATTATATATTACAGAGCAATCGAATACATAAAATATTGCAGAAATATAAACACAGAAAATGCGTAAAACAAGAGAGACACATATATATGTGGTTCACCCAGTTTGGGCTACGTCCACGGAGAAACAACCAGTACTTATTTCTATATTATCCATCAAATTGAAGAGATACAACCTACAGCAGATCCATTGTAATTCCCTCTTCACTCTCAATCTCCTCTCTCTTCCTCACTAAGAATATAGATCTATATAGACACAATACAATTCCCTCATATATATTTTGGGGTTGCCTTCTAGGGAAAAATCCCCTAAATTAAACATAACTTTTACCATCAGATGTCCACCTAACGAATGGCCCAGATTGATTACGACATTACAACATTTTACAAGGTCGCTCCCTCCTGAACCCTCTAGTCTGGCGATACCTTTGAATACAAAAGATAATTAGGCTACACACCCAACACATTCTCCAAAACATAGCATCGATAGATCCGTCCATTGGGTAGTGACGTGCCGGGGGTCAGATCGATGGAGTGCTTGACCTAACAGTGTAGAGGTACCCCTATGGGTGAGACAAAAATATCTGTGTACTCAGCCACAACTTTGTCCATCTGCTTCTACTATGTAGAGGAGACCTGCCTGGAAGTTGTGGCCACAACCTTCTTCTTACCTTGGGGGCAAATCATAAGAAAAACAAATCTCCTAGTATGAGAAATGATCTTACTACATTTCTTTACAATGATCAAGGAGATGGCGTTAGGAGGGGCTACCTACAGTATCCTATTCAAGTTATTAGCCAAAGTAATAATCACAGAACGAGGCTTATACTCATATACAACATGTTGCTTCCACAAGTATGGTTGTCCTAACAATGAATCAGAAACTTCAAGAGGAGCAATGTCACACAGTACCTCATCCTTGAAGGGCTTGATGCTACAAGGAAGGCGACACTACTGATTGACGCGGAGCTCTTGTCCTTGATGAAGCCACCCAATGGTGTGCGACTGTGGATGCGATGTAGTCTTTAGGCCTAGCTGCTTCATGACCTATGCTAAAATGAGGTTCTTTTGGCTCCCGCTGTTGATAATGAACTGTAGCGGAGAACCCTTCACCCACAGTTGTGGGGGGAAAAGGCGTTTCCCCTCCTCTGGATCTTCAGGCTCAATTTTTTGGATCTTTGTGGTGGCCACGATGGCACTGGGCTTCACATCAATGATTTGTTTCCCTTTTTCGGTTCCTTTATTGGGTTCTGATTTAGAGTCAAAACCCGCATCTGATTCGGAAGCCTTTAGCTCAGCAACCAGTGACTGCTTGGCACGGTACTCGCTTTTTTGTGAGTGGAGCTCTTATGGAACTCACACCATTTTCTCGTGTCCTTCTTCATCTTCGTGGTGTCGTTCTTTGCTTGCGGCTTCAGCGAGTTGTCCTAGGTAACCCTTCCTTGGTTTGGTCCTTTATTTTGTGGTTTGGGGGTTCCTTTTCCTTACTTTGGATTCATAGATCCAAAGTCCAGGTTCTTATTTTTAAACTCCTACTCAGTCTTTACAATGTACCGATAAGTCATGCTGAGCAAGGAGATGTCCAGGGACTGCATCTCGTTCTGGATGTACTTGTGTAGACAACCACGGTACTTGACCAACAAATGACGCTCAGTATCCTTGTTACACAGCTTCATGCGAAGGGTATGGAAAGTATTTGTGAACTCTGGCACATCTTTGTCCCTTCCTTGCGGTAGCGTGGTCCACTTTATGTATTTATCTTCATATCTTCTAATGGGGTAATATTGTTCCTAGATGGCATCTCGAAAAGAATTCCAAGGGGGTGCAGCTGAAAACAATGATGGTTCACTCTCATCCTTTTGTTCATAGTAGGTTTCCCACTAGACTTTGACGTGTGGGGAAACTTTGAGAAGTGGAAAAGTAATATTTTCTCGATTGAAAAAGTCATGAACTGAAAAATATCCTTCCAGTAGATTTAACCATTTATCTACAGCATCTGTGTCAATCACACCTTCAAATATGGGAATATTGAAGTTAACTTGTACCTTAAAAGGAGGAGCGCCTCTGAAGTGGCTACTGGATGAAGATGCATTGCCTGTGGGTAGTCGTCGAAGGATCGAGGAAAAGTTATCCATCATTGCATCCCTTTGTCACTTGAGGGCTTCCTTCAGAAACATTTTGAAAGGATCTCCTTCCCCCTCGTCTTTCTTTTCTTCCATCATGGGAGGTCGTCAGGTTTTTTGAGGTTGATCCTGCAATGGTTCAACCAAATCGAGCCCTAACTCCTTATATGATGACCTCTTTGGGGACATTCAAAGAAAAACAGAGAAAAAGTAGACCGCTCTGATACCACTGATCTGAAATTAAATAGGAATGCTACAACTTACATATATAATCATAAACACAGAGATGCAACAGAAAAGCACTCCATTTCATTAATAGAAAAATATTGAACTATGCTTACAAATAGAATGGAAATAAGATATCTCGAGCGACGGTACCTTATCTCTGAGAAGAGATGTGGCAGCTACATGCCTCTAAACTGAGTTACAATGAGGCTCAAGGGCCTTTTTATTATTGGATAATAAGAGAAAACCCTAAACAACCAAAACCGTAACCCGAGGAGATGTAACACCAAGAGTTTATGGGCCCCATTTGGGTTAGTTGGGCAGCCAACTTCTTAAGGTCATAACTTGGTCATATTATCTCCCTTTGATGTGTATGATAACTCGTTGGAAAGATCTCTCTGAGGACTACCGATGTTGATGTGATTTCCATAGCAATCGAAAAGGAATTTTTCCAAAAAAATGTCGTTTAGGGCCTCAAAATGGCTACAGAAGTTTAGGACCCAAAAAAACTGCCAAAAATAGTAAATTGTGATAAAATTAAGGAAACTAAAAAACTAAAACAAACAATGATGAGGGTCCAAGTGGAATAGGCGGGTGGCCACCTATATCCACCTGGATCAAAAAATGACTGACAAACCTTGTGTCTCTATCAGATAAAATGCTTCTAGCAAATCCATGCAACCTTACCACATCTTTAAATAACAAATTAGAAACATTGGTGGCATCACTAGTTTTTCTACAAGGTATAAAATGTGCCATTTTAGAGAATTTATCAACCACAACATAGATAGAGTCATTACCTCTTTGAGTTTTTGGAAATCCCAATGTGAAGTCCATACCCATTGAGTCCTATGGCCTACTAAGAATCTGTAATGGTTGATATAAACCTCTATTTTTACTTCTTCCCTTTGCATGTTGGAAGATCCTACATTTTGCAACAAACATTTTGACATTTGCTTGCATGCATGGCCAAAAATTAAAATAATTCAGTTGATAAATTTTTTTATCTTTCCCAAAATGTCCTCATAATCCTTCGTTATGCTTTTCCCTGATAAGATTTTCTCTCATAGAACATTTGGGTATGCACAATATGTTATTTTAAAAGAAAATCCTTCCCGCCACATAAAGCTTAACCATGGAGTTCTATCCCCACTAACTGGATTGTTACAAGAAGCATATGCATCTTTAAAATATTCCTTGTACATCTCCTTCATTTCATCAAATCCTGAAGTGTTGATTTAAAACTCATGCAAAATCAAATTTATTCTCCTTAATGCATCAGAAACCTTATTTGATTTACCACTTGTATGCTTGATGACAAATGTGAAAATTTTCAAGAACTTCACCCATTGCTTATGCCTCTAATTCAACTTGGCTTGACTGTTGATAAAATGTAGAGCATGGTTATCAGTATAAAGAACAAATTCTTAGGGCATAAGATAATGCCTCCATATTTTTAAAGCTCGAACAATAACATAGAAATCTTTCTCATAAGAAGAATGCTTATGCCTTCATTTATTTTTCCCTGAAATATGCAATCTCCCTTCCTTCTTGACGTAGGACAACTATAATAGCAACTCCACTTGCATCTGTCACAACTTGAAAAAATTTGTTAAAATATGGTAAGGCTAATACAAGTTGTTCAATTATCCTTTGCTTTAGTGTTTTAAAATTTATATCGGATGCTATAGTCAATTTAAATGGTTGCTTATTTGAACACGGATGAGATAGGAGCAATCTCGGAGGCGGGAATGAAGTAGGAAGACAAACCAGGGTTTCGAACTGTTACAGAGGCAGTCCTTCATGGAAGGGCGCAAAGGAGGGAGCTCCACTCCCTCCTACAAGAAAGCTGTGGCTAGCAGAGGGAAAAAACCAATGGAAAATGACAAAGGGCCTTTAGAAGGAAGGGATAGAAGCAGTGAAGAAGAGCAGGAGGGAACTAAGTCAAGGAAGCATAATGATGCAAAGGAAAATGAGGAAGAAAACAAGGAGCAAGGCACTAAAGACAAAGCACACATGGGACCATGCAAACCCAAAGCGGCGGTAACTCCCAGGGTCATTTTAAATGATCCGGTGTTGCAGGCACACAGGGATCACATGCAAACATATGCAATCATTTGTAAATTCATGGGGTTATGGCCCACTGAAAAAGCTTTACAAACGTGGATTAAATACCACTGGAAACCAAAAGGCAGCATTGACCTACATCTTGGGTCTAAGGGATTTTTCACTGTAGTATTTGCAAATATTGAAGATAAGGACAGAGTGTTTGAAGGAGGGCCCTACTTTTATGCTGCAGCAGGCCTCTATATGCAACCTTGGGTTATGAATTTTGTTCTGAAACGCGAAACTTTTACTTCAGTCCCAGTTTAGGTAAGACTCTATTCTCTACCTCTTGATTACTAGCAAACAGAATCTCTATCCGCCATAGGTAACAAGTTAGGGCGTTTTTTCAAAGTTTCTATTATGAAACCAACTCAAGAAAAGATAGAAAAGATGGATCAATGCCTTAGAATTCAGCCTCTTCGAGGGGGCAACCTCCTTTACATTACATAAATGAACAATTCTTGGATGATTCAAATGACAAAACCTCCTTTCTATATATAGGAGTCTAAGGAGTCACAATATAATCCAGCCGACCTAACAATAATAATATAAAGCCACAAAAATAACAATAGAGGAATTCTATGGGGCACAGTAATAACAATATGGGGGCAATAGGGGCACAACAATATTAATAAGGGGTATAACTACAATAGTAATGGGGTAATCACTAGTATTATATGGACCCAACATGCCCCTCGCCTTCAAAAAAGTGTTGTCCTCAACGCTTGAGTAGTTCTGGATACTTCTGCATAAAATTCTCATCCTCCCATGTGGAATATTCAGCGGATAAGTTCTTCCACTTGATAAGATACTCTGAAATTGATCGATTTCGTAGCTGTCGAGTTCTTGTTTCTATGACTACTTCTGGTTCCAATATAATTTTTCCTTCCTCATCAAGTTCTGGCAATATTGTTTGAACTGGGAGCTTGTCACCTATAACCTTCCTTAAACATGAAACATGGAAAACATTTGGTATCAGAGCTTTGGATTCTAGGGTTTCGCTGCTCCAAACAGGTCATCGTGGCATTTTTGCTATAACGTTTTTTCTGCAACGTTTCAGAAGTTGCAAAAAAAAACCCATTTGAGAAGAAATCGCGCTGAACCGTGGGTCCAAATTTCAGAGCTTTTCGTGCTATATTTGCAGAGATATGATATGAGGAAGTTGATCTTTTTGCAGACGCCTGAATTACATTCCAAACAGGTGACCTGGGGAAAATCATCATAACCTTCTCTCTGGGGATCGGATTGAAATTTCGTAAGAAGGTACAGAAAGAGGACGGACTCTAGTTTCTTGTATGCATTTTTAAGATCCAAAGGTCAAAACCGTGACTCGTGCCACGTCGTACAAGTTCGCTCTACTGAACTAGTCTATAATCAAGTCACTGTGGGAGATTTCGCATAACTCTTCCGTGGAGAATCCAATTTGGGTTATACTTGTGGCATTGGAAATAGGACACAGAGGGCTACTACAGGTCACAAATTTAGAACTATATGAACGAAAAGTACAGAGATACATCAGAGGTAATATCGAGCTCCTACAAAGTGAAAAAAGGTGTGTAGATTTTCTTAAATTTTTGCTTAAGATCGGTTTGAAAATTATTTTGAAGGAATTATTATCGGTCACTGATGCCCCAAGGAAAGAAAATGGAAACACCTATTAAGGAACCCGAAAGCTTTGATACCAAATGTTATGAAACCAGCTTAAGAAAAGATAGAAAATATGGATCAATACCTTAGAATTCAGCCTCTTCGAGGGGGCAACCTCCTTTACATTACATAAATGAACAATTCTTGGATGATTCAAATGACAAAACCTCCTTTCTATATATAGGAGTCTAAGGAGTCACAATATAATCCAGCCCACCTAACAATAATAATATAAAGCCACAAAAATAACAATAGAGGAATTCTATGGGGCACAGTAATAACAATATGGGGGCAATAGGGGCACAACAATATTAATAAGGGGTATAACTACAATAGTAATGGGGTAATCACTAGTATTATAGGGACCCAACAGTTTCTGAGGCCACTAGAAAGGGAAAGTATACTTCCTTCGCAAGAATATGTGTGGAGATGGATCTCTCTGGAGCTTTGCCAAACGAGGTTACTCTGGAAGTTTTTGATGAAAAATGGATACAAACCGTAGATTATGAACAAATTCCATTCAGATGTCGCAAATGTCATGAGCATGGACATTTGTTCAGAGACTGCCCTCTTAGTAAAATATAGAACAAAAACAAAGCTGATACAATGAAGCATTCAGAAAGCTTCTTCAAGGTGGAACACAAAGGAAAAGGAGGCAAAAGAGGACAAAGAACACGTAAAGTTGTAGGGCAGCAAGCTAGCCAGAACATGTTTCAAGTTTTCGAAGTAGACAAAGGTTCAATAGAAACATATAAGGCAGAGGAAGGAAACCCAGTGGAGGAGGAGAAAGTAGAAGAGAGTGAGAAAATATAAGAAAATAAAAAACAAAACTAATTTATGATGAGCAATGCAGAACAGGATATGGATCATGAAATGACCCAAAGCAATATGGAAATGGAGGACCATGAACTCCAGGAAACTATTGAAAAAGAGAACCTAGATTTAGAAGGTTTTTTGAATCAAGGAACCAAAGAAGTGTTAGAATCGTTACCTACAGAGGAGTTCAATAGGGTTCAACAGCTACTTTTATGGAAAACCCAGACTAAAGGGGTGGACAGACAAAAGCACAAAGATAGACAAGGCAACGAATGAGTGAAAACGATGAAAAACATGGCAGCACTAGCACTAAGAATCCCAGGAAAGAAAAGGGGCAGAAAAAAGCAGCATGAGTTGTTAATGCAGTGTGGAACGCTAATGATAGATTCAGGTAAGATGAAAGACCTATCCAGTTACTCCTTTACTAATCTTTAATTATGAAGTTCACTTCTTGGAATATCAGGGGTCTAGGTAGTAAAAGGAAAGAAAGGTTATTGAGTAATAGAATGAAACAAGCATCTCCGGATGTGATTTTAATTCAAGAAACTAAGTGTTCCATCCAGAAGATAAGAGATATCCATAGTAAATGGCTCGATAGATTTGAGTTTCTGGAAGTCAAACCAGAGAATACAGCAGAAGGTATTCTCACTCTTTGGAATCCACAAAAAATTGAATTAATAGATGCAGAGGCATCTAGGGATTATTTATTTGTAGTAATTCAACCAGTAGGAAACAAGGAAACCTACCTGGTAACAAATGTTTATGGCCCTCAAAGAATGGATGACAAACTCAGGCTTATAAACTCTCTGGAGACTCTTAGAGACAGACGTGTAGGAATACCCTGGATCTTAGGGGGTGATTTCAACATGATTAAATCACTTATAGAAAAAAAAGGGGGAACTAGAGTTCTAGGCAAAGACTCTTTAGCTTTTCAAACCTTTATCGATAAAATGAAGCTGGTGGATATTGTAATGAGTAACAGAATCTTCACCTGGAACAAAAAAAGAGGAGGAGAGTCTCAGGTAGCCTCAAAATTAGATAGATTCATAATCTCAGAGGATCTTATTCTCAATGACAAGGAAATGTTAGCAATAGTGCTCCCCTTTGGACGCTCAAATCACTAGCCGATACAACTAGAGGTTAAGGGAATTGGTACTCGCAGGAATAGACCTTTTAGATTTGAGAATATCTGGCTTTCCCACCCAGATTTCATTAGCAATGTAACCAAGTGGTGGTCAAAAGATTTAAACATTCAAGGAACCAGAATGTTCCTTCTACAGAAAAGATTAAAACACATCAAGCTTCGGCTTAAAGATTGGAACAAGAATGAATTTGGAAATATCTTTGAAGAGAAAAAAATTATTGAAGGCAGAATGTAGGAGCTTAACCAAACCCTTATCAAAGAGGGCCATGACAAAGTTAGAAGTGATCAAGCCACCAAATATCAGCACAAATGGAAGAATTTATGCAATCAAGAGGAAATATTTTGGAGACAAAAATCTAGAGTCCGGTGGCTAAAAGAAGATGAATGTAATACCATATTTTTTCACAAATCCACCATGGAAAACAAAGCACATAATAGAATTTCTTTGATTAAGGATAAAAGAGGAAATATTCTCAATTCTCATGAAGAAATAGAAGCAGTTCTAGTTCAGCACTTTCGAAACATAGCACAAGAAACCTGTTGTGAAAGAGATCACTACATTCGGGACTTCACTAAACATATACCCAGAATGGTATCCAGAGAGGATAATGTCAACCTTTACAGACCTGTGACCGAAGAGGAGGTTAGTGGGGTTCTCAAATAAATGTAGAATGGTAAGGCGCCAAGCCCGGACGGTTTCAATGTTGACTTCTTCAAAGCTTGCTGGAATATTGTCAAACAGGACATTCTGCAGGTAGTGGAAGATTCCAAAATGAACAAAACCATTTTGAAGGCTCTAAATACCTCTTTTATATCCCTGATCCCTAAATAGGAGTTGGCTCAAACCCCTGATAGATTTAGACCTATAGCTTTGTGCAATGTGGTTTACAAGATAATATCAAAAGTGGTTGCAAACAGACTCAAACCCCTCTTGCCTTCACTAGTTTCGGGGGAACAATCTGGATATGTGGAAGGAAGGAAAATTCTTAATAACATCATCCAAGCACATGAAGTGGTGCACTCTCTTACTAGTAAGAGAAAGGATGAAATGATCATGTAATTGGACATAGCCAAAGCTTATGATAAGCTGAATTGGATCTATATTAGGAAAGTTCTTACTGCTTTCAGGTTTGACCACAATTGGGTAAGATGGATCCTGGCTTTGGTAACTTCTTCCAGTTTTTCAATTCTGGTCAATGGTTCTCCTTCAAAGACTTTCACTCCTTCCAGAGGCCTTAGGCAAGGTGACCCTCTCTCTCCCTTTCTCTTCATCCTCATGATGGAAGGACTGGGTAGGTCTATCAAGCATGCAAAAGAAGTTGGTAATATCAAGGGTCTACAACTCTCTAACAATGGACAGGCCTTGACTCGTCAACAATTTGTGTATGACACCATGCTGCAGGGAATTCCCACAGTTAAAGAAGCTCTTGCTTATAAACAAATCCTCAATGACTTTGCCATGGCCTCAGGTATGGAAGTTAATCTTTTCAAATCAAAGATTTTTTTCTTGAATACTAACATTGCTATTCAAAGGAAAATATCGAGAATTATGGGCTTTCAAAGAGATTCTCCCCCCTCGAAATACCTGGGGGTTCCATTAACTGAAAAACCGTTACACAAGAGCATCTGACAGCTGATGATTAGTAAGCTACAAGACAAGACCAGGAAGTGGACTATGAGATCATTAAATTTGGCTAGCAGGTTGGTCCTCACAAAGGCTGTTCTACAATCAATCCCAATCTTTATGCTTTCAGCTATCCCTACTCCTAAAAGAGTCCTGCATCAAATGAGAAACATACAAAGAGACTTTCTTTGTAGCAAGGGGGAAGAAAAGAAGAAATGGGCCTTAGTTTCCTAAGAAAAAATTTGCAAACCCAAAAACCACGGGGGTCTTTTACTGGACAATCCTAAGATTCTAAGCAAGGTGCTAGGGGCAAAATTATGGTGGCGATGGATAAAGGAACCAGAAGCACAATGGGCTATCACTTGGAAAGAAAAATACACAAGCTCTTGGCTAGATAATGACCGCATAAGGATGGATGGTAATATAAGAGGATCTCATATTTGGAACAAAGCCTAGGATAACAAAGGCTTAATTCAAGATAACAGCTTCTGGGAAATTAGAGAGGGAGACTTAGCCTTATTTTGGGAGGATAGATGGCAACAAGAACCTATTCTGTTACAGGAGGATTTGAAGGACCTCAAAGTAGAGACAAACATTAAGGAGCTCACCAAGGTTAAGGATTTTTGGGATCAAACCAATAGTTCAGGGAAATGGAGAAACTGGAGGAAATTTGATCTCAGAAATGAAAGTCCTCTAAAAACCAAGGCCAAAAGACTGATGAAAATGTTAGAGAAAAGGAAAATTCTAGTTTCAAGGGGGCATGACCAGCTAAGATGGGGCAATGACAATGAGGGGACCTTTAACCTCAAAGAAGCTAAACTCATACTCCTTGAACTTGATTCCCATGCTCCAGATAGGATTTGGCAAAACCTATGGAAGCACCAGAGATGGATGAAAATTAAACTTTTTCTGTGGTTGGTTCTATGCAGGAAAATCCTGACTTGGGATAATATTAGGAAGAGGGGTGTCATAGGGCCTTCTAGATGCCAACTCTATGAGGCTCAAGAGGAGACCATGGAACACCTTCTCAACAACTGCATTTTCACTTCCGGATTATGGGATTCTTTTGCCTCTATCTTCCAACAATCTGACAGAGATATTGGAAGTCTTTTCAATACCCTCACCAAATGGAGAAGGAAATTTTTGAACAATGATGTTCTGGGCTTAGCGTGGGCACTTACACCAAGCTTCATTATTTGGAATGTTTGGAAAGAAAGGAACAATAGAATCTTCAAGAATGTTAAAAACATCTTCCCAGTGTATCTATGATCTGATCCTAAGACAGATTAAGGAAATGGTTGGCACTATAGTTCGAAATCTCCCTTCAAATCCCCCTTTTGCCACAAATTGGAGGATTCTTTGTAAGCTAGAGTTTCAGGGACTTGTTCCTTAGGGCTTAGTCAGGAAAGTTTTAATTGTAGATCCTGAGCTAAACTTGTGGCATCCTCCCCCTAAGGGCTTTCTAAAATTCATCATTGATGGGGCTTCTAAAGGTAATCCGAGCACAGCAGGCCGTGGAGGGGTGTTAAGGGATGATAATGGAAGTATTATTCTTATCTTCCATGGTCACTTAGGAAACGCAACCAACAACATGGCGGAGTTAATGGCCATGGAACAATGTCTTGAGGTCCTGGTTCAGGAAAATCCCCAAAATACGATCATTGAAGCTGACTCCGAGTTGATCATTAACTCAATCAAGAGAATAGGCTGGGGAACAAAACCGGAAAAGGCCTCGAAAAACTGGAGGCTAATTCAAGTCTTCCAACGGATACACAGTCATCTACAGAGCCTGAGAACAGTCAATTTTGCGCATGTGCGAAGAAAGGCCAATAAACTAGCAGATTTGCTAGCTAATCAAGGAGTGATCTGCAGAGATAATAGGGTGGTGATGAGCTGGCGAGAGCTCCCTCGAAACAGATTAAAAATGGGGTGTCAAAACCAAGCAGATGAAGACAAGACAATGTTCCTTAAAAGAGACATGGAGGCCGGTATAGTTAACTAGCAATTGTTTGTTCAAAGGTTGGCTCACAATGGGGTCTTTTGAAAGTGGTTTGGAGAGGTCAACCAGTGAATCTCAGATTAATTGGTTAACTGAAGTCTCCAGTTGTATTATCGAGGACGAAAGGCTTTCAGGGATTACAGGAAGGATGGCGGTGACTTCTTTACGCATTGGGTCAAGGAGGGTTGACGATGCGAAGAGTTGAGAGCAGGGGACTTTCAGAAACAACGAAACCAAAGATCTTTTAGTTTTGCTCTTTTTACCGCAGCCTAAGTGATTTTCAGGTGATTGCGGCCCTCACAAGTAGGAAGCGGTATTTCCCTTTCGGGAGCGATCCCACTCAATGTGCTCCATGTGGTGGTGGGGATGGGAGGAAAACCACCCTCATCGCATGGTAATTTCCAGGAATGTAGGCAAGTGTGATTTCAATCTCCACCATCGGATCTCACAAAGCGAATCAATGGATCAGATCGCCCGTGCAGGTTTGCGGACCCTTGTGGTAAATGGTGAGCAGCTTATCATTATGATTTGGCCTATAGCCATTGGATCGAACAGTAAGGTTCATTGGTCGAGATTAAAGAGGCAGGCTAGGTTTGGCGGGAAAAGTGTATCCTGGGGGTCAAGAGGCTCATCGCATGGGCAACTGATTCAAAGTTTAACAAATCAGGTGAATGTGTTACCTTTATATGTAGACAACTATTTGTTCTTTTCGGGTCCGAGTCCAAACTCATGGATTTTTCTTTTGAGAAATGTAGAGTTTAGAGGTAGGGGGTAGGAAGTAGTTTTTATGGGACATCTCCATAGTCAATGCCCATACGAGAATTGATATATTTTATGTACCTTATTTTATGATTAATGAATTGGAAGGTCCGACTCTTGCATTAGCAAAAAAATGGTTTCTTATTCTCCTTAATTTTCTCAACAATGGGTGCACACAAACTATTGAAATTCTTTACAAACTTTCAGTAAAGTCTTGCAAGACCATGAAAGCTTCTTACCAGAAACACATTCCTTGGAATACACTAGTTAATGATTTCCTTAACTTTATCTAGATCCATCTTAAATCCTTCTTTCGAAATCACAAATCCCAGGTATACTAGCTCATTCTTGATGAAGCTACATTTATTTAAATTTGTTAACAAATTCTCTTGCCATAAGGTGCTCAAAGCTAATTTGATATTCTTGAGATGCTTTTCTTTTGTTTGGTTATAAACAAAAATGTCATCCAAATAAACAATAACAAATTTACCTAAAAATTCTTTCGAGACTTCATTCATTAATCTCATAAACTTGTTAGGTGCTTTGGTAAGGCCAAAATACATTACCAACCACTCATACAACCCATCGCTTGTTTTGAAATTTGTTTTCCATTCATGTCCCTCTCTAATTCTAATATGATTACATCCACTCTTCGCATCAATTTTAGAAAAATACCTAGCACCACTAAAATAATCAACAGATCTTCAATGCGGGGAAGTGGAAATCTATATTTCATTGTAATTTTATTGATGGCCCTTGAATCACTATACATTCTCCATCAACCATATTTCTTTAGGATGAGCATGGTGGGGACAACACATGGACTTAATCTCTCCTTTATTAATCCTTTGTCACACAATGCCTGCGCCTGTTTATTTATCTCTTTATATTCTTATGGAGTCATGTCGTATATTTCTTTATTCAGAATACCTATCCCAAGAATTAGATCTATATGATGACTAATGCTTCTAAAATGAGGAAACTTATTTGGAAAATCATCAACAATTATATCTGCAAACTCATCCAACATAACCTGCACTTCTTCAGGTAACTCATTTAAACTTGTGTTGTTAAGAATTATTTTGGGCATACCAATCAAAGGAAAATGAATTTCTTCTTTCGTTTTGAGCTCTTGTAGCAGTTCCTTCCCATCCATAAGTAGCACACTAGGGCTAGCTTCCTCTTTCGGATCCTTATCCTCCAAAGGTACTAGCAGATAGTTTTGGCCACTTTTCTTAAGAATGTACATGTTCTTCCTAGCATCATGAATGGATTTCATGTCATATTTCCATGGCCTTCCCAAAAACACATGGCATACATCCATTGGCATTATATCACATAATACCTCATCCCTATAATTACCAATTTGGAACTCCACTTTAGAATACTCATTCTGATGCCCTTTTTATAGCCAAGACACCTTGTAAGGTGTGGGATGTGCTATTCCCTGCAGCCCCAACTTCTCTACCATTTCTGTGGAGACCGAGTTATCTGTGCTAACACTGTCAATCACTACTTTGCAACACATGCATCTTGATTTGCATGTGGTTCTCAAATATTTTTTTCTTTGTGCTAGTTCCTTAACTTCCTTTTCAGACTTAATCAATATTATTTTAATCAATAATGATTCTCTTAGCTATGGTATTTCTTCATGCATAACAACAGCTACATTTTATTCTTGTGCTTCCCCTATAGTTTCTCCTTTTTGGCTTATAGGGTTATTTTCTTGAGAATCCCATGACATATGTCCCAATTTCCCACATTTTTATTATTGAACTTGCTAGCCTCTTCCTTGAGCAAGTCTTGTGGAGAAAGACCCTCTTCTTCTTTATTCACCTCCTCTTAATGGATGAATACTTGAGGTACGTTCGCCTTCCTTTGGAGGCTGATTTTTCTCCCAGTAGTTGGTTTTTCCTCTTCCCCTTACATGATTCCTCCCTCTATTCCATTAGCATTACTTTCTAGCCAATTTTCCTCTACTTTCAAGGTGAATTGGTAAGAATATTCTATAGTTCTAGGTGAAAATAGGCTAAACTCATCTTCAATCTCGAACTACAACCCATTGATATACCTAGAAACCTTTTCAAGTGTTTCTTCAATGTATCATGTTCTAATATTTACCTTGTAAAATTCTTTAGTATACTCTTTGACAATTAATGACATTTGTTTCAAGTTTTACATTTTCCTGAATAAATACAACTGGTAATACTTGGGAAAAAAATCACATTTCATCTCTGCCACCATTCTGCTCCAGCTTTTGATCTTAGCTTTGTTATTTCTTCTCTTTTTTCCTTGGACTTCATCCCACCAAAGAGTTGTGTGTACTTTCAATCTAGTAACAACAAACTTCACTTGTTTGTTATTGTCTACCTCCTCGCACTCAAAATTCTTATCTAAAGCATTGATCCAATTTATATTTTAATTCTTGTTCCAAGCTACCAATGTAGGTATGTATATCCGCTTTAGGCCTCGAAATGGCTCCCAATTATTAACCTCATAAATTTATTTTTTTGCAGGCTCTTTGATATGTTCTTCATCTTCTGCTGGAGACTCTTCCTCAGATACACTGATGTCTCCAGTCTCTGGATCTCTTTTCATGTTCATCTCTAAGGCTTCTAGCATATCTTGGACGTGTCCCATGTCCTCCTTATCTCTAGCATCATCTATTAGTCATCCCCTTCAACTTCGTCTTCCCCATTGAGTGTGCAATGTCATTTCACACTTTTTTTTCTATGTGTCATATCTCTAATATCAATAATTGATTCTAGATCCTTCCTAACCTGCAACAATATTAATGGATGGAGTGTGCAAGAAACACTAACTCATTCTCACTTTCTAAATACATTTTAAATTCACAAAATCTCCAACAAATTTTTAACATATATATTCTTTATTTGTTTTCTGAATTGCCAAAACTGGATATATACATTCATAGCTAAAAATATATATAATTCTTCTTCTATCATTACTAAAATTTGGATGAGTTAGAATTTTCCAAAAAGGAATCTAAGCTCCATGATTTTTTCCACAAAGTCTTAGCTTTCTTCATATTCTTCCTCCCATAAATCTAGTCTATTTTACTAAACTTAATACAAAACTACTTCCATATAACCGAATAAGATTTCCTATTTTTTCTAACATCATTCATATCCAAACTTTCTAATCTTTAAACTAAAACAAAGCTAATTTACTAATAAAAATAAAAGAATCTAATTCCTTCCACATTCCAATTTTTTTCCAATTTCAAGAGTAATATGTTGTGCATCAAGGAGGTCTGAAATGTGGAGATATCATTGATTTAAAATTATCTATATAGAGTATTTTCCAAAACTAGTCGTGGAATTTGTATATCAAATATATTTCAGGGGATAAATTAGATTTACGTCAAAATACTACCATTAGTTGTAAAGTGAGTGTGACATTTCATAATAGAGGTCATATAACAAATCAATTGAGTATATACAATATTATGCCCCTTTCCATCTAGTTGCCTCAAGGTGCTCTATTGAAAAGTAAGTGGTTATCATTAAAACCATAATTCTATTTTTGTTAAGATGTTATTTTATGGAAGAGATAATTTTCCTAGTATTAAAGAATACAAAAAAAAATAATATGAAGTGATCATGTGTAAACTTTTGGATATTTTTAGTGGTGGATGAATTTAAAAGGTGACATGAAAAAAATGATGGAATTGAATTAGCTTTAGAAAAAAGAATGACCTTTCAGATGACAAATATGAAATATTGCTTTTAAATACATGTGCTCATGTTCATAACAAGGATAAGATAAGAAAAACAATACAAATTTATTTTCAAGTGACAACATGACAACTACATATTGCGTGTTGTTGAATGTATTTATAATGAAAAGTTCATTGTTTTTATTAACCCTAGTTTTAATTTCAATAATATGTCACAAGTTCCTACTTAACATATTTAGATCACACAAGTTGAGTGTGAAACTATTCCATTTTTATAATAATTAAAGCTCTTTATAGATAATCACGTGTTACATTTTGATTTTCATCTCAATAATATGAATGCTGTGGTAAAAATGCATTTGAATAGAATCAAGTGGTACCATAAATATTAACATACAAAAAAATACATATCTTCTTAACAAACAATTTAACTAAAATGTATTTAGTTGAATATTTTTGCACTTGTATGAAACATTACATGACTAGTGCATTTCTTCCCATAATATAATATATGTTGTTACCATACTTTAATAGATTAATTTACAACTAGTATGTTGATTCTTGTGTGCTATTAATTTTACTTTAATAGATTAATTTACAACTAGTATGTTGATTCTTGTGTGCTATTAATTTTAATTATTGTCCAAATTAAAAGTTTATCCTATATCATATTTTTATATCCATCCACTGAAAACTTGACAAAATGAATGCTCAAAGAAAGCGAGTGGTTGCCCCTTTAAATATAAAGATGCTATATTATTAGAAAGTACTTCAACACTTGGTAACAATAAATAATATTTAGTACTATAAAGGAAAAAATAAAACAACAACAAAAATATGATTTCTATTATGTTTATAGTTTAATATGATTCTTGTTTCTTTTGCAACAAAGCATTTTTGAAAATTTTTAAATCTTTCCATTCACAATTTTTATTAAAAAAAACTTCGATTTTGGAAACAATTTTCAATTTCATTCTTTCTTTTATAACCATTTTTATTAGAAAAAACTTCGATTTTGGAAACAATTTTCAATTTCATTCTTTCTTTTATAACAACAAAGTTTATTTGAAGTAAATATTAAATCTTTTCTTATTCACATGTATCTTGGGAAACTGTTTTCAATATAAATATAAATATAGTAATATTATTTGAAAATAATATTTATTATAATATTATTATTATAAATATTATTTAAAAATAATATTTATTATTTTTATATTTAATATTATAATAATGGGTATAAATTTGATGGACATTTTTATGGTAAAGTAAATTTTGTATGATAGGTTTTTTCTTCAAACTACCCTTCACACTAAGTTTATATGCCTATCATTTAATTTTAATTTTTTTATGTAAGTTTTATGTTTTATCATAGAATATCAATTTTAGTATGACCCAGAAAATGAAATATGTATTAAAGAAAAAATATTAAATCATGTTAGTTATTGCAAAATTGACTCAGTAAGATTTCTCAATTAGCCTGTTAAAAGCGATTAGCTATAATGTATTTTAAAAAGAAGAAATTGTTATGAATGTGATGAGTTGGATTAAAATAGGACCTTGTGAATAATAAAACAAAATTGATTTCACCATTACTTCTAAATAGGGATTTGGGAGGATTTGATTGTTTCAAGCAATAATAATATATAGGGTATGGGTTTTGAAGAAATCCATGATTATTTAACAATGAGGAATTCTTTTAGGATGCATCCTAAGATTTAAAAGGTGTAAACCTTGTCATGTTTAGATTCAATTATGAATTTAATGAATGCATAGAAGGCATGATAATTGTCCATTTAAGATTTTCATTTACATCTATGACATAGATCTATTTTACAAAAAATAACGTGTGTCATGAGCATACTAAAGCTCAACAAACTACATGAAAACCTTCAAAATCAAACAAAATTTTTTGTTAACTTTAATTATTTTTATTGAACAACTAAAAGACTCTTAAAGTTAATTACTCTATCTACATAGTTCTTTTATATGGGATACATATTTTCCATGGGTGGGCATGTGAGTCTCAACCTTTGGGTTCAAGATGCATGTTGTGGGATTACATGATGTGAGTTAAGACACAAAAAAAAACTTTTTCTAGCATGCTCAAGGATCCATAAAAGGGGTGGTGTGTGCATAGATTATGTTTATCTTAGATTCTATAAACACCATGCAATATGTGCTTATATTAGAGTTTCATGTTGTGCATAACTTTCCTTATTTTCTCCAATCCAATTTGGAATTACTTATAGCTAAGATATAGTGTTACAAATATATAAGTAATAGATATATTTCTATCTATCATGTACACATACATGTAAAAATGGATGGCTCCCTCTCTCTCACACAAACACATGTAAATTTTTATCTCACTCATTAAATTAACAATTTTAAAAATTAAGTGGATGTTAACATATTTTAAATTTACCAATTTTGACGGTTAGAAAGACAAAATACAAGTACATACCCGTCAAATTTAGCCCGTGATAACCATTGAGACATACACTATTTTGGTTTGTGTGAGATTATTCCCCATGAAGTCTCAAGTTCAAATATCATAAAAAGAAGTTGAGGTTATAAGCCAATTGTGAGGGATAACGGTAATCATCTAAAATGTGGAAACTCAATCATTTAAAATAGTTTTCTTGAAAACATTTCATAAATAGATCATTTTTCTATCTAACATTAAAACTAACCCTAAATTAAAATCAATCTAATTTAAAACATTAAACACAATACATTTTTATTATAGAGCCACCTTGAAAAAAAATAATTAAACCAGTTTTTTAACAAATCCATATCCTCTCCAAAATAGATATATAAATATAAATGTATATTAAACCCAATGCATTTTTATTATAAACCCACTGGGAAAAAAATAATTAAACCATTTTTCTTAACAAATCCATATCCTAGAGTTTAGGCTTCTGTGATCCATATCAAGTTAGAGAAAGATTTCGGGGCATATCACATAGAATTTCATTTGTCGACGGGTTTCGAACCAACTAGTGTGGTTCATCAAGTTGGATCACATTACGTATAAATATATAAATGTATAATGCAACATTTTTGGATCACATTACGTGAGGAAAGGCTACATAATCCCAGTTTCACATTTTTCCCAAACCACCTACTTTATTTTAGGGGTGGTTTGCCAATGCTCCGATCTAATGATCTAAGCGTTATCGTTGGATCATATTACAAAATATTTATTTCTTTTGATCATTCTCTTTCACTTTTGTTAGAGCTCACGATGTTTTGAGGGGTTGTTGACCTCATCCAATCTCTCATCGGTTTTCATCATTGTTCTCGTGATGTTTTCTTTGACAGTATAATCAGCTTTTTAATAAATTTACGAAATATTTTTAATTATAAATTTAAATGTTAAAGTTGTAATATTAATTATTATAAATAAAAATAATTTTAATGGTTAAAATCGTAATATTAATTATTATAAATAAAAATATATTTAAATAAATTTTAAATGTTAAAATTGTAATATTAATTATTATAAATAAAATTAATTTTTAATGTTAAATTTATTAAAATATATTTAATAGTTAATGATATTGTAACAATATTGACTTTCTTAGCCTTTTACAATGCCAAAATTATAGTGAATTCAGGAGGCTTCTCTCCAAGCTTTTTGAGCATAGGAATAAAATCTTAAATCAAAATAAATAATTTGTCTTTTTAGGTCGGATAGATCACTATTTGGTCTCAGCCGAAGTTAACCATCATCATCATCATCATCAACAACAAAATCTATATATATTAAAAATTTATAATATAGTGAGATAAATTAAAATTATGATGAATTTATTATAAAAAATGTTTATAGATATTTATTACCCTATTAATTTATATATAAATCCTTTACATAATTTAATTCATTTTTAATTTTCATGTTCAACTTTTCCTATAAAATTCAAACTTAAAATTTAATAAAAACTAAACCTAACTAATTTAAATTTTATAAACCTATTAAATTATAAAGTAAATTTTATAAACATATTAAATTATAAAGTATTATATTAGATTTATATTTTTACAGAAGCATTATACTTAAAATATATATATAAATAACTTGTATATATTTGAAATTTAACAAAAACTAAACTTAGCTGATTTAAACTTTATATATAAAATTAGCTTGTATATATTTGAAATTTAATAAAGACTAAACCTAATTAATTTAAACTTTATAAACATATTAAGTTTTAAGGTATTATGTTAGACTTGTATTTTTACAAAAGTATTATACTTAAAATATATATATATAAATATAAATAACTTGTATACAGAAGAATGTAAGAGACATAAAATTTTATTAAAAACAACTAAACATACAAATATCTCAGCTTATGACTCATCAGGAATCTCTTTCAAACAGGTAGGAATGAAAAAATCCAAAGACTCAACCAATTGGCCACAAAATACGGACAAATTCATACAGCCCACTTTTATTTTTTCAACATGATTAAAGCTTTCATTTACGCTGGAGGACTATAACCAGATGTCCTCCCCTCTTTCCATATTCGATGCGTTCGCTCAATCTCCTCCCCATTATTTCTCCATATTTCTCGAATAACGCATCCATTATTTCTTCTCCAAAATGGTGTTTCATCAGGCTTTCCAACACTGCTCTGAATTGCTTGGACAGTTTTTGACCATATGCATCCTTTGCAGAGGCTGAGCCTGCAATGGCTTCCATTTCCTCTTTCGGAATATTGTCTGATCGTCTCAGAAGCTGCAATCGCTGTATTTCGAATGAACCCTCTTTCGCTATTTCATTGCTCACTTCCCCTGGACATGGACAATACATGGGTATGTTGAACGAGTCCACCTTCTCCTCCTCGATCAAACCCTGCATCAATGAAACCTCAAAAATTATAACTATTTTTTGACCCATTACCAATTCCAACTGAAGGAAAAAGCAATATTATACCTGATTTACCAAATCATTCAAACTGGTTTCTAATGATTCCCAGTTGAAAGCAACGTAACCCTGATTGGTTGGATTGTGAGATGTTCGACCCATTAACAGCAAAAACATCCGGCCCCCGGCAACCATCTCCTCTGCACGGGCTCTGAGAAACGTGTTAAAATCCTTCTGAAATTGAAGAAAATACGCTTCCCCGACTGCCCGAGATCCTCCTTCGCAGAATATTTTTCCCTTGTTCCATGTCGCTGAATTTTTCTCCAAAATCTCAGCGGGAGCCTGATCATATAGACGAAAACTAACCTGAGACTCCAGACTAAGGTATACTTATTCTAGTAAATTATATATATGTGAAAACATACCTGGGAAAGCCAGTGAAGCCCAAACGAAGAATGAATGAAATGGAGAGTCTGATCTGGAAATAGCCTGCCGTAGAACGAACCTGGTACGCCTGCTGCAAAATATGATCTGTCCGCGACTCCCTCTTCATTGCGATAATCAGTATCTACTGAAAGAGAAGGCAGAATTTTAAAGAGTGAGTTGAAATCTGAAGTAGGAAGATCGTTGAAGAATACTTGACACTGCGGAAGAGGAATTCCCGCAGCCCTATATTTGGCTTTGAGGGCCTGCGTTATATTTTGGGCGGTGAAGAGAGCATTGGGGCCCGACGAACAACCAAGGTCTGCAACGCGAAACGTGTTGCATTCCATAATCATGTTCATTGATAAAATGGTTTCCTCCAAAATAGGCTTTGCAATTTCTAACCCACTCCTCTGCAATATTGCGTCGTGAATATCAATCGTTAGAAAATACTTATCAGTGATGTAGAAGCAAAAAAATGATGGATTGAAATTCCAAACCTGTAATAGAATCGAATTTTGGGCATAGCTGGAATCTCCGAGGCCAGCGTTCATATGAAACACTCTCTCCATCTCCATATGGATCCCTATCCTCTTTGCAACCACAAATCAAACCAATAAAACACTCCTTGCAATCACAGATCGAACCAATTGACACAACAGGGAGGTTGGTAAATAAAGCACAATTTTCCAGCAAACGGATGGGCATCAAATTCAATTTTCCCGTGCCGTGGAACTTTCAAACTTCTAGAAGAATGCCTCTGGATTTTTGGTTTTTCTTATCAGTTATCCCACATATCAGCTCCACGACACCGTACGTGAAAATTTCAGTCAAAACGGACTTCTTAATTTATGGAAGCCTACCCATATTGTGAAATTTTATAGCATCTAGCTTCTGTGAGTGATTTACGAGGTTACCCTTACGACAATTCCGTGAGATTTGTTTGAGTCAGAATCCATTAAAATTTTTGGAAAACACCGCTTTCCCCTTGCGTGATACAGTTTCAAAAACATGTTAACGTTGTTGGTTTAAATATGTAGTTCAATCCTTATAATTATAATATATCATATTATAATAAAATACCATTGTGTGAAGATGACTGATGCAGTTATTTGATTTTTATATAATGTGAGTGGTGAACCGCTCTATCATCTTCTTTTAATTTGAAATTGAAGCCCCATCGTCCTTTAATTGCGTAAATATCGGTTTTCAGAAATAAAGAATATTTTATTTTATTATACTTTGTATTTATTGAATTTATATCATTTATTTGCTGGAATACGATATATACAATAATAATTTTTATTTTTCATGGGTTATATCTTTATTTAAAATAATTATGTTTAAATTTTATGTATGAAAAATTATAAATATTGCACAATTATATTGATGATGATGATGATGGTTGACGTCCACTAAAACCAAACTTTGGTCTATGAGAGCTAAAGAGACAAATTATTTATTTTGATTTAAGATTTTATTGTTATGCTCAAAAATCTTGGAGAGAAGCCTCGCGAGCTCACTATAATTTTGACATCGTAAAAGGCTAGGAAGGTCAGTACTACAACAAAGATTATGAAAGTGAGATTTAATGTAGTTGTACGCGGGGCACTTTAAGAGGAAGTGATTTTCATCCTCGATGTCCATATTCTCACAAAGATGACAGATCCTTTCCATCCATAGTGTTTTAGGTACTGCCCAATGACCCATTTCACCATGGAGCTCATGAGAGTTCGTTCTAATCTTAGCTATATTAATTTTCTTCTTTGAGCTAGTTAAAAGAGAGATACTTTTGATCTTCTAGTGTGGGGTTGATGACCTTTTTATAATATCTTAATTTTCTTTTAGCTCCTAAATCTTTCTCACACCACATTTTTTCTTTGAACTTAGAAGTAACAATATTTTTAATGCTTTTAAAGTTTTGCAATGCAGCATTCTCGTCGATCTCCCAATGGTTTAACCAAGCCCTCGCGTCTTTATACCAACCTCATTTGAGCCTTAGGTGGTTTTGGCTGGAATTTAAAGCTAGATTAGGGAGTCTATGGTCTCCTATGTTATTGAGCTTGTGCTTGTACAACAGAATCCTAGTCATAGCTAGGCTCTCAATAAGGGAAAGACCCACTTCTATAAGGAGAATAGGATATGGTGTATTGATTTTAATTTTGAGGTTATACGTTATAAAATGCTTCTGGATTTGCTCAATATTTCTCCAAGATTCTCTAGAGATGCTACAACCCCAAACCTCACATCCATATAAGATAACAAGAGTGACTAAAGTTTCAAAGTGGAACTTCTTTCTATCCCACATTACGAGGTTTGTCATTTTAGAATTATTTTCAAGACCAAAATAAGCTTTCCACCCCTCATTAATCCTTTTCTCAATGCTATAGTTCCAGTTGACCTTGTGATGAATATCAATTCCTAGGCACTTGTAAGAAAACACTTCCTCCAAGTTACTATTGTCATACATAAAATTAGCATAAGTATCCTTCTCAGATTTGATAATCATAACTTTTGTTTTGTCAGTGTTAACAGTCATACCCATGGTAGAGTCGAAATCCTTAAGAAGTCTAAGTTGTTGATGAGCCCCAAAAATGGGTAACTTATTGGGCTCATTTTGCCTATTGTTTTCCATTAATCCACCATTCTTCATAGTTTATGCATGCTTTTGAGTATATTTATGTTAATTGAATGAATGAGAATAGTCACTTGACCATGAAGTCTAATACGTGCTTATTGCAGATTTTTCGACATCTTTTGGACCAAGGTCAAGCATTTATGAGCGAGTTGACAACCTAATACAAGGCAACAAGGCTGAGGATTTGTAGGAATGGTGTCTCCTCCACTAAATGGCCCCTTCCTTGAGCTCTCCACCATTAGCTCAGAGTTCAGCAACCCACCGAAGATGATCCCTAAGGGCAACCGAGCAGCTTTTGTGAAGTGGTTGATTACTTGCAGTTTTGAGCAGCCAAGACCCTTGAGTTAAAGAGGGCTGTTGGAGGTCCTCGTAGTGCATAAATAGGAAGGCTTCCAGCCTTCGTAGGTTAGATTTTGAAGAATTATATTTTCGCACTTTAGTGCTGCTCTGCCTTCCAGCCCATTTTGGAGCTTTTGCTGTAAACATTTTTGTGACATGGTTATTTTTTGAGTAATGGAGATCAATTTCATTTTGCATCAACTCTGAGCTTTTTCTTAGGAGGCTGTAGCTCTTGGGGTTGGGCCCAACCCAAGTGCAGTACCTCCTTTTGTGTACTTTTATATGTTTTTGCTGCATTCCTAGAATAATTTCTCCTACTTAGATTAACATATTGCTTTGTTACTTAGGTCATTTTTGATGATTGAAATAACTTTTCATGTTCAGGTTGATTTGATACATTGGTACCAGAGAAGATCTTCGAAAAAGGCCATCAAGCAACCCTTGATCTCACCTCTCCCTCCTCGGGACCATGAGCTGAGACCAAGTTGTCCTTGCTGCCACAAAAACGTTGTTCTTACTTCTTCATGCAATTGCTAGGGTTAGATTCTCAGTTGCAAAAGTTGATACCAGTTGTGATTACATGCGTGGATCTATTCTTGTTTAGTTTTCATAGCAACCTTACATGATTTTCTACCAATAAAGTTTTGTTCATCATGATTGTTGGGTTTCTAGGTCAAATTAGGTCAAGATAGCTAGATCTTTGGTTTGCATAGTCTTTGTTTGATTAGTTTGAGAAATAGTGTGCAAATCACTTGTAATACATCCTTGCCTATCATTCTTTCATCATACAACCTGCTCCAATCCCAACTTCTAGATTCCTTCCCTTCATTTGCCATACTTCTCCAATTTGACCTAATTTCTATATTTTTGTGCAACATTGCTCCCTCCATCCTTGAACAAATCCAACCATCTTCATCACTCCTTAGCCTCATTTACCAGGTCCTAGACCTCTTCACAACCTCGTCCAACCTCCATTTCCACTTTCCCACCTGTTTTCCTCCATCAACCATAAAAAATTCTCCCTCGGCTCTTCCTGTAGAACATCATTTAGAACCCCTGCGGACTTCCTGTAGAAGATCACGTGGGCAGTTTCTCAAGATCTAATCACTGTGAAACTCTCTAGAAGGGTGCTAGGGACCCCTTAGGCCCTCTTCTCACCTTCCCAACCACCTGCAAGTGCCTACACCATCTCCTTTTTTCAATCAAACTCTGCACCGTAAAACACAGTTCAAGCACATGCATAATAATTCTGCAAAATTACTCAAAAATACAAAAAGATTTTTTGATTTTTTTTTTTTTTTTTCCAGATTTTACTTCAGAAGTAGCTTACACACATGCATTTTACCTTTCCAAGAGTCAATGGCATCCATTTCATCAGCTTTCATCCTTTTTCTTGCACTAGTAGGGTTAGTAGGTAAAACTAGGGTTTGATAGGGTTTGCATTTCCTTTCAGTTTTTAGTTTCTTTCTGCGAATAGGTTAGCCTCCTTAGAGTTAGCTTTCGTCCATCACAGTTAAAAGCTTCTTCTGAGAGCTCATAGAAGTTGGCTTAAGCTCGCAGCAGACTTGTGCCTGCTGATCAAGTGACAGCATGTGGCAAGAGCTAGTACTTGTGCATATAGCACCGTCGCTTCCAAGTTTGTTACAAACTACCGGGTTGATAAAAGTAAAGAAAGGAGTCCCAGGAGTTGCAACATTATTGCTGCAATACTGGAGCCCACCACCTTTTTGGCGCCATTGCCGCGGAAGCGTCAGAGTATGTGTGATTGCTGCTTTTCTTCTATTTTCTACTACAACCTTCTGCTCAGTAGTTTGTTTCAGCAAGCATAGAGTAGTTGTTTCATTTCAATTCTGCAAGCGTAGATTAGCATTTCCATTCTGCAATTTCAATTCCGCAAGCGTAAATTAACATTTCAATTCAGCAATTTCAATTCTACAAGCGTATATTAGCATTTCCTTTCTGCAATTTCATTTCAGCAGCATAGATTAGTCATTTCCTGCTTTCATTTCAATTTTGCATTTTCATTTCAGCAAGGTAGATTTTAGTTAGTTGTAGTTCAATCCATTTCAGTTTTGCAGGTACAAGTAGAAAAAGAAAAAATCAACCAAAAATCTTTCATTTTCATGCCTCGTAGGAACAGAGACCATACAGGGAAATTCTTACCCAACACCCCCACCACATCACTGAGTCACGCTTCTCTCTTCTTCAGTGGCGGCGATCCAGAAGAACCTATAGGTGAACCTCTAGAGATATACGAAGACCCTATAACAGAAGAAGAGCAAGAAAACGTTCCTCTTGAGACCATGGCTGAACACAAGAACGGTATAGGGAATGAGGAAATAATAGAAGGTGCCTTTCCCATCCAAGAGACAAATGGGGACACAAAAATTAAAAACATAAGTCCCTCAACCTTACCTCACTTCCATGGATTGACCACTGAAGACCCTGATACCTTTTTGTTTGAGTTTTTTGTCCTTTGTCGAACTTATGACTATGCAGAAGACGAGAAAAAGTTGAAACTCTTTCCTTCGACCCTCAAGGATGTAGCACTACGCTGGTTCATGGGGTTACCTAGAAACAGTATCACAACTTGGGATCCAATGCAGCAAGCCTTTAACAACAAATACCGAGACTACTGTAGGTCAAAGGAAACGAAGGGAGAAATCTTTCGAATGACCATGGGAAGTGATGAGTCTCTGGAAGACTATGAAGAAAGGTTCCAACTCAGTTATAAAAGGGTCAGGTGCACACTTGACCTTGAATATCTGAAGCTGGTTCTGCTCCGAGGAGTCCCTGAAGACCTTCTAGATACCCTCCATTTGCTAGCTGGAGGAGACATCTACCAACTACCTTATGAGGACATAAAGACTGTGTTTAGAAACCATTCTAGGGCAGCCCGAAAAAGAGGTATGGGGAATCCACTTTCAACTAGTGCAACCTTCTCCAATCATGAGTTTACAAATCAGATGGAAGACTTTAAAAGCGAGATGAGACAGATCATTACCATGCAACTGGATAATTTCTGAATCCAACAGAAGAAAGAGGAAGCTGAGAGGGATTTGGCCATCTTTTGTCTCAGATGCACAAGGAAGCATCCTAAGAACGAGTGCCCATTGTATTAGTAGAGGTATGTTTTTTTTGTGAGGAAGACCACCCTCCAAACCAGTGCCCAAACTTACCCGGACTTAAAGTTGTGTACCAAGGGGCTAAAGGAGCCACTGAACCACTCTACTTCCTCAACCAAAGGAGGCCACATGGATCCAAACCATACCAACAGGGGATGCAAGGGACATCCCAAACATATTACAACCCAACCAATCCACTCACATACCTTCTTGGGGTCCCCCTGCTCATCCTTCCTGCTCCGCACCCCTTCCTTGGTCATATCCACCTCAATACCATACTCAACCTGCTGCTCATTCATTTCATTCTCATGTTTAGCCAAAACCACAGTGGAATACACCGCAACAGGGGTGGAGGGCCCAGTAGAACTCTCCTCCTGCTATTCTGCCTCCACCACCTGCTCAACCACAACCATTACCGCCTGCTCCTCTAAGACAACCCAGATGCCAACTCAACCGAACCCGAACCCTAATAACAGACAGGCCCAGCAGGTGTATACTAGAGAGACAACATGTCCTACCTATGTTGTGGAGATTCAGGAGATCAACCAACGATCTCGGAAGGTCCTTCCAGATCATCAACCTCCTCCTCCGGAGGATGAAGAAGAGAAACAGGAAAGTGAACCCAAAGCCATTCCACCCTTTCTTGAAAGACTAACTGGAAACACGCAACCAAACCCAGAAGAAACTGAACTTCTGGGAGAACTTAAATAGCTGTGTGTAAGAATACCACTTCTCCAGGCCATCAAAGATGTACCAATCTACAACAAATTGATCAAAGAGAAGTGTTTCAGGCACCCAGGTAGGCGCAAGAGAGATGCCCCAACTATCAATGTCATAAGACAACTGTCTGACCTAATGTTGGGACAAGTAATCTGTCCAAAATATTTGGACCCTGGGAGTCCTGTAGTGGATGTCCACATCAATGGCACCATAATCCCCCACACCCTGATTGATCTAGGGGCTGCCATTAATGTGATGACCAGGGACACTATGCTCAAACTTAACCTTCAGGATTCCCTGAGAAAGACCTCGACAGTACTGCAGTTAGTAGACCGCTCCACTGTGACTCCCGAAGGGATTGTGGAAGATGTCCTGGTCTCTGTTGATTCTTGGGAGTACCCTGCAGACTTCTTGGTCCTTTAGCCAAAGGCAAAACTCATTGGATACCCCGTCATTTTGGGAAGGCCTTGGTTAGCTACTGTGAATGCTTACATCAGTTGTCGAGTTGGGAGCATGACCATCAAGAATGGGCCTATGTCCAAACAGCTAGTCCTATACCCTCTTGCCCAACCTCTGCTAGAACATGACTTACCTCTCTGGTTGGAGGAGGAAGTTGATGAAGTCTACTCTGCACCAATGTGCACAGTGGAAGCCACCTGAGAGGTCCTCAAACCGAGGATGACCTGATTGAGAATTTGATTCAAAATCCACCTCCTAGTGTGCTGCCATTAGAGGAGTTGGTGGAAGGTACCCTAGCTAGCGCTTTAGTGGACCTCTGTGTGGCTGATCCGACCTCTCCCAGAGTTAAGAATGTGGAATTTTGCCCTGAAAGAACCTTGAAGATCAGCTCATCCTTGTCCCCCTCTCAGGAGAAGGAGCTGTGTAGCTTATTGAACCACCATCTAGATGCTTTCACTTGGAGCTATAAGGAGATGAAAGGGGTCCACCCTTCGGTCTGTACCCATCACATTTACATTAAAGAGGATTGTAAACCAGTTAGGCAGCCTCAGAGGAGAATGAATCCAGCCATTAAAGGCATTGTTAAAGAAGAATTGCAAAAGTTTTTGGATGCAGGATTCATCTACCCCATCTCTGACAGCGAGTGGGTTTCTCCTCTAGTGCTTATGCCCAAGAAAAATGGGAAGTGGAGAATCTGTGTAGATTATCGAGAACTTAACAAAGCCACCAAGAAGGACCATTTCCATTTTCCTTTCATCGATCAAGTGTTAGATGGGATCGCAGGGAAGAAGTTCTTCTCTTTCCTAGATGGGTTCAGCGGGTATAATCAAATCCAAATCAGCTCGGAAGACCAAGACAAGACCACTTTCAGTTGTCCATGGGGTACCTTTGCCCACGGGGTCCTTCCCTTTGGGTTATGTAATGCTCCTGCCACTTTCCAAAGAGCAGTACTGAGCATATTCGCTGAGATGGTTCACGATTCGGTGGAAATCTATATGGATGACTTTACCCCTTATGGGTCCAACTTCCAAGAAGCATTGAATAACCTAGGAAAAGTTTTAACCAAGTGTATTGAGATGATCCTGTCCCTCAGTCCTGAAAAATGTGAGTTCCTGATGACTGAAGGGACCGTGCTAGGTCATACAATTTCTTAGCAAGGCTTACAGGTGGATCCCAACAAGATTGCTATCATCCAAAGTGGTCCACCTCCTCAAAAGGTAAAAGATGTCCGGAGTTTTTTAGGCTTAGCGGGATATTATAAAAGGTTCATCAAATATTTCAGTAAGCTAGCCTCTCCATTGTTTAGTCTTTTGGGGAAAGATGTTGAGTTTATATGGACTGATAGCTGTCAAGAGGCTCTAGATGTGTTGAAGGATAAGCTAGTAACTACCCCAATCTTGAGAGGTCCAAACTGGGCCCTACCTTTCCACATTCACACAGATGCCTCGAACAAAGCCATAGGAGCAACCTTAGGACAAGTTGAAGAGAAGCTACCATATGCCATATACTTTGTTAGCAAAAACCTGTCCAAGGTGGAATTAAACTATATTGTAACCGAGAAAGAGCTCCTAGCTGTAGTCCATTCCCTAAACAAGTTCAGACACTACATCACCGGTTATCAAACATTCATACACACTGATCATAATGCAATTAGGTATTTGATGAATAAGCCTGATGTAAATGCTTGTATCATTAGATGGTTACTTTTATTGCAGCAATTCGATTTGACCATTGTTGACAAGCCAGGTAAGGAAAATGTTGTTGCTGATTTTCTATCTAGACTAGATTTTCCTGCAAGAGAAGAAGGGGTGGTGGATGATCAAATGCCAGATGAACACCTATTTGCTATTTCACTACTCTCACCATGGTTTGATGACATAGCAAGTTACTTGGTTTCAGCACAATTCCCGCCACACCTATCCTCAAAAGAGAAGAGCAAGATAGTGAGGAAAAGCGCCCCATTCACTTGGATTGGGGGCAACCTGTTCAAACTTGGCCCGGATCAGATTCTGAGGCGTTGTGTCAGGGAGGAGGAAGTTTTTGACATTCTCCCGACCTGTCATGATGGACCCTCTGGAGGCAACTTTGCAACAAATAGAACCGCTTTCAAAATTCTAGAGGTAGGCTACTATTGGCCCACTCTTCATCAAGATGTCAGAAGATACATCAGCCAATGTCACTGATGTCAAAGGATGGGGAAACCGACTCCAAGGGATGAAATGCCCCTCCAACCTCAGGTGCCTTTCGAGCCATTTGAGAAGTGGGGCATGGACTTTGTGGGTCCTATCAACCCTCCTTCAAGACAAAAGTCTTACATCATTGTGTGCATAGACTACCTGACAAAGTGGGCAAAAATGAAGGCAAGCAAAGCAGCAACAGAAGAAAAAGTGGTTGAGTTTTTGAGGGAAAATATCTTCTATAAATTTGGCTACCCAAGAGAATTGATAGCAGATCAAGGGAGCCAGTTTACCTCTAACTTGATTGAAGACCTAATTTCTTGTCACAAGATTAAGCACAGAACTTCCACCCCTTATCATCCGCAAGCAAATGGACAGGTGGAAGTCACTAATAGAGCTTTGGAGGAGATTTTGACTAAATTGGTGAGCATCAGCAGAAAAGATTGGGCGGGTTGCTTGGTTTAGGCCACCTGGGCCTACAACACCACTTGGAAAACTACAACAGGTTTCACACCTTATGAGCTGGTCTATGGGAAGAAGGCTTTGTTGTCCATAGAATTTGAATACAACACATTGAGGTTGGCAACTCAGCTAGACCTAGATCTCATCCATGCAGAACGGGAAAGATTACTTCAGCTAAATGGACTAGATGAACAAAGAATGCATGCCCTCCTCCACTCAGAGGTAGTCCAACTTCAAAGAAAAGTATGGCATGACCGACACCTTAAAGAGAAGCAATTTTAGCCAGGAGATTGGGCACTGTTATATGATTCAAGATACAAGGATTTCAAAGGGAAGCTGAGGACAAGATGGTTGGGACCATATACAGCGGAGAAATGTAATGACAATAGTTCAATCCTTATCAGGACCATTGACAAAGAAGCCATCCACATGCTCGTCAATGGGCATCGATTGAAAATCTACAAGAAGCCCCTTTCTAACCAGGAGTTCATTGAAACGCTGGATAAATCAGTGTTGGTAGTGGAGCAGGGCCATGTCTCTACTCCACCCACACCTTGATCATCTAAAAAAAAAAAAACAGAAAAAGAACAAAAAGATCCTTGGGTGAAAACCTCTTAGAGGCGCTCGGGGCAGACAGTGAGGGTGAAAACTTCCTGGAGACGCCCCTCAAAAAAAAGGGAAAAAAAAGAGAAAAAAAACAAGAAATAGACCAAATTTCTGTTGAATAATTGCAGGTTGCAGGGAATACATTGCAGGTTAGGAGGGTCGCACAAAACAAGGACAGAGGTCAGCACTAGGCTGCGAGCATCCCTCACAAACACTTCCTCCATGACCACTCCCCTTTCCTAAGATTTGATCACATTTGGGTTAAGATTTCACCTTCTACAGGAAGTTCTGGGCCTTCTACAGGAAGTTCTATGCCTTCTACAGGAAGATCTTGTAGAACCTTCAGACAGGCCAGAATTGATCTTAGGAGGGAATCCGAAGGTTGGAATCTACCTGTTAGGCCTGCAAACACCCCTGTTTCTGTCCATCACCATATGTCACCCTGTTTCATCTCTTTACACCTCCGTTGCACCCATCCTGTTATTTGTTCCTACACAGTCACACAAAAAAACCCTGTTTTCCTCATACTACCAGCAAGAAATTTTAGTGACAAATCAAGCAGTAGTGTCTCGCTCACCATACCTGTCAATCTCCATCTGGACTCCTCATCAGCCGAATCCCTCGTCAACAGTATAGCCCTGCTCATTTTAGCTTGCATTCCAAGAGGAAAAGCAGCTATAGGACATCCCACAGGAATCCTGTAGCAGCTGATCCCTCTGGAAGACATACTCTAGAGACAGGGGCAACCGAAAATGACAAAGGAGAAATGCAAAGGGCTCATCTTGAACACAAGAATATCATTAGCAGCTGAAGCCAAGAAAAACCTAGGCATGCAGCGACAACAAATAAGGAATAGGTTCCAAACCCGTTCATGCAGCATCAACGAATGAAGGAATGGGTTCCAAAACCCGTGCATGAAGCAGCAAAAAACAAAGGAGTGGTTCCAAGACCCGAAGTCTGCATAACACGGTCGTGACTAGACAGGCAAGTTCCTAAACTCATTCTTCAATTGCATAAACCATATTTTAAAAGCTGCATGCCTATGGGAATGGTTCGGATTGAGTGGAATTGGTGGCCAGTCAACTGGCCACCCTCGACCATTTATATAGCCTTGTGGGATCCGAATGAGCCCAGTTACATTCAAAATTGCCGACGAGATGTGCAGCTAGCACATGTGGAGTCTCCATTCAGGGAGAAATCGTCAAGATCGGTAGTGGTGGCGGCGATTAACGGCAAAGGGGAGGTGATGGCGGTCAGAAACGCGCAAAGAAATTATGGCCGTGACATCGGATCAATGGTTCGATCCGGCCACCTCATTCCCTCACTACGAATCACGCTGCAGTTAAAAGATGCTTGGCTGAAACTCACACCGCCTTCTGTTAATTTTGCACTTGCAACATCCTCGACTGGAGTACGCGTCCTTCACTTCCAAAAGTTGTTAACCAGTCGCCCTCCACCGGGTTTTCTACCTGTTTTCGAAAATCTCCCACGTATTGGGCTCGCTCAGAGGTGTAGTGACATTCTACAGGAACCAAGGGGTCTTCTACAGGAAGAGTTCTACTGGAAAGACTACACAACTTTCCGGAGCAGGGAAGCCTGGGATTTTTCTTCGTCGAATTTGGAGCTCCAAATGAGGTAGGCTCGAAAAAACTCCTCTATGCATGGTATGTTTTGCAAAGGTGGTGAATTGAACAACATCAGGTTGGGAAATCAGGGAAAAAATCTTCTTGTGAATTGGAAGTAAAACGTTTGCCTGTGTATTGCACTGGGTTTCCCAGTTGCTTCTGCATCAAGATTCTCCTCCATGTTTCCTTCTTTTTAAAAACAATTCTCTAGTAGGCAAGATATATGCAGCTGTGGGGGCTAGCCTATGTATGAAAAATTTTGAATTTGCATATCTGTATGTGTGTTGAGAAGAAAACTTGATCTCTGTACTCTGTTTGTAGAAACAAAATTCTTCCTTTCATAAATAGACAGCCAAGTTCTGGGTAAGAACAACCTTAAAAGCAGGGAATTGTTGCTAATTGATATTGAACACCAGAGAAATTCCTTCTTGAGTTCAGGGGGAAACCATAAACAACATTCCCTTTTCTGATCAAAGCATAAAAAGAGCACTCTCACCATGCCAGGGGGATTCATAAGGAAAGAACCCTCGGACTCTAGCAAACTACATCCTGAGGTGGTGGACCTTTTCACTCAAGCCAATTGGATGTCCTTCTTTGACAAAATTCAGGGTCAAGACGATGAGATAAACGAGGAATTTTTAATGTCCCTGAGACCTCAATAAAAGACACATGCCACAGTTAGTTTTAGGGGTTTAACCCTAGAACTTACCCCTGAGCTATCAGTCCAGTTATTGGTCTACCATTAGGGCTCCCTTGGAGCAAAGAAGAGAGGTCATTGGGCCAAGCTGCCAAGAAAAAATTATTTCTGCCCATGGAGCATCCTATAGAAGATAAAATCGGGGTTAGAAGAACTAGCTTGCCTCCTCTCTAGAGTGAGGTCAGTTTCCAAATCATGAAGTACATTACATGTGAAGGAAGATTTAGCATCATCTATGGTTATCATTTCAGGTTACTGTGTGAACTAAGACATGGAATTGACTCGCCTCCCGACAAGAAACTGAGCATCCCCTATTTTCTTCTTTAGTCACTAATTGAATGTGGAACAAAGTTAAATGAAGGGATCCCAGATCAATTTTCCCATCATGGGCTCATCAAACTGTTGGTGGAAGATGCCTTGCACGCCTACACTGTCTCTATATCTTGGGAAATCTTCCGAAACATGTATAGGGATGACAATATAAGAATTTTGGCCAAAAACATCACCTCATCCAGCAATGAGGAGGGAGAACACACTGAAGAAGGTGAGAAAACCAATGGTGAAGGAACACAGGACATTCAAGCACAGCAAGAACAGAAAGAAAAAGGGGAAATGGGCCAGATTGTTGAGCATAAAACAAAGGAAGAAACAATAGCACAAACACCAAGGGAAAAGGGAATGTAGAGTAGAGAAAAGAGGGCTGAAAAACCCCAAATGAAGGCTGTCACAGCCAAAGCAAGCACACAAAAACAAAAGGAAAGGACACATCCTAAAATAGCAGAAACACAGACTGAAATAGTTGACACAGGGATTTCTACAGGAAGCAGGGAAAAAAAACAACAACAGGAGAAATCACCTGAGATATTGGCCAGGGAAACAGCAACTATGCTTGCTGCCTTAAGCACATCTCCAAAACAAAAAGGGAAGAGAAAGAGGCAAACCTCCATGTACTTTAAGGAAAGGAGGAGCACACGGATAAAAGTGGGAAAACCCTAGCCATAGTCAAAAGAGCCAATTGTCATTCAGGACACAACAGCTAAAGCAAAAGAAGAGTCTCCTTCAAAGATTTCTATCACCTATGAATGAGGAAGCCCAAAAACCTCCACCTGGAGAGAGAGAATTAAGATGACAGACTCAAAGACATCTCTATAGGAAGCTGGGACATCTCTACAGGAAACTCTAGCTAAGTTAAAAGAGACCGAGAAATTGGAGGAAAAGACAGCCAAAATCATCACAGGGAGAGGGAGAGACCGAGAAGATACAGGAACCAAGCACTCATCCTAGCTTGGGCTCATACTACAACCTGTTAGAGGGTGGAAAAATCATCCCACAGAAATTTGTTGTGCCACTCTTCCTTGCATTGGAATAGGAGAGGATCAGAACACACACATGGGTGAAAATTGTCAAATCTAAGGGAATTGAGGACATAGGCCACATGAAGGAGAAGTTGAAAGAGTTAAGGGGGGAACTAGCCATGGTCAGACATGTAGAAAGCTGCAAAAGAGCCCAACTGGAGGAAGAGAATGAGTTGCTGAAACAACAGCTACAGCTACAAGGAAGTCATAGGAAGATAGGCCCTCCATTTTGGGAGAACAACAAAAGCAAGAAGAGCCTCCAACAGACATTGAAACATGTGATGAATAACAGAAAAAGGACAAGATGTAGGTTGAGATTGAGGTGCTAACAAAACTGCTACAGGAAAAGGAGTCACAAGCAGCAGAGGAAATACAGTTTCTAAAGCAACAAGTGCAAGAGAAAGAAGCCCAACTGACCTGCATGGCCAGCTGGGCAGTAGAAGCCTTGCAATGTAAGAAACCTGCCAAGTCATAAGGCTTATATCTTAAAGATTAATGGTTGTAGTTACAGATTAACACCTTGGTGCAAAGGGGCACCATTCCATTTCAGAATTACCATCAATTCATGGCTTTGTGTGATAGTAGCTCAGAAGAAGATAAGGCCAAGTTATCATAATTCTATTTACACAACTTGGCCCTTCCGAACATGAATCTGTGGGACCCCAATGATTCATTGGGGGATGTGCAACTCATGGCCATGGCCTCTTGGTTAAACCATGAGGAAAAGAGGGAAACAGAAATTCAGAATGTTATGGACAGGGGAGCTACGAGAGCCACTCATGATCAGAGCAGAACCAAAAGATCCCTTAGCTTTAGTGTATGCCCATCAGCAACTTGCCAACAACCCCCAGGTTCAACCAGATTACATTGAAAGACAAGATTAGGCCATTGCTCACTTTGAGGACATTGAAAGACTGTTGGGGGGTAACTGCATTCATGCTTGCACAAAGAGACAGAACACACTATCCCACAGTCTAAAAATCAGAGAATACCACTCCCCAACAATGATGAGGGAGGCCTTGGCAAGAGTACCACTCTATAAACAGTCAATGCAAAATCTGCAGGCCAATTGGATCGGCCTAAAGTTTAGTCCTCCATTGCTTTTAGGACTGTTGGAAGGGGTCAAAGAAGAAGAAGAGCACATGCAATGGGAGGAAGTAGAGAGAAAAGCGGAGCTTCATGATTGAGAAGAGGACAATCAAAGATGACGAGCTAGATTAGTTGCTTAGAGGATGAGCAACCCATTTAGCAGGGGGGTGATGATGAGCCCCAAAAATGGGTAACTTATTGGGCTCATTTTTCCTATTGTTCTCCATTATTCCACCATTCTTCATAGTTTATGCATGCTTTTGAGTATATTTATGTTAATTGAATGAATGAGAATAGTCACTTGACCATGAAGTCTAATACGTGCTTATTGCAGATTTTTCGACATCTTTTGGACCAAGGTCAAGCATTTATGAGCCAGTTGACAGCCAAATATGAGGGATCAAGGCTGAGGATTTGTAGGAAGGGTGTCTCTTGCACTAAATGGCCCCTTCCTTGAGTTCTACACCATCAGCTCGGAGTTTAGCAACCCACCGAAGATGATCCCCAAGGGCAGCCGAGAAGCTTTTGTGAAATGGCTTATTACTTGCAGTTTTGAGCAACCAAGCCCCTTGAGTTAAGGAGGGCTGTTGGAGGTCCTCGTAGTGCATAAATAGGAAGGCTTCCAGCCTTCATAGGTTAGCTTTTGAATAGTTTTATTTTCAAACTTTAGTGCTACTCTGACTTCCAACCCATTTTGGAGCTTTTGTTGTAAACATTTTTGTGACATGGTTATTTTTTGAGTAATGGAGATCAGTTTCATTTTGCATCAGCTCTGAGATTTTTCTTATGAGGCTATAGCTCTTGGGGTTGGGCCCAACCCAAGTGCCTGTACCTCCTTTTGTGTACTTTTATATGTTTTTGTTGCACCCCTAGAATAATTTATGCTACTTAGATTAACATATTGCTTTGTTACTTAGGTCATTTTTGATAATTGAAATAGCTTTTCATGTTCAAGTTGATTTGATAGGTTGGTAACAGAAAATATCTTCGAAAAAGGCCATCAAGCAACCCTTGATCTCACCTCTACCACCTCGGGACCATGAGTTGAGAGCAAGGTGTCCTTGCTGCCACAAAAACGTTGTTCTTGCTTCTTCATGCAATTGCTAGTGTTAGATTCTCAATTGCAAAAGTTGATACCAGTTGTGATTACATGTGTATATATGTTCTTGTTTAGTTTTCATAGTTATATTACATGATTTTCTACCAATAAAGTTATGTTCATCATGATTGCTGGGTTTCTATGTCAAATTAGGTCAAGATAGCTAAATCTTTGGTTTGTATAGTCTTTGTTTGATTAGTTTGAGAAATAGTATGCAGATCACCTGTAATACATCCCTTCCTATCCTTCCTTCATCATACAACCTACTCCAACCCCAACTTCCAGATTCCTTCCCTTCATTTGCCACACTTCTCCAATTTGACCTAATTAATTTCTACATTTTTGTGCAACATTGCTCCCTCCATCCTTGAACAAATCCAACCATCTTCATCACTCCGTAGCCTCATTTACCAGGTCCTCGACCTCTTCACAACCTCGTACAACCTCCATTTACACTTTCCCACCTATTTTCCTCCATCAACCCTAAAAAATCCTCTCTCGACTCTTCCTGTAGAACATCATGTAGAACCCCTGCAGACTTCCTATAGAAGATCACGTGGGCAGTTTCTCGAGATCTGATCACTGTGAAACTCTCTGGAAGGGTGATACGCACCCCTTAGGCCCTCTTCTCACCTTCCCAACCACCTACAAAAGCCTACCCCATCTCCTTTCGTCAATCAAGCTCTATACAGTAAGAAACAATTCAAGCACATGCATAATAATTCTGCAAAATTACTCAAAAATACCAAAAGATGTGTTTTTTTTTTTTTTTCATATTTTACTTCAGAAGTAGCTTAGAAACATGCATTTTACCTTTCCAAGAGTCAATGGAATCCATTTCAGCAGCTTTCATCTCTTTTCTTGCACCAGTAGGGTTAGTTGGTAAAACTATGGTTTGCTAGGGTTTGCATTTCCTTTCAGTTTTTAGTTTCTTTCTGCGAATAGATTAGCCTCCTTAGAGTTAGCTTTCATCCATCACAGTTAAAAGCTTCTTATGAGAGCTCATAGAAGTTGGCTTAAGCTCCTAGCGGACTTGTGCTAGCTGATCAAGTGACAGCCTGCGGCAAGAGCTAGTACTTGTGCATATAGCACCGTCACTTCCAAGTTTGTTACGAACTACCGGGTTGATAAAAGTAAAGAAGGGAGTGTCAGGAGTTGCAGCATTATTTCTGCAATACTGGAGCCCACCAGTTGCTTATCAAGATCAAATGGGCACCTTGCAAGAATAACAATATCATCAGCATAGAGAAGAAAGATGATGACTATCCCAGCTAAGATCGTGACAACACATTAATGCAGGGTTACCCCCGCACATAACCACAATATTCATGCATACATCTACCCCAGGTATTTGACTCACAAAGGAGTCAAATCTTCAACCATACATGGTTAAGGCCCCTTTATCATCGATTCCTTTGTATTGGAACTCAATCGCCACGCCAAAACCTCCTATTGGGACTATTTAACCCTTCGTAATGTTCATATAAGACTTTATTAAAGCCTTCCTTCTAATTCCTTCTATGAGGAATTAAAACCCTCTTTAATCCTTTATAAAACCCATAAGCCCGCATATATATCAACCTTTCCCTCTTGAACATTGGTTAATATATATATTTACACATAAAACCTTTATTGAGTGGTATTTCCTTATAAAACCATTTACAAAGGAAAACCTCGCATTTCAAACATTTTTCTAGCTCGGTACGACCTCTACACAGTTATCGAGGTTGTACCTTTATCACAATCGTAATAAGCTTCCCCGCAGCTTCTTTAACATTGGCTTTATCACATCCGATATGTGAACACATAGCTTTTCCAGAATACACACGGAACCTGCTCCGAAACCCTTTATTTAGATTTCAAAAACTATATACCTGCATTCATCAACTCATCGGGTCCGCTCCTCCATATTAACTCTTCCGCTGCTCTAATTGCCCAACCTCTGATCCCTCCAGTCACCGATTTTATCACTATCGGCGTATCAGCTTTTAGCTATTCCACGGTTGCTAGTCCTTTGGCCTCTCTCATATGCGATCAGTGATCACTTCTGGACCATTGATTTTAACTCTCGATCTGACAGTCCAGAATCCATCGCATTATCGCAATTGCTCTTCTTGATGGTCGGACCCCTATCACTCCAAAGCGTCGATCTGATCAATCTTCCAGACCCGATAAGGGTATAAACCACTCTTTATAAACTTTCAAGTCTGGTTTTCAGACTCAGACTATGTTTTGCGTTGATTTCCAATGTAAATCAAATTTATGCTTGCAGACTTAATCAACGCATGAATAAAAAAACACCCGGCTGAACCATTGCGATTCCATCTGGGCCGTTGATCTTCGAGATCTGACGGTGCTTGTGCATTAATTCTTCAATTCTTCATAATTCATTTTTACTTAGAATTTATGTTGTTTCCTCAGCATTCTCTATGATTTTTGTTTCCTTCAAGGTTTTGCTTTTCGCTTCTGCTACTCAACTTCTCTGAGCTTAACTTCACTCCTTCTCTCTAGAACTTCGCTCTGCTCCTTCAATTGGATTCTAAGATCCTTTTACGATTCCTCTGAATCACTTTACTCTCCTTGCACATTCTATATAACTATGTCTGCAACCTGTTATAGAACCTACGAGTTCACACCATAATCAATCATAAAACACTCGATTCACACACTTTGACACAGTCAAGAATAAAACTCTGTATATATATATATATATATATATATATATATATATATATATATATATATATATATATATATATATATATATATATATATATATATATATATATATATATATATATATATATATATATATATATATATATATATTGTGAAAAAAAAAGATTACATTCGAGACCTCTCTGTCTCACACAGGCCTATTCTTCAATATTGTGGTCTCTCCCTCTTACTCTGCCCGTAGGCTTACATATATGCCAGTGAGTTATGTTGAACTCATCCTCGTTCAATTCCTAAATCTATTGAACTGACTCCTAAATCCTCTGTCCACTTCTACTTCAATTAATTCCTAAAAGCTCTCCTTAGTTCCTCGAATCATATAATGCTTAAAGAGTCCTAATTGACTTTAGACTCTTTTGTCATTATTGCCCACTCATGTCCCTCTTATTCGAGAGTAGTTACAAGATATATCACACATCTAATTTATTCCTATTATATGCACTCAAAAGCCTAAAAATGCATGACCCCATATGTCTACTTAATTATAATGATTTTCTCTTGGGATGAATGCTCCTGCATCACACTCCCTGACCCAGGGATCTTTTTCTTACAGATGTATGGAAAGAATCACATGTGAAAATTACATATTAACACAGAACTTTAATGTGCACACAAGAAAGAAGGGGAAAACACATAAAGGCACAAAAAAGAAGATAACAAGACTTGATAATGGAGTTCATCCAACTTGGACTATGTCTATGGGCCCTTCTTGTTCAATGGGGAGGTCTTCGTTCATTAAATGGCATGAAAAGAAGAGAATACAATCATCAGTTACATAAAAGGAGGCTTATACCTTCAATCTGGGAAATGGCTGGGAAATGGAGAACTCAGATGGAGAAATGGATGAAAACATATAAGATTTGTCCATTTCAGACAAAATGCACTATCAGCCCTCCTGTAAGCTCTCCTACCTCGAACTGCATGGTGAAAATCCTCTCCCCCGTACTTTCTAATCATTGGGCTTTTATAATGGCTCTTTTGGTTACAAACATGCTTAGATCTGAGGTTGTTTGTTTATAATGGAATTTGTTTCCTCGAAAGGATCGGCGGGCCGACCGTCTGACCTTTCTGTGCAACAAACCCCTTTAAAATGACCCTTTTCCATTTAAACAGATAATACACAGAAAACACTAAAAACCCCAAAATCCTGGACTTAAAATTTCCTTAAATCGGGCTTATAAATCCATCAGGTCCGGTCTCCATATCGTAATCAGCATATCGCTGGTTTAATAGTCTTGTTAGCGGGGATTGCCGACCACCAGTCGTTGATATCGCCAATCACCAAATGCTGATATCACCGATATCAGTGTATCGCATCGACATATCGCATCGCTGCATCCTGGGGTTCTTTTCCGATCCGATCGCTTCTCTGATCGTTGATGCCGATCGCAATTGCTAATTGTAGGTCTTAAGTCCCGATATCAGCCATCGCTTGCCCCCGACTCTGATTAAATCGGAAATTGCTGATCGAGGGTTCCACTGTTGCTCCTTAAGTCTACCCCTTTGGACCCTCTGATTGTGATTTTTCCTTTTAAAGGCTCAAAGCCATTTTTTAGGGAAAAAGCCTCATTTTCCAAAGGAACAAGGAAACCTTCTTTCTACCATAACTTCATCATCTGAACTCGGATTGGAGTGTCGTTCACACCGTTGGAATCAGGGAAACAAGCACTTCAATATGATGTCAAGATACTTGTTTTTCTACCACTTTGAATTTTGAGATTTTCCATGCCATAGTATATGAAGATCCACTTGGATCAATCCTCCCCATTGAGGAGTTTTTGGACCGCCAAAAGATTTCATTAGTCAATTGGAAAGTGAGGAAATTGTTCGCTCACCCTTTCCTTCTCCAACCATTTTTCCTTACTGGGGTGCATTCCCTTGAAATCAACTCGAAGGTATTCCACATCTCCTAACCATGAAGTCCTGGTTCTTCTATCAAGGATGATGTCTTCAAGTAACTCATCGAGATATTCTGGTGCAAAATCATCAACTGTAGGAACTGTACCCACCTCATCGGTGTCCATGATCAATGGTGGTTCATACAACTTTAAGTTCTCCACATTCACCACTGAGTACATTTGCATATATATCGACAAATCAAGACGAAAGGCATTGTTCCCAATCTTCTCCAAAATGTTGAATGGACCATATCGGATTGGTCGCAACTTCATCCCTTCTCCCTTCATCCTATCCTTGCTGATGTGGAACCACACTTTTTCGCCCACTTGGAATTATCAGTCGACTCGGTGTTTATCATGTCGAGCCTTGTAACGGGCTTAACGTTTCTCCAATTGTTCTTGTACTGCTTGGTGAATCAATTGGATTCGCTAAATGAACTACTGAGCTTTGTCCCTATCATTATGTCCACTGGAGCCATCTTCCCTTCCAAAGACCATATCAAAAGGGTCCTTTGGTAGGAACCAGAACATGTCTCAAATGGTGACAGCTGTGTAGATGAGTGCACTGCTTGGTTGTAGGAATGTTGTACATATGGGAGATTTTCATCCCACAACTTGGGATGTTTCCCACAATAGCCTCGTAGCAAGTGTACCATGGTACGGTTGACAACCTCTGTCTGTGCGTCAGTCTGTGGATGAAATATCATGCTTCTTTTCAATTTGGTGTCCATTATCTTCCACAAGCTAATCCAAAATTCCCCGAGAAAGCGAGAGTCCCAATTTGACACAATCAATGTGGGCAGCCCAAAATGGACCCAAACATGCTGAAAGAAACGAGAAGCAATCTGCTTTGCAATGGTCTTCTTTTTACAAGGCATCAGGATACACATCTTGCTAAAGTGGTGAACGACTACATACAAATAGTCATGACTCTTCCTAGACAAAGGTAAACCTCCTACAAATTCCATTGACACACTTTCCCATGGACGACTCGGAATAGGGAGTGGTGTGTAGAGCCTGAATTTTCTATTAGAGGGCTTTAAAACAGAACACATCACACAACCCTTTGCATAGCGAGTCACAATGCTTTTCATATGAGGCCAAAAATGAAATCTTTGTACATGACATAAAGTCTTTTTGACACCAAAGTGTTCAGATACAAGAGAGGTGTGGGCCTCTCGAATTACATGTACTCTTTCCCCTATGGGAATACACAATTTACCAAGGTGATACAAAAGTTTCCCCTGCAAGTGATAGTTTTCCACCTGTGAACCATCAATTATTTTTGCATAAATCTCCTTAAAGTCATCATCATTAGCATATTGTTTATCATAACTCTCAAAAGACAATGAAGCATTATGCAAAATAACATAAGCAGAAATAGGAGGGCGAGATAGCATATCAGCCACTTTATTGCTAGTGCTCTTCTTATACTTTATTACCAGATGAAACTGTTGAAGAAACCCATCCACCTGAAATGACAAGATTGCTGCAACTTGGTTTGTGACTGAAGGTACTACAAGGGCTAATGATCCATATGGATGATGGTCTCCTTTCCGATCAGGTAGTGTTTCCATTTTTTCACACTCTACACCAAGGCATAAAGCTCCTTGTCATAAGTGAGATAGTTTACCACAACTTGAGAAAACTTCTTAGAATGGTAACAAATCGACTTCTTTTGCTGCATCAGTACAGCTCCCATGGCATAATCACTGGCATCGATTTTGATCTCGAATGGATGTTGGAGATCTGGTAAGGCTAAGACTGGCGTGGTGCTGATCTTTTCCTTCAATGTTTCGAAGGACTTCTGTTGTCTTGCTCCCCATTGGAAGACCTGTTTCACACTTGTCAATGTATTGAAAGGTGCTGCAATAACAAAGAAATTGGCAATAAATATCCTCCAATACTGGACTGCACCTAAAAGCTACGAACCTCGATTACACTAGTAGGCTTAGGACAATTTACAATTTCTTCAACTTTAGAAGGATCAATCTTTAACTAACCATGACCAACAAGGTGATTATGCTAGAAGGCACCCATGGAGCTTGTTAACACAAGAAAATCGTACACATGTTTGCACAATCTAGAAGACGTTAAAAGACATCCATCAAAATGCACAAGTGAAGCTTTTCCAGTGGAATAAATCATGAAGTTTAAAAAATTAAATTTCTGCTAAGGTCCAAAGTTTACAAAGATAAAAAAATGAGATCTCCACAACTATTTCTTCGATAAACACGCACTTTTGGAATATCCGTCAAAAGACACACAGTCGAGGACATGGATGACTCAATGATTCGGGACCACTCCATGTTGATTTCTATAGCATCGTATGTGATCTAGCCTTGAGATTTTGCAAAGAGGCTAAGACATATGCATTCTCCCAAACCCAGAGATCGTTTGGGAAAATTCCACCTTGAAATGGTTTAATTAAAATAATTAATCATTTTTAATATATTCCTAAGTCTAAACTTAGGAAATATGATTAATTAAAGGGTATTAATTAAATCTTGTGTGAATCTTCTAGAAGAAGATGAGGACCAACTCGCAGTTAATTTAAGCCATTGATTATGTCTTAATATTGCCCGTTGGTTCTCCAACGAGATATTATAAGAAGGAGCTTGATGGGAACTTGGAGAACACACCGAGATAGTGAGATCTAGAGATTGAATTTCTTGAGAATAGTAGAACTGAGTTTCCAGAGAAAGATTGAGTGATCTTCTTACAGTGAGAGGCAGGGATAGTAGACCAAAGGGAATTTTGCCAGTTTTGGAGAGTGCAAGAAGAAAAGCAACAAGAGGTTCAAAGAGGCAGTGCAAAGCTTTAGAGGGAGTCCATAATTTTGCTAGGAGTCAAGATCTAGTGCTCTAAGCTGGGGTGTGAGACCAAAGGGCTAGAGAGTCAAATTTCTATAGGAAAATCGACCAGCAAGAAGGGTGTCACAATTCCTAGAGGCTGTGATGCAGATCTGAGTAGGTCGATGCATAAGTAGCGCAGAGGTAGAATGGGCCTAGCCATTGTTGGCTAGTTGAATTTTTTATTGATTAAACAATCAAGTACCACATTAATTTGTCAACCTGGGAAAGTCTTTTATTTCAAAGGCTACCGCGTACTGTATGTACTTAACTCTAAAAGCATTAAAAAGCTGTAGTATACACGATCCTCACTCTATGTTATAACAGTGCATTGCAAAGATAAAATGAAAGCAGTTAACTAAGATTACAAATCTGAAAAGAAAAGTGATGGATGCTCTGTTAGCAGAGGATCAGGACCCTATCCTCCAGGTAAGGACGTTCAGCACCTGCCCCTGTAACCAGATTGCTAATACACACTGAAATTCTAATTCACCGGTGAAGTATTTTTTTACAGCTTCAAATGATTAACAAAACATAGTACCAGCAAAAAGGAAATTATTAGAGGTAATGCTACAGAATCCAAAACAGAATACCAGCAAAAAGAAATTACCAAACACACTTACACACTTGACAGAAAATAAATGGGTGAATCTTGTGAAGAAGGTGGGCCCTGTCCCTCTCACAAGATTCCCCAGAACACAAATGCTAGATTAGGTGCTCAGAACAATTTTCTATTCATCTGCCAAAAGATCCAGTTACAATAAAAGTTCAGACTTTGTTGTTGTCTTTCAAAACCTCCCTTACAACTTGTTTTTCTCCCCCCTTCTCTAATGTAGACGTCTCCTCTTTATAGAGGAGACATCTATTACAATAGACTGTCATAGTTCATTCAGTTAAAACTTTCTGTCAAAAATAAGAAATCCATCCTTGTTACAGGATGTTGTTACAACAATGTGACAGTGTATTGTTTCTTGGGTCCCTTACTATTATACAGCTAGTAACCGAACTTCGGCCGTCTTCTTGGAATCCTCGCACTATCCTTTGCCGCTTCCCCATGGTTGCTGATTTAGTAAACCCATGTTGTTCCTGGTATTTTAGCAACTGTAACTGTGTTTTACCCTTTTTGGACAGTTGTTGATCATGCTGCGTCAGCATGGAATTCTGGCGATCTTCTGATAGTTGCCGTTTGTTATTTCCGGTATTCCAGTTGTTTGCAAAATAACATTTCCCTGCTTTAGATAGTTGTTGTTGCTGGTGTTGTAGCAACTGCGTAGTTGCTGTTTCTGGTGTTGCAGCAACTGCGTAGTTGCTGTTTCTGGTGTTACAACAACTATGAATTATAATTTCTGCAGACTTTAGACAGTTCAACGGTTACTTAGCAACTTAGTTAGCTTTTCCAAAGATAAATATAAAGATAACATGAATATGTAATGAATAATTAAACACATAGTCATGCGGAGAGTTACTTCATACCTTGGGGTGATTAGGTCATTATGTAACCAAAGCTTTCAACTTATGAACTGAAAAAGGGTAATATTATAGCAAAAATACAAGGTCAAAATGGTCAATTTGGAGTCCTAACATCCCCCCCAGCTGAAGAGATTGCATGTCCCCATGCAATGCTTACTCTGAATCTGAGTCGGAGTACTGGGATGAACAGTGTAAATTACTGAGACAGTAGCTATAGAAAGTGGCATCAAACTTGTCTCTAAACCCACAGACAGTCTGTATTTGCCTCCATGCTGCCGCCTCTTCTTTCTTTGATAATCCAAACTGACCCTTGTATTGCTGACCAGATAACCATAGAAGTGGAAATTTAAATCTGTAGCCAATCCAATTCTCAGCACATTGTTCCATACATCTAACATAGTAAGGTACCCTTGAAATTGCTGCTTGTAAATTGGGTGGATTATAAGGATGATACTCTTGCCTTTCCTTGGGACAGTTTTCCCAAAATAGGTTGTTAGCCTTAATAGCCAAGGGTGCCTTGGTTCTCACATAATGTTGGCAATCTCACAGGACCACTGCTTGTAGTTGCCTGATGTGATCCTTCATTGCAGGGTCACTTAACATTCTTTGGTGTTGTGCAATGAAAGTGGCTGCATTTTGAGGTTCAGCCCTGATCCATAGAAGGCAGTTCTGTTCATTATGTTGTGCTGAGATAAAGGCGTTTTGCCACATGAGTTGGTTGGCTAAAAAGGAAATGAAAGCTCTGAGCTGTATGTCGCCAACAAGAGGGAGTATATTCATGTTTCTCTCTTCGGACATGGCTTCATTGTGGAGATAAAGCTCGCACAACAAATTCTGATCATTTTTGGGTGCCTCTGCAAAGGTTTGAATAAATTGTTCTGATGTAACCACCTGATGAGGTCTACCTTCTCTAACGGCCTTTATCTGTAAGAATGTCAGTTGTTCCCTTAAAAATGTTGCATAGTTGAAAGAGGGTTTCCTTGTGGCGAGTATTCTTTGGAACAACTCAAACATCTGGGACAGTCTAGCTTTTAGTTCCTTAATTTCTTTGTACTGAGCTCTAGACTGCTCCATTGCTTCCCAGTTCTTATATGCATAATTGAACCAGATCCCCTTTTGCTGTTGGAATGCTTTGCCTTGTGACAGCTCATATTCTCTCCACCATTTTCCTTTTAATTCTTGAAAACTAGCGGTCTCTGTGCATGCATCACTAACAGAGGGAGGTTCTGTTTGTGTAAAGGCATCAACAAGGATTTTTTGCTCTGTGATAATTGGAGTAGGCCGGGATGATCTGATGTCTTCCTTTCCATTTCCAGCTACTGTTTCTTCTTCTTGTTCTATAATAGTTTGGGTAGGCCGGGGTGATTTTACGTTTTCTTCATTCTGTACTGATTCCTGCGTAACTGCTTCTTCTTCTTGTTCCATTTGGGTAGGCCGGGGTGAGTTTATGTCTTCTTCTCCATTCCCAGTCAATGTTTCTTCTTCTTGTTCAGCTTGGGTAAACCGGGGTAACTTTATGTCTTCTTTGCCATTTCCTCCTGATTCCTGTGTTACAACCAATACCTCTTTCTCTTTTTTCATAACAGTTTGGGTAGGCCGTGGTGACTTTATATCTTCTCCTTCATTTCCTGCTGATTCCTGTGTTACAACCAATCCTTCTAGTTCTTTCTTCACACTTTTTAGAGATCCTGCTGGTTCTTGTGTTACAATAGGTTGTTCTGTTTTCACCTGTATAGTTTTTGGAGAACTTGCTGGTTCTTGTGTTTCAGCAAGTTCTTCTGTTTGCTCCTGTGCAGTTTCTGGAGAACCTACTGGTTCTTGTGTGACAGCAGGTTCTTCTGTCTGCTCCTGCACCTTTTCTGGAGAGCCTGCTGGTTCTTGTGTGACAGCAGGTTCTTCTGTCTGCTCCTGCACCTTTTCTGGAGAGCCTGCTGGTTCTTGTGTGACAACAGGTTCTTCTGTTTGTTCCTGCACCTTTTCTGGAGAGCCTGTTGGTTCTTGTGTGACAGTAGGTTCTTCTGTTTTAGCAGAGGGTTGTGGTGTTTCTGTTTTTACTTCTGCAGTTTGTGTAACAACAGGTTCTTTTGTTTTAACCACAACAGCAGAGACTTCAGTCATTGGTTCTGCAACTATCTTGTATCCTTCTTGAGTATATATCTCACCACAGTTGGCGCACATGTATTCACTCTCTTTACTCTTCTCTGCTGCAGATGCTACTCGTGCTAAAATGTGCAGGCTAAATTCATTTTGATAGGCTTCCTTGACCCTTATTTTTTCCTCCCGGTAATCCTGAATTTGGGATTTCATAAATTCAATTTCTTTCTGTAGGGCAGATATGGTAGGCTGATCTTATGGAGCGGCAGATTCCAGTGGGGGCAGAGGTTGTGTTTCGTCATTTTGATCACTTATATCCCCAACAGGTGGTTCTTGTGTGTCACCTGGGGTAGTGGTTGTTTCTTGTGTTGCAGCCACTTGGCCAATATTACCTTGGGTGTCGACAGCTGGTTCTTGTGTGACAGCTGCCTTAAAAGATGATGTCGCGACACTGTGAATACTTTGCATCTCAGCCTCCGAGGGTGAGGGAGAGGAGTTTCCAGGGCTGGTGGGAATGCGGGTTTTTAACGTGATGGGTGGTGAGTTGGGGAGGGTGTGGCTAGGAGATTCAGCTATTATAGATGACCGAGTCCTTTGCTTGGGTAGAGAAGCAGGGAATTCAGATATTTTTCTTTTCAGGCTGGCTTTCTTTAAAATAGGGGCAGTGGCGCAAATAGCAGCTGCTTTAGCCGAAGCCCTAGTTCTTCTTCTTTTTGGTGGGGTTTCATTTTTCTGCTGCATTTTTCGTTTGAGGAGAGTAATAGGGATGTTATCATCAGAGTCATCGGTAGAAATACCAAGTATGGGAATGGATGGGTTGGTTCTATTGGGGGATGGGGTTGTTTCTATGGGTATTTCTACTGCCGATTGTACATTTTCAGCAACTTGTGGGGGTGTTTGCTGTAAGATCTCCTCGGGCATTTGTTCTGGAATATCGTCTGTTTGCTGAGGGATTTGTTCGGGTATTTGCTCTGGGATATCCTCTGTTTGCTGAGGGACTTCTTCGGGTATTTGCTCTGGGATATCCTCTGTTTGCTGAGGGATTTCTTCATTCTGCTGAGGTATGTCCTCAGCTTGGTGAAGAATTTCTTCTTCCTGATGAGGAATTTCCTGCTCTGGCTGAGGGATTTCTGCCTCTTGATGGGGATTAATGGGGGGTGGGGGGTTATTTAAGGCGAGGCCTCTATTTATCAACAATTGAGCTAGATGGTGGTGTTTCAAGGAAAGAAGCGGACGCTTTGCGTTGACAGTGTAACGTGACATATTTTTAAGACATCCCAATAAATAATATCGCATATTTATCAACTGACCATTCCTCAAGTGATTCAACAAGACGAAATCGTGCTGGTAAATTACCTGGTACCGGCCTTCGCACGTCAGGTATTGCTTCACAAATTTAGCAACTTTCGGCCACGGTTGAGGTAATGACTGAAGTGCTACGCCTCTGCCCTTGGGTTCCACCTACTCGCCTAGTTGAAGAAAATCCTGCTGCGCATTAAGGATCAAGTGCTTCCTACTGAACCACCGTGTGCCATTAGCTGGTAGCCCGGTAACTTGGGTTGTAACTTCCTCTGTGACTGGGATTTGAACTCCGTGAACGACAGAAAATCCCTCTGTTAAATTGCATGCAAACTTGAGGACTTGTTGTGCGTCAAAGTCTGGGAGTCTCCTAAAATAATCTAGCCATCTCGCTTGCAGAAAGATTTGATAAACCTCGGGATAGAGCTCAAGAAGTGCTATTGTGCCAGGTTCGTATGTGATGAGATTTCCTCCCATAGCTGCTGCTTCAGTGAAAATTCTAAGTTCAGAGCCGAGCTTCCGAGTTCAGTTCAGAGTAAACCGTTGCAAATGGTAACATGCCCTGATGGGATGACTTTTACATATTACCGGGAGAGTTAAGGGCGGCGGTAGTTGGCGTACTATGAAATTATGAGAGCGCTTTGGTAATCCCCCCCAAAAGCTATGCGTAAGTGATATGATTGGAAGTACAATCATTCGGTAGTCCTATCAGCATCTCCACATTAACTATTATTTAATGTCCATACATAATCATGCGTACCTTTATGTTTTACCTTTTTGATTGCTGCGTCGAAAAATCTTGTCTTATCTTTTGTTGGATCCATAATGATTAAAGCGGATCTACGAGTATGAGAATACCGGCGATTTTTAATAATAATGAAGGGAAGTAATAGTGGAGTATTGTAATCATCATAGGAAATGGTTTATTTTATAAAAATTCGTTTCTTTGGGGGCTGAAGTGGAGAGACTGGTGCTTTTATAAATGAGAGGAATGCTGAAAAAGGTATTACGGGATCGGGAAGTGGTGTTGCAGCAACGGAGATTGGTGTTGCAGCCACTAGAGGTGATGTTACATCAATGGGAAAAAATGTTGCAGCAACAGGAAGTGGTGTTGCAGCAACGTGAAAGTGGTGTTGTAGCAACGGGGATTGGTGTTGCAGCAACGGGAAATGGTGTTGCAGCAACAGGAATTGGTGTTGCAGCAACAGGGCTCCCAAGTCCGCAAAGTGATTCCTTTGAAGCTTTTGTTCTCAGCTATTTTCCAAAGCTAAAATCTGCAAAATACTGAAATGTAATATGGCAACCCTTGGCAGGGATTATTAGTTAAAAAGAATATCTAATCTAAAAAAAATGCATAAATAAACAGAAATTTAAGTGCTTTGAGGGACAGCAAGTTCCCCTAGGGAAGCATAGTGTTTATTTTCCATGCAAGTGGCTTTAAAATCTTCTTTAGAAAGAGGCCGCTGATATAAACGGAGTCGATACCCATTCACTAGTAGTGGTGTTCTGCTTGCATCAATTGTTAAAAGTCTGACTGTCCCATTTGGAAAAATAGCATCCACTTCATAAGGTCCTAACCACCTTGTTCCTAACTTACCTTGGAAATTCTCGAAACGGGAATCATAGAGTAGAGCCCAGTTACCTTTCTGAAACTGCTTTTGCTTGATGGTTCTGTCATGCCACCTACTTCTTTGTTGTTGTATCATGGTTGTTTGATGGATGGCATCCAGTCTCTTCTCGTCCAATTCTTGAAGCTGTTGCAACCTGGCTGTCTGTGCATCAGTCAAGTCAAGATTAACAGCTAAAGCAGTTCTTAAAGTTTTAATTTCAAACTCTACAGGGAAAAAAAGATTTTTTTCCAAAAAATAATTCATACGGTGAAAAGCCTGTAGTATTCCTCCAAGTAGTTCGATAGGCCCATAATGCCTCAGGCAACCTTTGAAACCAGTCCCTCCTATTCTCCTTTATCGTTTTTGTCAAAATGGCTTCTATGACTTTATTGGTGCTTTCTACCTGCCCATTTGCTTGGGGGTGATAAGGTGTAGTCATTTTGTGCTTAATATGATATTTCTGAAGTGTGTCTTTGAAGCCATGAGAGTTGAAAGGAGGTCCTCCATTTGTGACTAATTCTCTAGGCAATCCAAATCTAACAAAGATCTCTTCAAATAAAAATGTTAGTACTGCTTCTTCATTAGCTTTAAGGAGTGCCTTAGCCTCTACCCATTTAGTCATATAATCTATGCATACTAATATGTACACTCTTTGATTGGATGGAGGATTAATGGGACCTATAAAATCTAATGCCCATCTCTCAAAAGGTTCAAGAATTACCTGGGGATTGAGTGGCATTTCATCCCTGTGATTAGGCTGGCTCATTCTTTGACAACTATCACAGGCCTTCACATATTTCCTTGCATCTTTGAAGAGTGAGGGCCAATAATAACCCATTCTGAGTACCTTGTGTGGTGTTCTTTTGTCTGCAAAATTCCCTCCACAAGGTCCATCGTGACAAGCTTTTAATACATCATAAATTTCATCTTCACCAATGCATCTCTGGATTTCCTGATCAATTCCTGTGTGGAAAAGACACCCCTTATCTAGCTGTACCTAGCACTTTGCTGGATGATCTTTCTTTTTTCCGTGTGTGATAGGTGTGACGGCAATTTTCTTGCAACTAAATAGTTGGCAATGTCTGCATACCAAGGTGAGTGAGCAGATACTGCAAATAAATATTCATTAGGAAAAGAATCATCTACTGAAATATTTTCATCATTTTTTAATCGAGAAAGGAAATCAGCAACTACATTTTCTTTTCCTGGCCTATCTACAATTGTGATGTCAAATTCTTGTAATAATAATAACCATCTGGTGACTCGGGCATTTGTAACTGATTTATTCATTAAATACTTAATGGCCGAGTGATCAGTATGCACAAAAGTAGTGTAGCCAGTAATATAATGTCGAAATTTATTGATAGCATAAATGACTGCTAGGAATTCCTTCTCAGTGACTGTGTAATTTAGTTCAGCTGGTGTCATATTCTTACTGATAAAATAAATGGCATAGGGAAGACTATTTTCTTCCTGGCCCAAGACAGCTCCAATTGCAGTATCTGAGGCATCAGAGGATATATGAAAGGGTAGTGCCCAATCAGGTCCTCTCAAAATGGGAGCTGTAGACAACTGATGTTTAAGTTCATTAAATGCTTTTTCACAATCATCAGTCCACTTAAATTCAGCATTCTTTGTTAATAACACAAATAGAGGAGAAGTTATTTTGGAAAAATTCTTAATAAATCTTCTATAGTATCCAGCATGTCCTAAAAAGCTTCTTACATCAGTTTGTGTTTTGGGGATAGGGAGGTTCTGAATTACCTGTATTTTGGCTGGATCGACTTGAATTCCTAGGAGTGAGATGAAGTGACCCAATACAATACCTTGATTCATCATCATATGACATTTTTCAGTGTTTAAGGCAAGGTGTGCTTCTATACATCGCTTAAATACTTTTTCAAGATTCTGCAGTGCATCTTCAAAAGTCACTCCATAAGGAGTAAAGTCATCCATAAATATTTCTAATGAATCATTTAGCATATCAGAAAAATCCCTATCACTGCTCTTTGAAATGTTGTTGGAGCATTACATAGCCCAAATGGAAGTACCCTGTAAGCAAAGGTCCCCCATGGGCTAGTAAACGTGGTCTTGTCCTGGTCTTGGGGTGCAATCTTAATCTGATTATATCCACTAAACCCGTCCAAGAATGAAAAGAATTTCTTACCTGCCAAATTATCTAATACCTGATTAATGAATGGTAAAGGGAAATGGTCCTTCTGGGTGGCTTTATTCAGAGCTCTGTAATCCACACATACTCTCCATTTGTTGTTCTTCTTGGGTACAATTACAAGTGGGGAAACCCACTCATTATCAGATATAGGGTATATAAATCCTGCATTCAAGAGTTTTTGAAGTTCCTCATTCACAATTTCCCTTAGATTGGGATTCATCTGTCGCTGGGGTTGACAGACTGGGCGGGATCCTTCTTTAATATAAATACGGTGAGTGCATAGCTTAGGAGAGATCCCCTTCATGTCTGTATAGTCCCATGCAAATGCTTCTTTATTTTCCTGGAGTAACTCTATTAACTGCTGTTTTTCATTATCAGTTAAGTTAGGATTTATATTTAATGTTTTGCCAGGCTCAATTTCTATTGTTGTACTTTTGGAGGGGCTGCCTACTGTTGTCTGAAATAAATTTTTATCTTTCAGGTTCTGTTGAGATTCAGATTCCAAGATTGCAATGAAGTGATTATACGTTTCTGGGCTGACCGAAGAAGGTTCAGAAATGAAGCTGCTGATTAATTCATCTTCGGTAGAGTCTTTGAAAGTTAAAGCTTGTCCGATAGTCAAGATAGGTTGGGTTTCTTCATCCTCATAATCTACCCATACAGAATTGTCATTATTAATCATGGGTGTAGCATGAAGATAAAGGGTAAGCTGTTTGGTTTCCTTCCCATTAGAGATGGTCATTGATCCTGATCTACAGCTGATGAAAGCATCTGCTGTAGCCAGCCAAGGTCTTCCTAGAATCAGCGGATGACCCCCCAACTTTGTTTTAGTTTGTAACACCACAAAGTCAGCTGGTTAATTCCAGTATTCTACAGAAATTATTAGATCTTCAATGACCCCTTCAGGTTTAATTGTAGAGAGATCAACCAACTCTAGGATGGTTGGAGTTTCCCTAATAAAGTTTTTTAACTGAAGCAATTGTGCTGTTTCAAGTGTCATAATATTTATTGCAGCACCTAAATCTAGTAGAACTTTAGAGACAAAGGTTTTTCCAACCTGGACTGTTACTGTAGGGTGACCAGGGTCACCATATTTCACAGGAGGATCTTTTTCTGTCATTAAAGCAGTCAGCTCTCCCATCACATGAACTTTGAGGGGGTCCTTAGCTTTTCTTCCAGGTTTTTTTATGCAGATATCTCTAACAGCCCTAGCATAAATGGGAACATCTCTTAGCGCTTGCAACAATGGGATTTTAACATATAAATTCTGTAGTTCGCCTAAAAGGTTAAAAGCAGGTTGCTCAAGTGTTTTAGTGAGAGCTAGACGTTCAGGGAATGGCGGATCTGCTGTTTGATCATTGTTGTTAGATGCTGATTCAACTATTTCAGCATTATTGTTAGGTGGTTTTTCTTTTCTAACTTCTTCTTTATCTGAGTCAGTAATGTCATCAATGATGGGTTCAACAATTCTCCCTAAGCGAAGATGGATATCGTTACATTGCATGGGGGAGATAGGTTGATTTTGAATATCAATTACTTGCAGGGCTTTATTGTTATTTGGGTTGGGGTTGGGTTGCACAGGCAGCTGCGGTCTAATTTCCTGGTTTTTTGGAGGAGTATTGGATGGTAAGGAAAGAGACTGTTGATACTGAGGAAATGGCATCTGTTGGCCTGCCCAGTTCGGATTCCATTGATTAAAATACGGTTGCTGGGGAGCCCAAGGATTCCGTATGGTAGGATCAGGAAAAGGAAGATTTGGTTGTTGCATAGGTAGAAAATTCATTGTGTTAAATGGTGGGTACTGCATTTGGTTCATGGGTGGGTAATTTGTTTGAAAAGGAGAATGATTATTCCAACGACTAAATGCTGTGTTAGAATTCATACCTTGTCTTTGTGGCCATTGCCTCCTCTGTGTCATCAAATACACTGCTTCAACCTCTTCTTCAGTTGACCGCAATGCTGCTTTAATTCCAGGCAGAGAGGGGCATTGCTGGGTCTCATGGTCCTTTTCGCAGATCGTGCAGATTGGTACCTTATCTAGTGGGCATTCCCTGAGTGGGTGTTTTTCCCTGCATTTGGAACAAAAGATAGCTAGGGCAGCTTCTGCTTCTGCCTGTTTCTTTTTTACCTCCAGAGCATCAATTTGTCAAGCAAAAGAGCTTAACATCTCAGTTTTTAATTCTTCCAACAAATTACCTATTTTAGCTCTTTTTGCTCCTCCACTTGTCGACTTCTGAACTCTTGAATATACATTGTCCCTGCTTTTTGATCTGCTTACTGCTCCTCTTGAACATCTCATGCAGAGGTTGATAATTTCATCAAATGGTTCCTTGGAAATGTCCCCTTTTCCCAGCATATTCAACATGTCCAAGCAGTCATCTCATACCCCTTTCAGCAATATTGTTTTCAGAATATCTTTACTCATGTTAGGGTGGTCAGACCGCTGCAGATTATACTGCAGTCTTTCCACAAAATCTTCCAGATTCTTGTCCTCCTTCTGAACCATTTTAAACAATTCTTCCTTCCTTTCTCTTGTCCGGCAGTAATCCTGATATTTGGCCAAAAAGCTTTCGTTCATCTGATCCCAGGTAGTGATTGCCTAAGCTCCTAAGCTCATAAACCACCTTAACGCATTCCCTTTCAGTGTTGCTGGAAACTGTTTTAGTTTCTGATTAGGACTCACATAATCATAACTCCTACATAGTATATCGAATTCAAAGAGGAATTCATCCGGGTCTTCAGAGGATAACCCATGAAAGTTGGGTAATGCTGAGAGTGGAATGTTCTTCATAGGGATTGCTCCTCTCGGGAGCTCCTCAATAGGGAACTCCAAGGTAGAGAGTGAGTTTTCCCCCCTTCCTTCTGCTCTGTTATCCTCCATTGGTCTTTTTCCTGAATCGCTTACTTTATCTTCTGTATCTTCTGTCTCTTCAGCTTCTTCTACTGGTTCCTTAGTGTATTCTGGTACTTCCAGCTTCCTTTCAGGTCCCAGTACTTCCTCCGTCTGTCGATCTGTTTGTGAGGAATACTGGATCTGAGGTCTCCGGGAACTTGTGCTCTGTGATGTCTCGGCCTTTGAGATAATTTCGTCAATAAAGGTTTTTCTTCCTTCTCCGCCTTTGCCGCCTGTGAAATTAGGTTTCCTGCGTCCTCTCATGCACCTATTATTCTTAAAAAGAAATCATTAATGCTTTTAGAAATATCTAGTTGCCTTCCCCGGCAATGGCGCCAAAATGTTGGCTAGTTGAATTGTTTATTGATTAAACAGTCAAGTACCACATTAATTTGTCAACCTGGGAAAGTCTTTTATTTCAAAGGCTACTACGTACTATATGTACTTAACTCTAAAAGCATTAAAAAGTTGTAGTATACACGATCCTCACTCTATGTTATAACAGTGCATTGCAAAGATAAAATGAAAGCAGTTAACTAAGATTACAAATCGGAAAAGAAAAGTGATGGATGCTTTGTTAGCAGAGGATCAGGACCCTATCCTCCAGGTAAGGACGTTCCGCACCTGCCCCTGTAACCGGATTGCTAATACACACTGCAATTCTAATTCACCGGTGAAGTATTCTTTTACAGCTTCAAACGATTAACAAAACAGAGTACCAGCAAAAAGGAAATTATCAGAGGTAATGCTACAGAATCCAAAACAGAGTACCAGCAAAAAGAAATTACCAAACACACTTACACACTTGACAGAAAATAAATGGGTGAATCTTGTGAAGAAGGTGGGCCCTGTCCCTCTCACAAGATTCCCCAGAACACAAATGCTAGATTAGGTGCTCAGAACAATTTTCTATTCATCTGCCAAAAGATCCAGTTACAATAAAAGTTCAGACTTTGCTGTTGTCTTTCAAAACTTCCCTTACAACTTGTTTTTCTCCCCCCTTCTCTAATGTAGATGTCTCCTCTTTATAGAGGAGACATCTATTACAATAGACTATCATAGTTCATTCAGTTAAACCTTTCTGTCAAAAATAAGAAATCCATCCTTGTTACAGGATGTTGTTACAACAGTGTGACAGTGTATTCTTTCTTGGGTCTCTTACTGTTATACAACTGGTAACCGAACTTCGACCGTCTTCTTGGAATCCTCGCACTATCCTTTGCCGCTTCCCCATGATTGCTGATTTAGTAAACCCATGTTGTTCCTGGTATTTTAGCAACTGTAACTGTGTTTTACCCTTTTTGGGCAGTTGTTGATCATGCTGCGTCAGCATGGAATTCTGGCGATCTTCTGATAGTTTCCGTTTGTTATTTCCGGTATTCCAGTTGTTTGCAAAATAACATTTCCCTGCTTTAGATAGTTGTTGTTGCTGGTGCTGTAGCAACTGCGTAGTTGTTGTTTCTGGTGTTGCAGCAACTGCGTAGTTGCTGTTTCTAGTGTTACAGCAACTATGAATTATAATTTCTACAGACTTTAGACAGTTCAACGGTTACTTAGCAACTTAGTTAGCTTTTCCAAACATAAATATAAAGATAACATGAATATGTAATGAATAATTAAACACATAGTCATGCGGAGAGTTACTTCATACCTTGGTGTGATTAGGTCATTATGTAATCAAAGCTTTCAACTTATGAACTGAAAAAGGGTAATATTATAGCAAAAATACAAGGTCAAAATGGTCAATTTGGAGTCTTAACACCCACCTAGACATTTGATCAGATTCAAATCGCCATGGATAGTGTGACATTTTTCTCACTATCTCTTTTTCAGTTTATTCTCTTATCAAATTGGAAATTTTGGCATCTAATGATTTGTACTTAGACTACTACTGCATAATAAGAAAACCCTCAGCTACTGCACTGGTTTTCCAAAGTTTGGTTTTTCCGGGGACATTGGTCCAAAAATAATGGTGTAGTTGTGTGTGTGCTTATTTCTCTCATGTGTAGTATTTTCTTTCCGCAATATTTTATATTGTGAAGGTTACAATATATTTTATTTCGATGTTTACTATATAGCATTATATGTAACTTGATTTAGAAATTAACAAGTGGGAGAAATTTAACTAGTTGTTATTGTAGGAATTTGGATAACTAGATTTTCACATGGTATTAGAGCACAAGTCGTAAGCATAGGAGATTAGTTCAGGGCAAAAGAGGGAGTTCAAAAACACTACGTAGGCAGCATTTCAAAACCCCAAAGTGGCTACGCAGTCCATTGGCTAGAAGCGCCAATTTCATGGAATACTTACTTCTCTGAGTGAGTCGACTGAGAGTAATTTTTTAGTATCAAAGAGGCAAATGGAGTAGCACAACAGTTTCCACACAGACCAGATCTTCAACTTGGATGCAGTCATTTTGCAGCAATCGCTAGAAAAATAACGTCAAAAGGAGAGGAGAGCACACATTGAGGGAATTCTTTCCTCAGGGGACTTCTAGCCAAGAAGTTCAATTTTTAGCAGAGAAGCAATAACTTTGTGTAGTATTTCTCACTCTAAATGGGAGTCTGAATAGCTGGGAAGCAGCTGCGTAAAGGAGGAGGAAGATGTGGCCCTCACATCTAAGGGAAAGTAGGAGCAATGTAGAAGAAAGAAGGACATTTGGAAGATTAAGTGCTTTAGGTGTGGTGAGCTTGGCCACTACAACACTCAGTGTCCTCTTAGAAGGAAGGACAAGGAGGAGAGGTAGGAACAACAAGCTCCGTCCACTGAGATTGACAGGCTGTCCTCCTGATTGGAGGAAGAATTTTCCATGATTGTCAAGATGCCTCTAGGGGTGAGGTGGGATTATCTAAAACTGTAGTCCCAAAGAGCTATAGAATGGGAAATATTCTTGAGGTCCACCTCATGAATCAATACCTTGCTAGGGGATCCCAAAACATGTAGAATCTGGATGAATCAGTGGCAGTTGGTGTAGCTAGATACCATAGTGACAGATGCAATAGCTAGTAGCAAGTGAGATACTAGACAACGTAGTGAAGAGTTGGCAGCAGTGAAAATGGCATAGAGCAGAGTGTAGGAATTTACAGGGTAAGTTCCTCAGAAAGAACACCAAAAGGACACCGCTCACAACCAGATCACAGATCAATACACCAGTATTTTTGACGTGGTTAAAACCCTCAAAGAGGGAAACAGTCCACGGCCTGTCCCAACGTGGGTACTACAGGCAATTTATTAATCATAGAATGAAAATTTACATAAGCTTCTCTCATGCACGGATTACCCGAACAATGACCCTCCATGCGCTTTAAATAGAACTCATGGACCAATCAGGTGTCAAGCCACGGATCAAGTGTCGGTAATACCGAGGTGAGAGTGAACCGTCGGATCACTACATATCGTGACCGTCGGATTGTAAGTTACAAAATGTACAACGGTAAAGAAACACACTTTACCTAACTCTATACTAGACCAAGTTGAACTTAACTATTTCCTATGTGTCGGAATATCCTAACATCCCCCCTTAAGAACAACTTGGGATAGGATTGAAGGATTTACAAATATGACACAATAAGAGAAGGAAGGAGGCACTAGAGCCTATCCCCCCTTAGTGACAACTTCCTGAACTCCAAGAATATATCGAAGTTTAGTGAACTTCGCCTCTGTGAGAGCCTTTGTGAAGATGTCTGCAACTTGATCATCTGTTGAACAATATTGCACTTCAAGAACATGGTCATGAATGAGCTTTTTGATGAAGTGCATGTGTAGTTCAATGTGTTTACTGCGCTGATGCTGGACTGGATCTTTGCATAGCTGAATGGCACTTTGATTATCACACCAAAGTGTGGTTGGATGTTGCTGCTCAAAGCCAAACTCTGATAGGATCTGACAAAGCCACAAGGCTTCCTTACTAGCTTCCACGGCACCACGATACTCTGCTTCTGCTGACGAAAGAGAAATGGAAGCCTGTTTCTTGCAAGCCCATGTAATAGGTCCTGAACCAAGAGTGAAGACATAACCGACAGTAGACTTCTGATCATCAGGGTCACCAGCCCAATCAGAATCAGTGAAACCAACTAACAGAGGAGTTGCTTTGGCACTGTAATGAATCCCAAACTGTACTGTACCTCGAACATAACGAAGTATTCTTTTGGCTGCTTTCCAATGACTTTCACGTGGGTTTTGCATAAAAAGAGCAACAAGGCCAACAGCAAAGGATAGATCAGGACGAGTATGGGTTAAATACAAGAGTTTTCCTACAAGTTGACGGTATAAGGTAGCATCAACTTCAGGAGAAGTACAAGAGACTGAAAGTTTGACTCCAGACTGAAAGGGAGAAGGGGCTGGCTTACAGTCTTCCATGTGAAAATGACGAAGAATATCACAAGCATACTTGGACTGGGAAAGGGAAATACCCTCCTTGGATTGCAAGACTTGAAGACCTAGAAAATAGTGTAAGTGTCCTAAGTCTGTCATTTCAAATTTCCTTTTGAGGCTAGAATTCACATGGTTTATAAGGTTGGGATCACTACCAGTAAGGATAAGATCATCAACATAAAGAACAAGGATGATAAGAGAGTTGCCCACTTTCTTGGTGTAGACAGTATTGTCAGAATGACACCTAGAAAAGCCAGATTCTAAAAGAAAGCTATCCATTTTGGCATACCAAGCCTGAGGAGCTTGCTTGAGGCCATAAAGGGATTTCTTAAGTCGACAAACAAGGCTGGAGTCTGTTTGTATGAAGCCAATGGGTTGTTCCATATAGATTTCTTCCTGCAAGTCCCCATGCAAGAAGGCAGATTTAACATCCATCTTATGGACTTCCCATTTTAAAGAGGAAGCAAGGGAAAGAACAAGGTGGATAGAGTTCATTTTGGCAACAGGGGAGAAGGTTTCAGTGTAGTCAATGCCTTCAACCTGTGAAAAACCCTTAGCAACAAGACGAGCTTTATGTTTATCAACTTTCCCATCTGGTCCATACTTGGTTCTGTAAACCCATTTACATCTAACAAGTTTGCGTCCCTTTGGTAGAGGAACAAGATCCCATGTATCATTTGTCATCAATGAATGATATTCTTCATTCATAGCTGCTTCCCAATGTGGATGGCCTGAAGCTTCTGCAAAAGTGTCAGGATCATGATTTACTGGAGCTTGAGCCAGTAAAGAAGAGGCTCTTTCAAACTGAGAACGTGTACGTCGCTGATCTGTAGGATCACCGGCAAGATCACCTGCTGCATCCCGAGTAGCACGGACCCATCTTGGAAGTTGAGGATCCTGAGAAGGTGGGGGAGGATTATCATCCTCACTTTCATCATCTGAAGAAGAAATGTTTTCAAAAGTAGAAGAGATAGGAAGAGGTGGCACATCCGCCGGACTAGGCTCGCAGGCCGATTTATTTTCATCAAATTTTACATCTCTTCTAATGATAACATTTTTGGACTTAAATGGAATAAGTCTATAACCTTTTACATCTTCAGAATATCCAACAAAAGTACATTTCTCACTCTTAGGTTCTAAAGCTTTATGCTTTTCATCTGGAATATGGGCCCATGCTTCACTTCCAAACACACGAAAGTGACTTACATCTGGTTTAATGGAACTCCAAGCTTCTTCTGGAGTGATATTCTTTAGAACCTTAGTAGGAGTGCGATTGATTATATAATTTGCACAATTAATTGCTTCAGCCCAAAAACTAAGACTGAGTCCTTTAGATTGCAGCATACAATTAGCCATTTCCTTTAAGGTGCGATTTTTCCTTTCAGCTACACCATTTTGTTGTGGAGTGTATGGAACAGTATGTTGCATTTGAATTCCATTTTCGGTGCAAAAGTTGATGAATGTGTTTTTAACATATTCTCCACCATTATCAGTTCTTAGCTTAAGAATTTGATGTCCAGATTGTTTTTCAACAAAGGCTTTGAAGGCCAAAAATGTGTTAAATACTTCGCTCTTGAGTTTTAAGAAGTATACCCAAGTGCGTCTGGAGAAATCATCAATGAAAGTTAAGAAATACTTGCAGCCAGAGAATGAAGCAACAGGAAGTGGACCACATAAATCACTGTGCACAAGCTGTAAAGGGGCTGAGGCGTGCCAAGAGGCACGTTTGTCAAAACTGTCCCGATGATGTTTTCCGAGTACACATCCGGAACAAACACCATCTCTGCAAGATACCATAGGAAGACCTGTCACCATATTTTCTTTACATAGATGCTGAAGGGAGCGATAGTTTAAGTGACCAAATCGCTCATGCCAAAGTTTGCTCACTTCATCATTATGAGCAACAAATACTGAGGGAAGATTTGATGACCCAAAGTTGTGAAACTTATACAACCTTGTGGAATCATCAGCAATACCAGTAGCTAGAATCTGTTTAGGATCTCTTAGATCCTTGATTACAACATCATGAGGTGAAAATTCAACAATTTTACCTTCACCTGAATGAGTTATCTGATAGACAGATAGAAGGTTGCAGGATAAGGTTGAAACACATAATACATCATTAAACTGACCATTGTCTAGATGAACAGTTCCAGTCCCTACAACATTAAGAGATCTATCATCACCAACATATATATTTTTGGTGTTACAATCATTTAAAGAAGAAAACATGGCTTGGTTTTTGGCCATGTGATAAGAGGCTCCAGAATCAATGAGCCACTCATGAGAAGGAGAAGAAGAAGATACATTTAATGCATAACCAGACTGAGATGATTGACAACGACATGCAGAAAGTGCCATTCCGGAAGTTGAAGTTGAAGTAGGCTCCACATGGATGTTATGTTTCTTCATTGCGGCTTCCAAGGCTTCCATCTTCTTAAAGCATTTAGATTCTAAGTGGCCATCTCGATTACAAAAGTTACAATGTCTATCAGTCTTCTTCCATTTGTTTTTATTGGTCTTATCATTTTGCTGAAATGATCTTTCATTTTGAGGCTGAGTTGGTTTAGGACCATTCTTTTGAGGATATGACTTCTTAGGATTCTTTGAATTTGGTTGCTGCTGGGCGGCTAACGCTTTCGTGGAAGAGTTTCCAAGATTAAGAAGACCAAGGTGTAAGAGTTTTTCTTGTTCTCTTATTAAGGAATCACAAAAGGAGTCAAAGGAAGGGGCCTTGTAGTCTTTTCCTTGACAAATGAAAGCTTCCCTTGTAGAATGGAAAGTGGAAACAAATACAGAGTAGGCTGGTCCCAACTTAGTAAGGATGGAATAAATAAGGTTACCATCTTCTTTCTTAACTTTAACACCTTCCAAGAGATATCTAAGGGTCTTGAATTTGGACAAGAAATCTTCAATGCAAGAAAAATTATTAGGATCCAAAGTAAGCAACTCATTTTCAAGTTGATGGGCTCTAATTTCATTTTTAATCCCAAAAACTTTAGCGAGTTTTTCTAATGCTTCATGAGGAGTCTCAAGTTCTGCAATGTGGAATCTAAGATCAGGAGAAATAGACATCCCTATCAAACCACGTGCTTGATCTTGTCTATTTTCCCATTTTGCAGCCTTGTCTTCATCTTTTGGTTTCTTCTCTTGGTCTGTGGCTATTCTGAAGAGACCTTTACTTCTAAGTAAATCTTCCATGTAGGCTACCCATTGGAAGTAGTTAGTGCTGTCAAGAATGACTTGGCATGGACTTTCCATTTTTAAAAAAAATGAAGCTGAAGATGCTGAAAGTAAGTGTTCCAATGGATAGATCTCGAAAAAATAGGCGCTTTTAAAAAAAACGGCTCTGAAAAAGGCTTCCGGATGAAGAAGTTATGGATTTTTGAAAAAAAAATTGTTGACGTTGCCGGCAAAGTGCGCGAATGTGCGGGAATGAAAAAATCCGCCCCCACAAAATGGAGACTTGAACCCAAGACCTCTACTCTCTAAAAATAGCTTTGAACCAATTGATCTATACAAAAAATTTGAGAGAGAGAGAGAGAGAGAGAGAGGGGGGGGGACCTTGGTTTGCGTGCTTGCCTTGAGAAAGTTCTTTTTCCCTACAAAACACAAAACACAAAACCCAACACGAATATGCAAAGAAAAACGAACCTTGCGGCTCGAAGTTAGCTTTAGCCAAAAAACTAGAAATTTTAAAAAAAATCTCAAAGTTAGCTTTAGCTGAAAAACTGAATATTTTTCTCAATGTTTCTGATTTTCCGAGATCACACTAAGGTGCAGGGAAAAGAGCATACGCATGAGAAAAATCCTTCCTTTCTGTTTTCGATTTGCCCAGATCGCACAGAGTCGCAGGGCAAAGAGCATACGCAGAAATGAAAGGTATAGATCCGGTTAAAAAAAAGGGCTAAATAAACCGAAACCGAAATAAGCAGAGAGAAAATAACAGTAAACTGCAAAAAACACTGTATACCTCCCGATCTGAAAAATGACGCAGCTAGGGCTACCGAAAACCTTTTCGCGTGAAACGAAAGGGGTTCCTCACTGGAACAGATGCTCCGAACGCAACAGAGCAGTCCTCTCGGCCCGAAAGTAGTCAGAAACAACAGATCTAGGAAACGACAGCCGCATGCAGTTCTACCGGCTTCAGATTTGGATCACCAACGGACGCGGCCCTCAAATAGCTCTGATACCATGTAGGAATTTACAGGGTAAGTTCCTCAGAAAGAACACCAAAAGGACACCGCTCACAACCAGATCACAGATCAATACACCAGTATTTTTGACGTGGTTAAAACCCTCAAAGAGGGAAACAGTCCACGGCCTGTCCCAACGTGGGTACTACAGGCAATTTATTAATCAAAGAATGAAAATTTACATAAGCTTCTCTCATGCACGGATTACCCGAACAATGACCCTCCATGCGCTTTAAATAGAACTCATGGACCAATCGGGTGTCAAGCCACGGATCAAGTGTCTGTAATACCGAGGTGAGAGTGAACCGTCGGATCACTACATATCGTGACCGTCGGATTGTAAGTTACAAAATGTACAACGGTAAAGAAACACACTTTACCTAACTCTATACCTAACTCTATACTAGACCAAGTTGAACTTAACTATTTCCTATGTGTCGGAATATCCTAACACAGAGTCAGTGGTAGTGTAGAGGCTTTAGTGAAATAGCAAAGGCTAGCAACAATCAGAACTCAAACGACAAATCCATCATACTGACCACGGCTAGTTCAATATTTTTGGATGTTTTTTCATTGCAGTTGTTGCAATTCCAGAAGCAAAAGTTGGAGAAACTTGTAGTGCATATGTAGTGTTGGCAGTAATTCTGCAGGGCAAGCATCAACACAGATGAAGCAATGAGATTTTCACAGTAGTTCATGGGAAGTAGAGCCAGACATAAAGAGCACATCAAGAGATGGTGAAGAGATAGAGTGATTCTTTAGTTGGTTGCAGCACTAGAGCACATTCCTCACTAAGATAGAGTGTTGATTTTTGTAGCATCGGATGTGCTCTAGCCTCGAGATTTTACAGAGAGGTTAAGACGCATGCATTCTATAAAACCCTGAAATCGTTTAGGAAAATTCCACCCAGAGAGGGTTTAATTAAAATAATTAATCATTTTCAATGTATTCCTAAGTCTAAAATTAGGAAATGTGATAATTAAAGGTTATAAATTAAATCCGGTGTGAATTTTCTAGAAGAAGAAAAGGATCAGCTCCTAATTAATCTGATCCTTTAATTATATCTTAATCCTGGCCGTTGGTGCTCCAACGAGAGATTATAAGAATGAGCTTGATGGGATCTTGGAGAACACACCGAGATAGTGAGATCTAGAGATCGAATTTCTCAAGAGTAGCAACACTAAGTTGCCAGAGAGAGATCAAGTGATCTTCTTGAAGTTAGCGGCAGGGATAGTAGACCGGAGGGAAATTTTCTAGTTCCAGAGAGTGCAAGGAAGAGAAGGACATGAGAGGCTCATAAAGGTAGAACAAAGCTTCAGAGGGAGTCTATAATTTTCCCGGGAGAGTCAAGATCTAGTTCCATAAGCCATAGTGTGACACTGGAGGGCCAGAGAGTCGAATTTCCAGAGGAGAATTGAACAAAATGAAGGGTGAGGTTCCTAGTGGCTCTGATACAAATATGCATAGGTTGATGTAGAGACAAAGCAAAGGCAGCATGGGAATAGCCATCTAGAGCTTCGATCAAATTCATATCACCAATAATAGTGTGAGATTTTTCTCACTATCTCTTTTCTAGTTTATTCTCTGTATCATATTGCCAGTTTGGAAATCTAATGATTTGTACTCGTATTACTACTACCTAATAATAAAACCCTCAGTCATTGCACCAATTTTCCCAAGTTGGGTTTTTCTGTGGATATTAGTCCAAAAATAATGATGTATTTGTGTGTGTTTTTATTTCTCTCCTATCCAGTATTTTATTTCTACGGTATTTTATATTTTGAAGGCTGTAATAGATTTTATTTCGATGTTTACTGTGTAACACTGTAAATAACTGGATTCATAAATTAACAAGTAAAAGAAATTTAATTAGCTGTTGCAGTAGGAATTTAGATAACTGAATTTTCACACCTCACACACTTGAAGTCGATTCTCTGACATGATGTCAGTCCAGGACAGCTGAATTTGAGTCACCCTAAAGATACGCATCCTTCAATGTTATCATCTTTCCCTACTCATGTGTCATTATCATGCATGAACCAAGAGGAGGAATATGGATTAAAAAACTCTATATAAACAGGCCATGGGAGAGCTAAAATATGAGACATTGTTATGGTAACCAAATTTCTATTAGAGAAAATCACCATTCCATTGTTGAAGCCAATGAAGGGAAGAGCACTAGCATGTTGACCATATTGCTTCTAAGAAATCCATCATCCTAGTGAGAAAAGAGGAATCCACCATTAGAGAGTCTTCATACTTATTTGAGAGAGAGGAGAAACATTCAAAGGGATTGCGGAAGAGGACCCCCTTTGCTGAGGATATTTTAGCACCATAGCTCAAATAATTCTCTTCAAGTGTCTAAGATTCATCTATTGTATTAAACATCTACTACTAGCAGTCAATAAAGTCATATTTTTCCATTATTTTGTTGACTTGTTTGCTCCATTGAACATTGTTTGTGTATCTACCTCTTTGTTTAGTTTATTTTGATGTATGAATTATTTCCACTATTTACAATGTTGTGTTATGTTTGCACTAATATATTTCAATGCCTTGTTGATTCATTGAATAAAGATGTTAGATTATGCTACTTGGCTGTTGTGGATCCTTTTCTTGTTTTAGTCATGGGTGCAGGTTCTAATTATAAGAATTGGAGCTTACAAGCGAGGAGGAAAAGAAAGCTTACTACTGTCGGGCCCCAAAATTGTTGAATATAATGCATCTTTCTGGCCATATGATGCCTTGCTTAGTCCCTTGTTTTACCAGTTTATCAACCTTTATCTTGCACTTATACATTATTTTCGTGCAATAGTGAAGATTTACATTTGGTTTACATTGAATACCTTCATTATATACATTTATTAGCACTAATTTCCATTAAGTGTTGTTAATGCAGGTCTTGCACTCCATAGAGATCATGCACTAAAATGGACGTATAGGGGGACACGCGATCATCTATGATTTCCATAGAGGAAAATGATAGATGAAATATATTCATAACTATTTTGGATCCTTTTTTACTGTGGTAGGTGCACTTATCTTTCATTGACCACTTCTTGCACTAAAGAGTAGCATTCATGCACTAAAGAGCAACCAATTTGGGGATTCGACATCTTAGTGAACTTTCAAAGAAATATGAGAAAGGTTTTTGTTAAAAATGATGTTTTAACACCCCCACATGAGTTATAATGCACTCGGGTTGAACATATGGGTTTCTAGAAGGAAATTAACAAGTCTGATCAATTCACGCAGTTTTCAAACTGCCTACTTTGACCTTGATTTGCATGCGTATGGAGGAAAATATAAAAAATATAAGCATATGGGTTCTTTACCAGTATATAAAATTATCTAAAACCCAATCCATTTCCAAAAATTGACTATGGTTAAGAATATTTACGAGGTTCTTTGGGGAAGTTTTATAAAAAAAGACTGTTTTTCCATAATTCTAGGATCTTTCCCAGATTTGCAAAAAAGATGGAAATTGCATATTAGATTCATGTATCCTTTATTAGATATTGGTTGTAATAGACCTCCTTTGGATGGCGAATCTGTTATGATCCCTTCACATTCAATTTGTGCTTGTTTTCGCTTGTTCAAATCCTGTCATGTAATTGTAAATTATATAAGAGCCAAATCATGGCTCTCTAGAGGAGGACATCAAGCCATTCTTTGTACTTTCATGCTACTAAGCTGAGTGTTGAGGGTCTTCCACTTCCTCAGATCAATTTGGAACTAGATTATGGAGCTCCAAATTCATAAAGACTGGTATTTCCATTAATAACAAGCATGAATGCGAGGTTCATGCATCTATTTTATCTATTTACTATAATGTTAATCTTGCTCTCATAGACTAAGTGTTTTCCTTAAAGGAAAATGAGCTTGTTGGATAGGGCCCAACCAACCCATCTTGTTCTCCCATTGCTATTATATTGTGTTATTAAGTACGTGAAGTGATTGGTGTGTAGGTTTCTTATGAATGATATGTGTGATTGATTGAATGAGCTCTTGTGTATTTCTTTTCCTTTGCAACAATGTTCTCAGATCTGAGGTTTTGTTTGTTGAAGTGTGTTTCTTTATTTGGAATTGAAAGAATTTCTTTATGCTCATTTTTTAAGCACAACAAGCATTGTGTTCTTAGAAATTTTTCTTTAAATTACCTTTGAGTTAAGGATAAGGGTTTACAGGATTTCATCTCTTTTGACCTTGCTTAATTATTAAGATAGATCTCATTTAAATATCATTTATTTGCAGTAAGCAGGGAAGAACACCTTGTTTTGATAAATGCATATTGTAACTATGTAAGGAAATTGATTTCTTTGCGGAAATTGTCAGATCTAAATTGTATTGTTGGCCTTTTAATAATTTGTTTATTTAAATTCTTTAAGTATAGGACCCAAATATTGATATCATTTAGATCAAATATCTCAAGTTGAACCTTTTTATCTGAATCAATTTCCTTCGCAAACATAGGGGTTTACTTGAAACATAATGTTAAATAGTTCAAAGGGGGGCATAAGTAAAATTTATTTGTAAGGTGATTTCATTATTCAAACACAAGAGTTCAATATTCAGATTTAGGTTTGATAAAATTTCCATTTGATTTCGCAATTTAAATTTTGAAGAAACATGTGATGGTATGGGAATTTTTATCTTGGCTTGAATTAAAGCTTCCTTTTCACACTTTTTTATTTCAGTCTTGATATCACAATATTTTTGTTGGTTAAGGAATAGAAGATTGTTGAGTGCATAAATAGATTCATTCCAACATAGGAACAAAGTTGTTCAAGTATAGGAACAAAGTCATTCTAGTGTGGGAAAAAAATTGTTCCAGTAAAGGAACAAAGTTGTTTCGCTATAGGAACAAGTCATTCTAGTGTGGGAAAAAAATCTTTCCAGTATAGGAACAAAGTTGTAATCATAGTTTGCTTGAGTAAAGTAGCCAGTCCCCAGATTGATCAATTTGTTTTTCTTTTATATTTTTCGTACTTAGTATAGAAATTGGGTTGAGAGTTTATGGATTGTATTCATGAATTTGGAAGATTGTTAGTGCATAGTCTAGAGTGAGGAGTGATTTTGTTAATAACTAAGGATTGCCTATAATTGTTCATAGATTGCAAGATTGGTCTTCATGTTTTTATAAGTTTCCTTTGAGTGCATGATTTGAATCAGGGAAAATTTTAAGGATGGAAGTTTATCTTAAAGTTTAGAAACCTTGGAGAATCTTACTAGTCCCTAATATGCAAATTGTAAAGTAGTTGGTGATATTTTTGTAGAAATATTTAGAATTCCAATGATTTTATATTAGTCGATATAATATTTTCACGATTTGTAAGGTGAAATAATGGTTTACTACTAATTTGGGTAAATAATTGAAGAAAAAAATGGAAATTGACAAAAAAAAATTGGAAAAAGCATGGAAAATTAGCCCATCTGCGAGTATTAGCCCCTAAAATTTTCCCTGATTTGAATTAATTGTTGTTTGTGGGAATATATAAAGGGATTGATGTGCAAGTTATACTAGAATTTGATTTGCAGATTGCTAGGGGATCTCTCTGGCATTTCTAGTGGTATGCCTCCAAGTTTACGAACTCCCAGATTGACAACTAAATGTTAGGTTGTTTATTACACCCAATAGTTTGGTGATGTTGTCAAGGAGATGCTTGAGGGATAAGGCCTTGGTGATCTATTCTGCTCTTTTCTTATTTTGCAAATAATTTTTTAATTAGTGTGATTCTTTTGCTTGTTGAAGCATACTGGACGGTATCGCCAGAGAGCTCATAAGCCTGGTCTGAATGAATTTTCATTGTGATTCTATTGCTTGCTGAATCATACTAGATGGTATTACCAGAGGGCTCATGAGCCTGGTTTTTTTCCTGCAAATGAACTTTTAGTGTGATTATCTTTCTTAATGAAACATACTAGACAGTATTACCAGAGAGCTCACAAGCCTAGTTTGTTTCCTTTCCTGTAAATAAGCTTTTAGGTTTTTTGGGTGTTGTAAGAACCCCCCATATATGCTACTCCATATGTTAACAGGATCTTCCAGATAACAGAGTCGAAGCTAGAGGAAGAATAATGCTCAAATGCTTGACAAGAGATGCACTCAAGGAGCTTTCTCAGATATTGGTAGCAGTCGGCGGCTCTGCTTCCCAGGAGGAACAAATATTAGTAGAAGTCAAGAGAAGTTCCATCTTTTCAGATGTGATAAAGCAACAAAATACCCATGAGACATCCCCTCAAGAAGGTAGAGAAGCTTTCTTTTAATATATTTTTCATTCTAATCATGAAATTGAAGAATCATGGATCAGACCTTATGAGGAGGAAGAGCCAATGGATACAGAAATTGAAGAGTTCTTGATATGTCTATCACAAGATCCAACCTACACTCAAGAAAACAATCAGAAGTCTTAGGAATAATGGCACGATATGAAAAAGGAGGGGACACCACTAGTTACTACTGATTCAGAAGATAAAGAATATGTGAACTCCTTTGAAAAATGGTTACAAATAATTGTCAGTACATAGTGTTCCTCCATCATTCAACAACTCTTGGTACCATCTCAATTAAAGCGGTTGATTTCCCATACTCTGGTATGTGTTGAAGTTTATTCTTTAAAATTGAGTGTGAGTATATTTAGCATTATGTTATGCACATGGTTACATTGGAAGTACTCCTACACTTGAAGGAGATTTTACTCTCTCTAAATTATGGTAGAGTATTATAAGAACAATAAATAAAAATGCCATATGAAATAAAATTGTATAGCGACACTCTTGAAAATGTAATTCTTAAGGCACAACTATTGAAATTTCTGTCATTAAGCACTCTTGTGGTAGGACTTGTTAGAAGAAATTGACTCTTAATGCCTCATATTTTATAAAGTGACTTTGATTATTGGCCAAGATTATTCATTGGGCCAGTTAGGAGGATTTCTATTGTGATATTTAATACTTTCCATTCATAAGCTTAAAAACCTACTTCTCACCTATTCATTTTAACAGATTTTCATCCAAGAAACCATTTCAAGTTTCTCTTCGAAGCTATTAATGAAAAGCCTCTTATGGTGGACTAGTCCTATAAAACCCTAATGAGATCTCGTGAGAAGCTTGGCATGATCAACTCGAGGAATCTTTCAGTGATTATCTGAGATGTTTTCTTTAAAATGAGTCTTTAGGGTAGGAGTGCTAACCAGTAAAGATTAGTAATTAAAAACTTTTCACGCCAACCCATGCACTTAAGGAGTATATCTGCCTCACCACCTATTAAGTAACCTATCTCAGGTTAATCATAATCATATTTTTTTTATCATAAACAGATTAATTGATGGATAGGAGGTCTCATTATGAGCCTATCTATCATGATCATGGGTCCTAACAAAAATTACATTACCACTACTGGTCACCACGCTAGGGTAATGGCTTTTAGTTGAAAATATAGGAGACAAGAGGTCTCATCATGAGCCGACTTGTTCATTCTTGTTAGCTCTTGTGAATGGCATTGTCGTTTGCTAGTTACCAAGCCAGGACAATGGCCTTCAGTTAATTCCTAAATCAACTAAATGCTTTTAAATGATTATGAATTTATATCTAATAGATGAGACAGTCATTTTGTGGCATGAAAAGGCATCCTTGTCGAGGCTATAAACGTCTGTTAGAAGTAGAGCCATGCCTGTGGTATTAAAGTTAATTTTACATTATGATTTCCTTGGTTGATTTTGTCTTTCCTTGAACTCATTATCATATCTATCTAAGAATTTCTTTAAGATCCTTTCAATAATGTGATTTGGAGTTCCATATTTAAGAAATAGTTTTGTTTTTATGGATATGGAACCCTTTGTGTAGGTGATTCACTTTTTCTGAACAAGAGGAAATTCAATTATATGCTTGGATAATAGTAAGATGGTCACCTTGGGAAGGTATCATTTTGTCATATTTATTTTCCCTATTTCCATCCATATTTAATGTCACGACTTTCAAATCATGTCACTTTTATTTGTAATGAGGGTATTGAGGTGAAGACCTATTGATATATACTTCTCTTGAGATGTTTTGTGGACATTTTGATAGTCAAATATTCCATCATGATACTATCCTTGTAGTGACAGAATTGTTAGCATTCCCATGGGATACCTAGAATTATATTTTCTTTTGATTAGTCTTAATAAATAAAGATGGAGAAGCAGACATTTTTCTATCAGAACAATCAAATCTAGCAAGGAACAATATTATGAGTGTAGGAATATTTATGTTTAAATTATGGTTTTTTCCAAGGGAGCATCAATATAGAAGTTCATACTCTTCCATGAGGACATGCAAGATGATCTGCATGGGGGGATGTCAGGCCCCATAATTGATTTATATAATGCATAGTTTTGCCCATATGATGCCTCACTTATTCTCTTGGTTTACCAGTTTATGAACCTTTATCTTGCACTTATACATTATTTTCATGAAGTAGTGAAGATTTACGTCTTTTTTGCATTTTATACCTTCATTATATGCATTTCTTAGGATTTATGTTCATTAGATGTTGCTAATGGAGGTCCTGCACTCCATAGAGGTCTTGCACGAAAATTGAAGTATATGGGGACAACTCGATCATCTATGCTTTCCACAGAGGAAAATTATAGATGAAATATATTTAGAACTATTTTGGGTCCTTTCTGACAATTAGAGGTGCACTTATCTTTCATTAACCCATTTTTTCACTAAAGAGCAACGTTCCTGCACTAAAGAGAAACCAATTTGGGGATTCAAAATCTTGGTACACTTTCAAAGAAATATGAGAAATTTTTTGTTAAAAATGATGTTTGAACTCCTCCATGGGAGTTATAATGAACCCATGTTGCACGTGTGGGCTTCTAGAATAAAATCGATAAATCTGCTCAAAATTCACAGAGTTTTCAAAATTCCTAATTTGACCTTGATTTGTGTGCGAATGGAGGCGAATCTCAAAAATATAAGCATATGGGTTTTTTACTAATATATAAAATTATCTAAAACCCAAAATGTTTCAAAAAATTCACTATGGTTAAGAACACATATGAGGTTCTTTGAAGGAGTTCTATAAAAAAGAGACTGTTTTTCCAGAATTCTAGGATCTTACCAATATTTACAAAAAAGGATAGAAATTTCATTTCCGATGAGTGTCTCCTTTATTAGATATTGGTTGTTATAGACATCCTTTATATGGGGAAACTGGTATGATCCCCTCACATTTAGTTTTTTCTTAGTTTTCCTTGTTCAAATCCTATCATGTAATTGTCAATTATATAAAAGCCAAATAATGGCTTTGTAGAGGAGGAAAGCAAGCCATTCTTTATACTCTTGTGCTATTAAGCTGAGTGTTGGGCATATTCCCCTTCCTCAAATAAATTTGGAACTGGACTATGGAGCTCTAAATGTATAAGGGCTGAGATTTCCATTAATAACAAGCAACAATGCCAAGTTCATGCATCTATTTTGTCTATTTCATGTAATGTTAATCTTGCTCTCATAGACTAAGTGTTTTCCTTAAAGGAAATGAGTTGGTTGGCTAGGGACCACCCAACCTAGCTCATTCACCCATTGCTACTATATTGTGTGTTAAGTACATGAAGTGATTGGTGTGGAGATTTCTTATGAATGATATGTTCGAGCGATTGAATGATATATTGTGTATTTCTTTTCCTTTGCACCATTGTTCTCAAATCTAAAGTTTTGTGTGCTGAAGTGTGTTTCTTTCTTTTACATTGAAATAATTTCTTTATCTTCATTTTTTTAATCACAACAAGAATCATGGTCTGGGAAGTTTTTTTTAAATCATCTTTCAGTTAAGGATAAGGGTTTGCAGACTAGATGTGTTACAATATATTTCAACGCTTGCCCAAATGAATGAGTGCTTGGTTGAAGGGGAACTTTGTGGTTGGAGGATCACCAGAATGGTAGGAGCTAGGGTTTACATAAATAAATCAAGTGTTCGATGCAATGGAGTGGTGTAAGGGGGGGAGCATGACTCCCTCCTATGGCAGTCTCCAGCTACGGCAAGAAACCGTTGGAGGCTGAAGACAGTTTTTCAGGAGGAGGGAAAATGGACAACGGAGACTCTCAAGAGCAGAATAATAGGAGGGAGGAAGACAAAAGAGAACATTTGTTCACTGTACTGTCAAAACACCCTGGTATGCTGATGTTGTGAATTATTTAGCAGTAAGAAAATTACCAAAACATATGACACCCAATGAACGAAAGAAGATTTTCCAGCATAGTACCCGCTTTTCTTGGATTGCAGGCTACCTATTTCATACAGGAGCAGATATGCACATAAGAATATGCGTCTGTGAAGATGAAATTTTTGACATTCTAAAAGCCTGTCACGACATATCATGTGGCAGACATTTTTCAGATCGAAGAACTAGTCACAAAGTTCTACAAACAGGGTATTATTGGCCCACAATTTTCAAAGATGCAAAGAAGTTTGTTCAAGCTTGTGACAATTGCCAAAGAGCAGGATGCCCTAGATAGTCTGACGAAATGCCTTTGAACCCACAGCTAGTCATTAAACCATTTGAGCGTTGGGTGCTCAATTTTGTTGGTCCAATCAACCCATCATCAAACCAGAAAACATATATTTTGGTAGCAATGGAATATGTGACCAAATGGGTTGAAGCAGAGGCATTGCCAAGAGCTACAGAGGATTCCGTCATTCATTTCCTATTCCAAATATTTGTGTGATATGGCCTCCCAAGAGACATAATCATGGATGGAGGACCACAGTTTGCTAGTAATAATATTTCTGCAACACTAAAAATCTATCATATTCAGCATAAAATTACTACTCCATACCACCTATAGGTAAATGGACAAGTAGAGAGCACGAATAAAGAATAGAAGCAATACTGGAAAAACCATTGCGTCACACAGACGTGATTGGGCTACAAGATTGTTGGAAGCCTTGTGGGCATACAAAACAACATGGAGAAGAACTATTGGTTATTGACCATATCAGCTAGTATTTGGAAAGGAACCCATCTTTCCAATAGAATTCGAAATAAAAACCTTGAGAACAACACAAGAAGTCGGTCTAGATTTAAATGAGGCCCAGATTAATAGACTACAACAGATGAACGAGCTAGATGAAATCAGGATCTCCGCTCTTCAACATACCACATTAATCCAACAACAGAGAGCCAAATGGCACGACGCCCTCATCAAAAAGAAAGTCTTCCGCGAAGGAGATTGGGCACTTCTATACGATTCGAGGTTTCATGATTTTTTGGGGAAACTTCAGACTCGTTGGCTGGGACCATACGAAATCCAGAAGGCACATGATAATGGCACCATTACTTTAACCACCATTGATGGATCGGGACATACCTTTAAAGCAAACGGCCACCGAGTTCGATTGTACTCCAAACCACTTACTCCAGAATCATTCTACCAGCAACTCCAGGAAGACTCCGACATGTAGATTATGGTTGACGAAAAGAACTCTTCCTCACCTTTGGTTCATTACGTGATTTGATTGCTTTTAAATTGTGTACATAATTCTTTTGTTTTGTTTGTGTAAATTACTTTTTGTACAGATTTATGCATTTCTATAACTTTTGCATTTTGTTGTTCCTTTCAGATGGAACATCATTTTCACCATTCTGTTGTTCCTTTTCTAAGGAACAACACTTCTAAATTTTGATGTTCCTTTCGGATGGAACAATGTTTTCACCGTTCTGCTGTTCCTTTTTGAAGGAACAACACTTCTGCATTTTGTTGTTCCTTTCAGAAGGAACAACATTTTCATTGCTTTGTTGTTCCTTTTTTAAGGAACAACACTTTTGCATTTTGCTATTCCTTTTCAAAGGAACAGTAGTTCCACCATTTTGCAGTTCCTTTTCGAAGGAACGACATTTTTTCATTCTGTTGTTCCTTTCTGAAGGAACAACATTTCCACCATTTTGTTGTTCCTTTCCGAAGGAACAACACTTTCACATTTTTTTGTTCCTTTCCGAAGGAACATCATTTCTGCATTTTTGTTGTTCCTTCACTTCCACCTTTCTGCTATTCCTTTCTGAAGGACCAATGCTTTTACGTTTTTTTGTTCCTTTCCGAAGGAACAACACTTCTGCATTTTTGTTGTTCCTTTCCAAAGGAACAACACTTTCGTTTTCTGTTGTTCCTTTCTGAAGGAATATCACTTTCATTTTTTGTTGTTCCTTTCCGAAGGAGCAACGCTTTCATTTTTCTGTTTTTCCTTTCCGAAGGAACAACACTTTCATTTTTCTTTTGTTCCTTTCCGGAGGAACAACATTTTCACATTTTTTGTTTGTGTTTGCTTTCTTTGCTATTCCGATTAAGGGGCAGTTGTTGTTCCTCTCAAGGAGCAGTGGTTTCGAGCATGTTTTTCCTTTTTCTTGTGGTTTTTGTGTACAGTAGCTATTCTAACTTCAGAACAACATTTTTAGAGTGCATTTTCTTCTTTTTTTGTATGTTTTACCATTTAGATCATTTTTGTGAGTCATAGTCATTTAAAGCACAACTATACATTTATGTAATGAATACAAAAACTAGAGGATACCAAAATCAACAAATCACATAAAAATCGTTATCTTTAGAAGAAATTGCTTTGAATTGATAAGAGAAAAGAGGAGAGGACACAACTATTACCAATATGATTGATTATTTTGATCATGTTGGTTCTTCCTAAATCCCCATAATTCTCTTTAATCATTATTATTGAATAAGAATAAGGGCATATTTTTCTCTATTGAGATGTTAAGACTTCTTCCACCATCCCTACTCTTAAGGAGTGTTGAGCCACCCTCTGTATATAAATAGGAAAAGTGTTATATAAAATAAAAAAAATAAAAAAAAATGTTTATATGATTGCTAACATGATTTGTTAGATGAAGGATAAGGGGTCTCATCAAGAGCGAGCCTACCATGATGATAAGGAAGAAAGTGAAGTGGCATTCCCACCATGGCCACCACACCAGGGATATGATCCAAGAGGCACATCAGAAAAAATAAAAAGTCCTTGGAATAGGAGGTCTCATCACAAGCCAACCTGCCCACCTTTCACTCCTTCCCGGTGAATGGCATTATGATTTATCTGGTTACCAAGCCAGCATAATCGCCTCTATTCTGACATTTCACAGCACTTTCCTAGGCATACACAAAGGATTATGGTTCCAAGGGTGAAATAAACAACTTTGTCAAGGTTATGGACACATGTGGGAAACAAAGCTCCATTGATGGTATTAAAGTCATATTTCTTATACACCAATAGCAATTATAAAACCCTTCTTCTTATATCTTTATAAATGGTTCAAATGATATTATGTATATAACCCTTTCAGACCTTTGATACATGAAAATCATTTACAAATCAATTCTGATTGTAAAATTCGATAATGATCGCATAAGACCTTTTATTCACGTCAGTTGTCCTATCCTCCAATCCTTGCATCATATCACGACATTTCCTTATTCATTAGCGATTCTATTATACACCTTAATTTTGGTAATCCGCTCATTTTTGTAAACATAACATTGTTGGCATTATGATACAGGTGTTGTCCTTGATGGTGTTGAAAAGTGTGCAACAATAAATGCTTGTTAAGAATGCAACAAGATGATGGAGCTTAGTGGAAAGGAGTCGCCTTCACTAAGTGGGCCCGCAGGCAAATTATGGCACAAGTTCTATTTTTGGATAACATCAGGGATGATCACAGCAGGAGTGATCACAGCAGGGATGATCACAGCAGGAGTGACCACAGTAGGGATGATCACAGCAGGAGTGATCAAAGTCTATTTTTAGATTGGTTGTCAAAAATATAAAAGTCAAATATTATTGTCTCATAATAATATTTGGACTATAAACTTGATCTTATTCTCTTGGAGCACTTCAGTTTGAGCTACAGATGTGGCACATGCAGCTGCCAGAAGGAAGTACGCTTTCTTTGTGGGTCAGTTGAGTTGTTGCATGCATGACTTCAGCTAGAACTCAATCAGTTGAGTTTGGTGGAGTTGATTGTAGAGTTGATGGAGTTGTGTTCAGTTTGACTTGGTTAAACTAGTTGTAATTAGTCTAACTGCAAATAGACTAATGATGAGTTGTTAAACTAATTATTAAATCATAATGAAACTATAGAATACATCAGTTAACTCAGTTGCATGTCATTGCATGTTCAGTTTAGTAGGGACAGGTGTTAGAGGATCATATTGCTATCAGTTGTGACTATTGTTGTGCATGAGGATTTGCACAATCAAAGGGATTGAGTATGCCAATGAATTGGCCAATACCAAGTATTATAGCCTCTGCTCATGTCTTTCCCAGTCTGAGTGATTCTTTGGAGGTTAAATATGAGTTTGTTAAACCATTCTCATTCATTCTCTTGCAGGTATTGTGCAGTGGAGGCAGGCAAGCACCGGGGGATATTTGGAGATCAGATCTGAGCTGTATTGTGTGTATCATGTGGAGATAGTACTAAGTAATTATGAGGAGTATTGTACTATGTATTTTTACATGATTCAATCACTATAATATACAGATAGTTGGGTTTTTTAGCGAGATGCTTTCCCCGGGAAAATACTGTGTTGATATGCGTGATTGATGCTTCTATGTACGCCTGTGAATGTTTCTGCTTCTGTAAATTGATGATCAACGTAGAGGAGGTTATGTATTATGCATGTTCCACTTATAAGTGTATAATCAAGATAATCTCTGTGAATATGTGTCATATTATTCAAAATTTCTACATGGTATCAGAGCTACTTGATTTGTAGAAGAGATTTTTACAGGATATCAAGCGAGGATTGATCATCAGATCTATTATTCAGAAAGTGTTTGCATTTTATTTCTATAGGCAGAGTCTGTAATCGGGACAGGTAGCCTCTGGATTCATCCTTCTTTTGGAAGGTGAGATATCTGGTGAATGCCCAGACAGTCAATCTCTGTACAAGAAATACTTTGTTCTCACGAATTTTAGATCGGAAGCGGTTGAGTTTTGAGCTGGTGGAATTCAAATTTAATTCCAAAGCAAGAGATAAAACTCAGAAACATTAAGTGTGAGAATGGAGACAATATGCCCCAGTATCTCACGAAGTTCACCCAATGCCGGGATGAGCTGGGAAGTGTGGGGGTGACTGTTGGATGAGGATGGTGAGTCTAGCACTCCTTGACCTTCCTAAGAGTTGGCATAGCTACTAGGACTCGGTGAATGGAAGGGAGAAACTGCCAGGATGGGAGAGACTTTGGTCGGATCTTGTGCAGGAGGAGATTAGACGGAGCACCAGAGACAGTTCTTCATCCATGCAGGATGAGGAGAACTGTTCCTTAGCGAGTAAGGTGAAGAAGGGGAAGGGGAAGGTTTCTCTTTATGAATCCAGTTCTTCCAGTGATGGGAAGAAGGTTGAAAAGTCGAAGGTGAGATGCTTTCGTTGTCATGAGTTGGGCCATTATGCTACAAATTTCCCAAAGAAGAATTCCAAGAAGGGATCCGGGGAAGGATCTGAGGATGAGGAAGCCTCACTTGCTTCACAGTTTGAGTTGGATTTCACACTCTTCGCATGCATGGTTTCATCCATGGTGGGAAGTGGTTAGTTTCTTGACAGTGGAGCTTCTTTCCACATGACCGGTGACACAAGTTTGTTCAGTAATTTGGAGGAGAAAGATCTCCAAATACTCATAGGGATGGGTAATGATGAGAAGTATAGTGTCTCATGTGTAGGCACGGTTATTTTTCAAAGGGAGCATGGAGCTCGCCTTACCCTGACCGATGTCAAGTATGTACCAGGACTGAAGAGAAACTTGGTGTTGATTGCGATGCTGGAAGACAGAGGCTATAATGTAGTCTTCAGTGAGGGAAAGGTTTTCCTTAGACACATCATCACTAGACAGGTGAAGCAGATTGGTTCAAAGGTCAAGAACCTGTATGCTCTTGAGGTTCAAGATGCATGCAAAGCCTTGAGTAGCGAGGCAATTGATGGAGACTTGGTGGTTGAGAGGGAGGGTATATTACCTCTCAACATGCAGAGCCAGAAGAAGTCTCAGATGATTATGGAGGACCCACGATTGGTGCAGCAGCTTCAAGAGGTTGTGGAGGAGCCACAACAAGGGAAGCTGAGAGGAGATCGAGTAGAGACATCTACTCATCCAGAGACCTCCAGTAGGGGGAAACTTCGAGCCAGGTGGGCTAAGGGATCACACGCAGCCATACCTCTAGGTAGGAGGTGGGGTGATGTGGATTGATCGTCCCGAGGAGGAGGGGCAGGATCCTTGAGGTACCCAACCTCTTAGATGAGACCTTGCTACGGGAGCCCCGACGTGTAGTATCAGGAACTGACTGATTGGGTAGAGGCAGATACGGATGGAGTGGCAGAGAGAGCGACAGTGTAGGGAATCCTAGGATAGCACATAGTTAGCAGGTTGCAGCAATGCGAGAGGCACAAGTGTTTTTCACAGTGCTAGGTGGCACAGAGAGGTGTGCAATGGTGCGAGATGCATGGGTATGTTGCAGTAGCTCAGATGTCAGAGAGGGAGCACTTTTCAGTAGCATGTAGAGCTTTAGCATCAAAGGGTGTTTCTAGCCCAATAGGGAGGTCAGTTGGGAGGTGCAGTGCGGATGCAATGCTGGAGATAGACCTAGCAGCAGTAGAGATGCAGTTAGAGATCAAAGTGACAGAGGCTAGAGCAGTCAGATACTGAAGAGCACAGAGATGCAGAGTTTTCAATCGACAAAGGCAATAGCAGTCAGAGACTTTGATGACAGAGCAAGTGGACCGGCCAGATGTGTTGCATGGAGAACATTCCAGAGTTACAGGATCGTGTTTGAGAGGAAGCCTTTCTTGTTGAAAGGGAGTGTTGAAAAGTGTGCAAAAAGAATGCTTGTTGAGAATGCAACAAGATGATGGAGCTTAGTGGAAAGGAGTCGCCTTCACTAAGTGGGCCCGCAGGCAAATTCTGGCGCAAGTTCTATTTTTGGATCACAGCAGGGATGATCACAGTAGGAGTGATCACTAGGGATGATCACAACAGGAGTGACCACAGTAGGGATGATCACAGCAGGAGTGATCACAGCAGGAGTGATCAAAGTCTATTTTTAGACTGGCTGTCAAAAATAGAAAAGTCAAATATTATTGTCTCATAATAATATTTGGACTGTAAACTTGATCTTATTCTCTTGGAGCACTTCAGTTTGAGCTACAGATGTCACACATGCAGCTACCAGAAGGAAGTATGCTTTCTTTGTGGGTCAGTTGATTTGTTGCATGCATGACTTCAGTTAGAACTCAATCAGTTGAGTTTGGTGGAGTTGATTGTAGAGTTGATGGAGTTGTGTTCAGTTTGACTTTGTTAAACTAGTTGTAATTAGTCTAACTGCAAATAGACTAATGATTAGTTGTTAAACTAATTATTAAATCATAATGCAACTATAGAATAGATCAGTTAACTCAGTTGCATGTCAGTGCATGTTCAGTTCAGGAGGGACATGTGTTAGAGGATCAAATTGCTATGAGTTGTGACTATAGTTGTGCATGAGGATTTTCACAATCAAAGGGATTGAGTATGCCAATGAATTGGCCAATACCAAGTATTATAGCCTCTGCTCATGTCTTTCCGAGTGTGAGTGATTCTTTGGAGGTTAAATACGAGTTTGGTAAACCATTCTCATTCATTCTCTTTCAGGTATTGGGCAGTGGAGGCAGGCAAGCAGCGGGGGAGATTTGGAGATCAGATCTGAGCTGTATTGTGTGTAGCATGTGGAGATAGTACTGAGTACTTGTGAGGAGTATTGTACTATGTATTTTTACATGATTCAATCACTATAATATATAGATTGTTGGGGTTTTTAGCAAGATGCTTTCCCCAAGAAAATATTGTGTTGATATGCGTGATTGATGCTTCTATGTACGCCTGTGAATGTTTCTGCTTCTGTAAATTGATGATCAGTGTAGAGGAGGTTATGTATTATGCATGTTCCACTTATAAGTATATAATCAAGATAATCTCTGTGAATATGTGTCATATTATTCAAAATTTCTACAGATGGCAACTTACTAAGATGACAGATCACAGCTCAGGCTCACAGAATGAAGAAAAAGAGATATACGCAGTTTACCCTTGATAAAGCTGTGTATACACATGGGTTAGCCAACCAAAAGGTACATATACGTATACACGCACTCTCATGCAAGGAAAGGCACGTACATTTGGTTCGGTCCATGGTATTTAGTACTTGGTATTTGGACCTATGGTTTTGGACCATGGTATCTCGTCCAAAGTATTGAACCCAGGTATTGCGCCCCAAATATTTGTTCTAATTGGTTTTGGACCATGGTATTGAGTAATGCCTAAGACTATAAAAGGAGGAGAAGATCATTAGGCAAAGGCACCAAGTAAGTCTCGAATATCTGATGAAGTATGAGATACAGTATGCAGGTTATGGGTTCATGATAGCTTGCTTGATCTGAGCTAAGGAGGAATCTCAGCGGTTGATGGAGAACAAGATATAAGGATAGATCGGGATCTAATGGCTTGGAATGAATCATCTCTATACGATTTGATCATGTTTATTCTAGATCTGTATACTGACGCATGTAATGTTTACATGTTCTGTAAATATTATGATCTGGGTATAACTCAAGTTTGGAATAGCTGCAAATCATGAATGAATATTTACATATGTATATGTTGGTTGACTATGATAAAAGCGCGTACATACACGGGTTAGATACATCTAAGTAGCGTATACCATATGAGTTATCATGTTTGAAGTTATAGGTGGTTCTAGTTGTTGATGACTTCTGATCACTGTTTACTGGTGTCGGTATTCTGCATATTCAGTTTAGTTGATTGTGTTTAGTTTTAGTGTTGATGGATGAGATCTAATAATGGATCAAGATCATAATGACTTACCTTTATCTGATATGAAGGACTAGATTTGGTTGCTAATACACATATTATCCTTGTCTATGTAATGATCTGTGTATGTCTGAAGTCAGGAAGTGCAGCGAAGTTATAAGTAAGTCATTAATGACATATACGCTCGTTTGCTTTGGTGAAGTTGTGTATACACGCTGGTTCAACTCTTCCAAGTAGCGTATGCGCTCTAATGCATGATTTTTGATCATACAGTTAGATCTAAACATTGTTGCAAAGTTCTGCGTTCTGCTCTGTGTTCTGGTGACTGTAGTTTGTTGACGGGGTTTCAGTGATTCAGTATTGGGTGATTTAGAGATTGACGATGCTAGTGTTGATTGATTGTGTGTTTTAATGATATTAATGGGTCCAACATGAATATTGGATGAAACGTGGCCTTCAGATTATGGTGATGTGCTTCAGGAGTATCCAGTCTAAAAATTTATGAAACGTGGTACCTGGAGGAAGAAAGAGAAGGTTGTAGCCTTCTACGTACTAGTACATCAACTAGTACAAGAGCTAAGGGGGTTGTAGCTCCCTTCTAGTAGTAGCTGGAAAACGAGTGAAGGTTGGAGCATTAAGTAGGCCGGCGCCTACATACTAGTAAAAGGATTGGCTAGGACAAGAGCTAAGGGGGTTGTAGCTCCCTTCCAGGAGAAGCTGGAGAACGAGAGGAGGTTGTAACCTTTTGCAAGTAGAAGTCTGCGTACTGGTATAAGGCTGCACCAGTACAAAAATATTGTAAAAATAAGTTTCTTATTAAAAGAAGATAGAGACGAATTGCAGTAGGTGGTTTTCACCTACATTGGGTTTCCACCTTACATCATGGTGTTCATGTGTGCTTCTTGAGTGTGATGACCTGTTCTATTTTACTGCACCTGTTTATTGTTCATATGGTTAATAAAGTTCTAATGCACTAACGAAAGATCAGCGTTTAATGAATTAACTGAATCATAGGTTTACTGGATATACGCTAGTTGCATTAGACACAGTTGCGTGTACACGCAGGTTCCCTTAACTGAAGTAGCATATATGAATCTGAGTATGGAAATGAAAAAGTTTTTGATTTGATAATATTGATTCACCCCCCCTCTCAGTATTATTTCCAACAGGCATATCTTTATACGTTGTTCCTTTATGACTTTGTACTATGGCAGTTCAACACGCTACTCCTTCATTTGATGACCAAGGACGACCTATCACATTGCAGGGGGGGCGTGGGTGATCCCCATAATTCGCTGGCATACGTGTCAGCTCATCATTCGGAAGAATTAATGACTCAGGAATATCAAGCTTAATGGTATTTTGTTTCCCAATATGCATGGCTTGCTGTTCAGAAGCTATTTTCGTGTTTTGCTCTACAAAAATTAGTAGTAAGTTAGAAATTTGAACATCTTGTTGTTCGTCATCTTCTTTGTTTTTTCTAACAATGAGCTAAAAATTTGAACAACCTATTGTTCCATTGTCATCTCTGTGTTTTTTTACAGTGTGCTAAGAATGGGAGGAAGATCAATTTGGAGTGAGCCACAGGTGTTGATCGTCTTCGATGCTGCACGCGAAATCCTAGCAAGGGCAAGATGGATAACTTATCTTAACCGTCTACAACAATCCAATGAGATGGTGGCAATTTAGTTTCTACAAAACTTGCACGAAATTCATTCCATGGTGAGAGGGAGACAGATAGCGGTCACCAATGACATAATTGCAGAATTTTCGGGACTGCCAGTCACTAGACCTGTGTGGACTTTGAAAAAGGTGAGACTGCGAGATGCCATGAAAATCTTCCAGGACGAAGGGCAGAACCTGATTGTAAAAGGGTAGGGAGTTTTGCCGATAACCTTTGGAGAGCCGTGGGCAGAATTGGCGAGAATTATCCAGAGCTACATCACTTGCGATAGCAGGAAAGACGTGGTAAGACCACGCCATCTTAAACTTTTAGTTGTGTTAAAGAAAAAGTGCGTTGTGATTTTGCCTATGTTTTTAAATTCTTTATTACACGATGTTGCCTGAAGTATGAAGAAATCTCACCATCTAGAGTCAGTAGTAAGCCACCATGGGTTAATACGACTGATATTCAGCCACAGCCTTGCCCGACAGTAGAGCAACTGGGAAGAACTTATTTTCGCAATAGACGGGGGACTGGCTTTGCTATCCCTAAAACGAAAACATGTTGCCAGTACATCGAGCAGACCACTGAAATGAAGAAAATCTGTTAGATTGGCAAGGATCAGAGGAATGCTGGGAAATTCCCAGGGAAATATTAGTCAACCTGTAGAGATACATGATTCAGGAGACGAACAACCCCCACAATTGGAAGGAGGGGAGAACGAAAAAGAATTGGAGGAAAACGATGAAGGAGAACCGGAGGAGGAGACTGAGCAATCCGGTCAGGAAGAAGAGGAAGCAGAGCAACGCAGTGAAAGTCCACTGCAAAACCTGCTGCAAGAAGATGAATTGGCCCAAATTCTAGCCAATATGGGTGAATATGTCCAACCTCACAGCCCACTTAACCCCCACACCGAAGAAGGACCGCAGGAGCACTCTGCTCATGATAAAAGTGCATCCGAGGAACTGTGTGATCAAGAAGAAGGACTGCAGGAGCACTCTACTCATGACAAAAGTGCATTCGAGGATTTATGTGATAAGGAGGAGGGAGAAGAGGACCACTCCGCTCATAACGAGAGTGTATCGAGGGAGAAGAGTGACGAGAATGAAGAAGAGGAACAATATGTTCCTAGTCAGAATACACAAGAATAAATCCACGATGAAGAAGGGGTAGAAGAAGAAGTTACCCAGGAAATAGCAGAGAAAGCTAGGGTTTCTACCCCTGAACAACCTGATCAGCATAACAATGAAGAAGCACCCGCAGAAGAAAATAAGGAATTTGGCCAAAACAAAGGTACAATACTTGAGGTACAAAGCCCATGCTCGAGTAAACGAACAGTTGTTCCTTCCAAGAAACCAGAGGAAATTGAAAGATTACGAAAGGAACAACAGAGATTGCTTAACATGATTAAGAAACTTCGACAACAGATAAGACTCTTGAAAATGGGGAAGAAATAAAAAGGAACCACTGTGGCAAAGAATGCAACCACCCAGGCAAAACCCCTTAAGAAAACGATCAAGAGGACTCAAGTCCAACCTGCCATTCGAAACCGAAAGGAATAGCATCTGGCTGTTTCTCGTGTCAAAGTACAAACGGATAACGTATTGACCTGTGATAAGAAGATCCAAGTAGATCTTCTGCCTACAATTATTATGTTGAATAAGGACCCGAGGATAGTAACTCTGCAGAAAGATTTAGCACAAGCCCAACAAACAATAGAGAAACTTACGAACAAAATGTCCCTCAAGAAAAATACGAGAAGTTACAACAGTAGCTGAAGAACATTAACGCATCAAAAAGCCAGGCCTTTGAAGGATGGCAAAAGGTAGAGGAAAGAGTCAAAAAGGTAACCCATAGACTAGACATAGTCATCAAACAAATGGATACCTTATGTTCTCTGTATACTCACGTTCTAGCATGTATGGAACCTGCTAGAAACTATGCTTTGTTCTTAATGGAAAGATATTTACAATTGAAAACTAAAACTATCAAGGCAAGAGTACCTATAGAAATAAAAACCATTGATGACTTCATAAATTGTTGTAAGCATTACGGGGTGAAAATTCAGTGATTGTTATGTGAATTTTATTTGCACAATCTTGTATTAGATGGAGAAACAGAGCAGAACCCTAACCCTTTTGTGGGTGATGTCCAATTGCAGGCATTTATTTCTTTTGGTGTAAATCAAATAAAGTGGTGTAAAGCCTACAATGTCTTTCAAAGACAGGAGAATGGATTAGATTTATGTGTGAGGGGTGAACCTAGAGACCCACTCCAGCTATGGAATAAACATAGGAGCCTAATGAGAACTCAGGGAGTGATCGAGGCATTGGGACCTATCCACATAGTAGTCATCCGGCAAGGGGTAGAATACTTCTTTACCATCAAAGACCTCACCATAGCAGCAGCCAAATTTTGATACTAGACTTCTAATCAGAATATCCAAAACAAGGAACCATTCAACAATGAGAACTTTAAGCTAGCTGTTGATCGCTTGGGTATCTATGGTGACCTCATATTGAGAGAAGGCCCATCTTGGTTAGGCTGTAGGTTCCAGAGTCCAATCATTTGGCACCCTGCACCAGGATATCAAGCCTTATATGAAATGCCTGAAGGTCAGACAAGACATCTTTTTGAATTCCTAGCTATGCATCATGACTGTAAACCACCTAATGAGATCCCTTATCCAGCCTATTCCCTAACTACCTTGCATGTCAATTATAATTTTTTCATGAGGGCATGAAAACGGGTAAGTAGGGGGTGTGTTGAGCATTATATAAGGTATGTAATTACTACTTATTTCGTTTTATTTTCCTTAAATTCATAACTTCTTTGCATTATGAAATAGGCATATGGTGAAAGATTATGATAAATTTTAGAAGATTTGTGAGCAACATAAAATGACTAATAATTACCTTTTCCTATGCAGAAAAAGAGGAAAACGGAAAATCGCCACTCCAAAGGAAAAGACAAGACGAAATCAATTGTTGTCCCTTTGACAGGGAACCACATCCAAATGAGGCAATCCAGATTGGAGCGTATAAGCCAGGAAAAGGAAGAGGAGATACCAAATCGGCGCAAGAGAACAAAGAGATAACTGAGAAATAACGATCTGGCGAATCCCTCAGGATCCTTTGATCCTGAGGGATCGCTACCTTAAAGATTATCTGTATCGTTGATATTTTCGCTTGGCTGCTATAAGAAGGGATAGTGTTACTAGCCCAAGGGGCGGACTATTATTGTTTTTATGAAATTCATTATTGTAACTTAAACTTTGATCATCGACTCTCTTTAAAAGAGGAATTACTGTAACTCTGTTTTGATGCATAATATATAAACTCTGTTATTGTTCTGTCTTTGATTCTGGAGTAATCACAGCAGTGCATCCCTAAAGGCTAAGGGTCCAACCCTGCTGGATCACTTGCTTCCTATACCATTATTTTCTGATTCCAAGTCGTGTGTGGTTTGATTTCTCTTATTCGCTTTGTTCAGCAATCTATTTTTCCTTATTATTTCATATATTGGATCTGTTATATCTTGTTCCTATTTAAATAGTAAGGTTATTCTCTGCCACTGGAATGTTATGCTATCCATTCTAAAGTCATATCGCATTGTTATTCCTTTACAGATTGATATTATTGTATAACATTGTTGTTCCTTCCAGATTTCCATTACTGTTCATTTACAGAGTAACAGTGTTGTGTATTTACAAATCAGTATTATTATCTATTTACCTATGGTTTACTTCCAAGTACGATTGTTGTTCATTGGGATTGTTGTTCCATAGTGACCGCAATTGTTGTTTCTTCACAACTATGATTAATAATTGTTGTGCCGAAACTCAGATTACTCTCGATATAGATGCACTATGTGCAATATTCGATTTGCTTTGCTGTGCATTGACATTTGATTCAGGTTGCTATTCAATATTCCATAAATTCCTTTATTTTTTTTTCCCATTTCCATTTGTTGTTCAAATCATTTCTAAGGTAAAGATTATTTCTTAATTCCTGTAACTAACACTTCGTTCATTTCTGTAGGTTAAAGCTTTGCTATTCAATCTTGTTAAATATATTAGTTGTTGTTCCTTTTCCTGTTATTTGAATTACCATTGCTTTGGTGTGCACAGAATGATCTGAAACTGTAGTGAACATTGACAGTTGTTGTCCAGTTCCCAGGTTGATGATCTTTTCCTTAATTTCTTTTCAATTACATCAGTTTAAGAAGGGAAGAGTTATTATTACTGCACCCTTGACTGATAAAGTGTTGTAGTTCATTAAATGAATGATTTAGTTACAAGCATTTCCAGTTCCTACCATTACATTTAGAAGTTTTTTTCAAGTATTTAGTTACTTTTGCAAAAGCACTATACTAATAGCATTACTCTGACAAATGACCACCTCAGACTGAGTACATTCTTTGAGATAACAAATTGTCCCTGGATTGATAATTAATGTAGGGTAAATAGAGGTGAAAAAGACCCTTTTTACTTCTCGACAGCCTTTATACAGCCCACCAAACTCTTATGTAGCAGTCAGGTCAAGGAACCAATGCATATATATGTAGACAAAAACTATAATGAGTTTTAAATACAATTCCACACTAGGGCAGCAGCAACTGCAAACTTTCTTGGATCCTTCAAATACTAGAAAGAGTTGTCACAGTAGAAATACCAGTAATAAAATTCTCTATTAGATTATCCTTTGTGAGATCAAGAACTTCAGGATCAAATACCGATCCATTGTTGTATACAGATTGCACAATTCACTTGAAGCAAAACTCTCGAGGAATTTTATTTGTTTTCCCGGTGTCCTTCTTTGGAATCCGTCTTGATTGCAAAAAACGATGATTTCAAAGGTCCACGGTGCAATTTTTAATTTTCCTTGAGTTCAAATCACTTAAAGAAAATTTGTCAAGAAGCTTTATTTTATTCTTTCACAGAAATTTCTTCGAATCCTAATGCTTTTGAAATGAAAAAACCATAAAAATATCCCTGAAATTCAAAACCTCATTTTCAAAGGCTTCGATTTGTTGACCAAGCGTAAAATACCCGTAAAACTTATAACTTTTTAGAGGCTTAAAAAGATTCATTCTATACTCAAAAATTTATTTATAGCTAATACATAAGAATGAGAACTAACTAGAACAACTTCCTTCCTTTATTTCTTTTACACTTAGTATACAATACACACGAAGAGAGGGAACAGATGAAAGGCATTCAACAAATATCATACGACATCATATCAAATTCAACGCTCCATAATGCATGCCAGCCAAAACAACAACTGCACCACTACAAATGAAATTCAGCTCACAACAGTACACGACATTTGCTCCAGTGTCCAGATACCTCGGGTTCAAGTAACAGGTTCGCATCTCAATAGCATACATACGGCATCGTCGGATTTGAACCCAAGGACTACAACATTCATAATATGACACTATCCAACAATAATGTACCAAGGGTATCTCTGACTTCCCAAGATGAACCTGAGAACTTGCCACAATGAGACAACCTCAGAATATCAGTTAAAGATGAAGTTCAAATCAGTTTTTTGACCCAAAATTATCAGCTTGAATAAATGCTACGATATCACTACTGATAGAGGGATAAAGAGACCATGCTGGTCTGAAATAATGTGTGTAACTCAGACACTCCTTCCAGCTCAGGTACTCCCTTGATTTAGCCAAGAAAGAGTCCACACATAGGCATATTTACTCCAGCAAATCAACTGTAGTATGAGTGTGTCACCCACGCAGTGAATAGAGGAGTATTGTGATGTCAATACAGAGGGAACTCAACTTTTGAATCTTCCACAGTTCCACGCACAAGCCGGGTGATTAATACGCAACCCAGGGAATGAATGCTTTAATGTTTAGAATTGGTCCTCCCCTAATTCGTGTGAATAAAATAAAAAGAATACCAAGAACCAAAAAGGGGAAAGAAGAATGAATAAGGAGGCCAACTTTGCAGAGCACCTTTTCTCTAAGGACACGGCCATGTCAAGCGTTGTGGCACACGGATGAATCCACATAGTCCCATTGATGAATCCTCTTAGTGTGTGCTTCACAAATTCTATTGTGGTCGACCATTTAACAGTCGCAACAACCGATGGAATTAACTCTATAGCCAGATGCGAAACGTGAGACGTGTGCCTTTTCCAGCAATAACAATTCAACAAGCACAACACTAAACCTTACCACTTATTCATCGACACAACTCTTCCACCATGATGAGAATAGCCACTCAAAACTCACCTAATACTCTTGGATCACGGATGTACGAGGAAAGGTTACTATCAACCATGGAAACTAGTATAAAAATGTTAATAATATCTCAAGATGGTACTAATACTTCCCCAGCCTCGTGTACCTCCAAGGCTTCTATAGTGGATTGTAAATAGTACAGTAAAATGAATCCCATAAACGATCAACAAATTGGAAAATTGCCATGCAAGCGCAAGGCCGACTGTGTGGAAGGAAGCACTACAGAGAAAAACATTAGGAAGCCATCATCACAAGAATTAGATTTGAATTATTCTGCTGAAGCTCTAGAGAATTTTGTTGAATCTTACAAATGCAAGAGTACGTTATAGGATGACTGTGATCGAACAGCTCATCAGCCTCATGTTCTTCACTGTGTTCAGGAATATTTGGCTTCAACGTTCGAAAAACTTCCCGGAGAGTGCACCAACCACGATACAAGAATGTACAACCTCTAATTGAGCGCAGAGAATTAATGCAGCCATATGATTCAGGACAAAGTATATGGCAATAAAATAGGAGTTACAGGAGAATAGAAAACATCTATGACACTGATGCAGTGAGACAGTGTTTGCAACAGGTCCCTTGACAGAGGGTGTTCACTTGAAAACGCATATGACAGAGGAATGAATATATGACACTGTCTGGAGTAGGATTCAGGAAACCAGGCAAAATATAGACAATTCTGACAGGCTGGAAAATGGCAGACCAATAGATATGTAAAATTAGGCTCGCAGTAATTATGCAAGGCAGGAATACGCCTGCAGCTTTGATACCATGCTAAACACACATGGGCAGCAAGAATAATCTGAAAGATAAAACATGAGAATCATTTTTTATTAACAAGTGATATACATTTATAGTACATATTGTGACCGTTGGGTTCCACATCCCAAGGTTTCTTGGACTCCTTTTGTCTATTCTGCTTCCACACTAACCCATTGAGGATTAGGTGTCCAAATGTTCAGATGCAAAAGAAAAAATGATAAATTCTCTATCAAACATTGGACTTATGAGGATTGGTGTTTGAGTCAAGGCTTGTTTTATACCTTTAAATGATTTTTTAGGCTCTACTATCCATTTAATAGCCAAATCTTTCTTCAACGTGTTATTTAATAGTCTAATCAATTCAGCTAGATTTGAGATGAATCTTCTTAAGAAATTTATTTTTCCTAAAAATGCGTGAAGTTCTTTAATGTTCATGGGGTGAGGTATTTGCAAAATAGCTTCAATCCTAGTTGGATCAATCCGGATTTCATCTTTGGAGATAATGTGTCCCAATAGTTTGCTTTCTTCCAAACCAAATAAAGACTTTTTAGGATTTAGTGAGATGCCATATTTCCTGCATTTAATAAAGACCTGCATAAGATGATCCAAATGTTCTTGATCTGATTTGGAAAACATTGTGATATCATCAAGGTATATAACTAGGAAATCATGGATTTCTTTTGCAAAAGCAATATCCATTGCCCTTTGAAAGGTGGCCCCTGCATTTTTCAATCCGAAAGGCATTTTAACGTACATAAAGGTACCCCATGGGGTTGTGAATGCAGTTTTTGCTTGATCATTAGGATGGACTAGGATTTGGTTGTAGCCAGAGAAACCATCTAACAATGAAATCCTTGTGGAACCTACTACCCTTTGCAATATGTGATCCATTTTAGGTAGGGGATAGTTATCTTTGAGCGAAACTTTGTTTAAATTCCTTAGGTCAACACACAGTCTTATTTCTCCTGTTTTCTTTCTTGTGGGGACAAGATTAGATACCCAATCTGAAAACCTAATGGGCACAATAATTCCTGCTTCGTACATTCGTTTGATTTCCTTTTCAATAGATGGTAGTAGAACAGGGTTAATTTTTCTAAGCTTCTGTCTAAAGGGCTTCTGATCTTGTTTTAAAGGGATAGCGTGTTGTATAATGCTGGCATCATAGGATTTTAGATCCTCATAACTCGAGGCAAAAACATCCTGGAATTCCTTCATAAGTTCCATATATTTCAGTTTTTCATTGGGAGGCAATGATTTAGACAATTTTACTACCTTGGGATTCTCTTCAGATCCTATGTTACATTCCTCAACGTCTGATTTCAAAGGTTCCATTTTAGGCTTTTTAGGAATATCATTTGAGTTGAACAAGTCTTCCAAAGGAGTTAATCCTTTGGGTAAGAAATTATCTTTAAGGTTTATGACTTCGGTTTCATCATCAATTATTTCATCAATTTCCATTTGTTTTAAATCTTGAATATCCGTTTTTATGAATTGTATAGGATAAAGTCTGTCTTTTATTTGATCTCCTTCTAGTTCATTTATTTTTACTTCATTAGAGTAACTAAAATTTGCTGCTATGTCAATATCTATGTTGGTATTCACAAATTCATTGTCTAAAGTTAACAATTATTGGTTTGCTGATCATTCTCAAATACTTGCTAGTTATCGAGTTTAGGCTTCTGTGATCCATATCAAGTTGAGAAAGATTTCGGCGAAAATCACATGGAATCTCATTTGTCGACGCGTTTCGAACCAACCAGTGTGGTTCATCGTCAGGACAAGTTGAAGAAACAGATCCAGCTTAGCATGTTAAATAGACCAAGCAGAGCCTCCAACAGCTAGTTTGACCAACCGTAAATATTGACCAATGGACCGGGATCAAAACATTTCTAAAAAAAAAAAAAAGGAGATAAGTTATATATGAGACCAATAAATCATTTAAATTAGTGATAATAGTCAATTAATAAATAGTTAAAAATTATAGGTTAAATATTTTAAAAGGAAAATTAGATGCAGAGGACCGCTTCTATGAATAAATTAAATGTGAATACGAGCTAAATGGGAGTAAAAATAACTAAATGAATAAAATAATAATAAAAATAATAAATAAATAATAATGATGATGATGATGATGGTTAACGTCCGCTGAGACCAAATAATGATCTATCGGACCTAAAAAAGACAAATTATTTATTTTGATTTAATATTTTATTCCTATGCTCAAAAAGCTTGGAGACAAGCCTCCCGAGTTCACTATAATTCTGGCATTGTAAAAGGCTAGGAAGGTCAGTATTGTAACAAAGGTTGTGAAATTGAAATCTAATGTGGTTGTATGCAGGGCATTCTAAGAGGAAGTGGTTTTCATCCTCGATGCTCCTATTCTCATAAATATGGCAGATCCTTTCCATCCATGGCGTTTTAGGAACTGCCCAGCGACCAGTTTCACTATGGAGCTCATGAGAATTCGTTCTAATCTTTGCTATGTTAATTTTCTTCTTTGAGCTAGTTAGAATAGAGAGATACTTTTGATCTTCAAGGGTGGGGTTGATGACCTTCTTATAATAACTTAATTTTCTTTTAGACGCTAAATCTTTCTCAGACCACAAATTTTCTTTGAACTTAGAAGTAACAATATCTTTAATGTTATTTATGTTTTGCAAAGCATCATTCTCATTGATCTCCCAATAGTTTAGCCAGGCCCTTGTGTCCTTATGCCATCCTCGGTTAAGCCTTAGGTGGTTTTGGCTGGAATTTAAAGCTAGCTTAGGAAGTCTATGATTGTCTATGTTATTGAGCTTGTGCTTGTACAACAGAAACCTGCGCATAGCTAGGCTCTCAATAGGAGAAAGACCTGCTTCTATAAGGAGAATAGGATAGGGTGTATTACTTTTAATTTTCAGGTTATAAGTTATAAAACGCTTCTGGATTTGCTCAATCTTCCTCCATGATTCTCTGGAAATGCTGCAGCCCCAAACTTCACAGCCATATAAGATAACAGGAGTGACTAAATTTTCAAAGAGGAACTTCTTTTTATCCCACATTACGAGGTTTGTTGTTTTACAATTATTTTCAAGACCAAAATAAGCTTTCCATCCCCCATTGATCCTTTTCTCAATGCTATGGTTCCAGTTGAGCTTGTGATGGATATCAATTCCTAGGTACTTGTAAGAATACACTTCCTCCAAGTTATTATTGTCATACATAAAATTAGCACAAGTGTCCTTCTTGGATTTGATAATCATAACTTTTGTTTTGTCTGTGTTAACAGTCATACCCATGGTAGAGCAGAAATCCTTAAGAAGCTTGAGTTGCTTATCAAGATCAGAAGGGCACCTTGCCAAAAGAACAATATCGTCAGCATAGAGAAGAAGGATAATAACTATCCCAGCTAAGATTGTGCCACCACATCCTGCTTCTTCTAAATAACCTTCGAGCTTAAATAAAAATAATAACAAAATAAATAACAATAAAATAAATAAATAACTAAATGAATAAAATATAAATATAAATATAAAATAAATTAAAAATAAATAAAGATAAAAATAAAATAAATAAAAATAAAAATAAAATAAAAAGATAAAATAAAATAAAATGTGAATACGAGTAAAATGGGAATAAAAATAACTAAATGAATAAAAATAAAACTAATAAATAAATAAATAATAATAAAAATAATAACAAAATAAATAACAATGAAGTAAATAAATAAATGAATAAAATAAATACAAATAAAATAAAAATAAAAATAAAATAAATAAATAAATAAATAAAAATAAAAATAAATAAATAAATAAAAATAGATAAAATAATAAATAAATAAAAATAGTAATAAAATAAATAACAATAAATAAATAAATAAAAATAAAAATAAAAATAATAAAGGAAAAATTAGATGTATAGAGTAATGTATAAAATTAATTTTATTTAAAAATATTATAAAAATTGTGTGTTAATAAAGGTAATAAAGAAAATCAAAGGATGATAAGATAGATCGGAAATTAGTTAAAAATATAAGCAGTAAAGAATTAGAAAGGAAATTAGTTATACGGAGGCCCTTAAATAAAATAATCAATAAAATAATAGGTTTATTCCCATTTAACTCATATTCACATTTTATTTTATCGTTTTATTTTATTTTTATTTTTATTTATTTATTTATTTATTTTTAATTTATTTTATATTTATATTTATATTTTATTCATTTAGTTATTTATTTATTTTATTGTTATTTATTTTGTTATTATTTTTATTATTATTTATTTATTATTTTTATTATTATTTTATTCATTTAGTTATTTTTACTCCCATTTAGCTCGTATTCACATTTAATTTATTCATAGAAGCGGTCCTCTGCATCTAATTTTCCTTTTAAAATATTTAACCTATAATTTTTAACTATTTATTAATAAACTATTATCACTAATTTAAATGATTTATTGGTCTCCTATATAACTTATCTCCTTTTTTTTTTAGAAATGTTTTGATCCCGGTCCATTGGTCAATATTTACGGTTGGTCAAACTAGCCGTTGGAGGCTCTGCTCGGTCTATTTAACATGCTAAGCTGGATCTGTTTCTTCAACTTGTCCTGACGATGAACCACACTGGTTGGTTCGAAACGCGTCGACAAATGAGATTCCATGTGATTTTCGCCGAAATCTTTCTCTTACTTGCTAGTTATTTAAATTGTCAGGAATTGCAGGTCTATACCTAACTTCAGCAATGTACTGATGGTTAGGCTCGAAAGGCAACTTACAAGCACTAGCAAACATGGCTAAGCTGCAAGCTTGCAAGTTGCGTTTTCTAGGGATAACAACAAGTTTAGTTTCTAAAAAGGTATTTAGTATTTATATGACTATTCCTCTATAAAATCCTAGCCTAGGATCCTTGGTCATGTAAATAGCTTTAATTTGTTTGATCACTAACTCAGAATCTCCCATGATAGAAACTCTGATGGCTCCTAATTTTTTAACCAGTTTCAGTCCTAACATAAGTGCCTCATATTCTGCCATATTGTTTTTGCATCTGAAGTTTAGTCTATAGGCATGGCCCTCTGCATGATCATTCTCTAAGTTGTATATCCATACACGTGCTCCTACACCTAGCTTGTTTACTGAACCAACAAATTTCAGATGCCATAAGATTTCATGCTCATAATTTTCATTTGGGGTAGTGGAATCCTTCTTAACTAAGGAATCTAAGTTTCCTTTGTTATCTGATCTCTCATGAATTTGGACGTTTGAATTTCCTTTTGCAATTTCTTTTCGTTCTACTGTTATATCAGTTGGAGTATCTTCTTGATTAGTTTCAGCATTGTAAAGAATAAAAGAATCCATGTCAGAATGTACTGAATATATAGGGAAGTTCTGAGGCTTCTCCTGACTACTCACTACGTTCTTCATCAAAGTTTCTCTATACAATTTCTTGGGATGTCCAAAGACTGAAATGGTAGCATAAGACATATCCAATTGCATAGATCCTTGGAGTTTAGCACCCCAGGATCTAGATAACAACATGCCATACTTGGTTGGTATATCAGCAAAAACAATGTCCATGAGTATAATTTTGGCAGGGTACTAAACTAGAGAGACACACAAATATTTTATGAGACCTAAGCATTTAACTTGGCTTGAATCAAAGGAGAATAGATCTTTATAAGGCCTGGTGATATCGAGGTTAAGCTTTTCCATTACAGACTTAAGCATATTGTGTGAGGCTCCAGTGTCCAGCGTGGCATTGTGTAGGATTTTATCGTGGATGTTAAGGCTGATGTAGAAAGGTGGTATCCCTCCAACTAGATTTCCATTAACATCTAGTCCAAAAAGTAACTCAGGATGGTCATCAAATAGATTCACGGAATCTTCATTTTCAACATAGTTAAGAGATTTATTAATTTGAGATCTGTAGGTTTCATGTTTGATCAACTGTCAAGGGCACTAAAATTTTGAGCTTGGCCACCTCTACTCCCAAATTGAAAGGCAGAGGGGGTTTATCTGTTTGGATATTTGGAATTTTAGAGCCAAAGCTCTGAGCAATGTGTTTTTCTTTTTCATTGTTACGAGTATTTTCAATTGGATTTTCTAATATAATTTATGGGGGTTGTTCCGCTGTTCTTTTGAGGGGGACTAAAGTGGAAGGTTGCTCATTAATAGGCTGGTTATCTGTTACATCTTCAATGGTGGGGTTAGGAGGATTTTGATGTGGTCTAGAAAGGATTTATAAGGTTTTTGGGGGCGGGATATTATTATATGGGATTAAATAAAATATACGGGAAGGGTTTATTTTCGGGAGTTAATATATAATAAAATTTAAAGTTAATATGAAGCGGAAGCAAAAAAAAATTGCGCTGATTATCATGTACTGACATTTATACATCCATATTTAAACATCATAACTTAGGCTTAATGCTTTTTTGTGGAGGGAGTGAATGTTTGAAAGGGGGTTGAAGTATCTAACCCTTGTAAGTTATTGGGCCAAGGGTCTGGTCCCTCTAGAAGTCAGAGAAATGCTCTGAGCCCCTTTAACTTAAAGTTTTAAGCACCTTAATTTTTGTTTGTGGGAAATTAATGAACAAGTAAAATGAATAGGGGGAGATTAATCACTTGACTTTGTAATTGTTCCATTGTTATCCATATTTTAAGCAATTTGAAGATGAAATTAAATGACAAGATTTTATCCAATCAATCACCATACTTCTGCAACCATCCAACTACTTACCCATCTACTCATCCTACCATTTTTTCTACTTTTATTAGGGTGCACTTAAACTAGCAAACCCTTATAAAACTTTTCTTTTCTTTTACAATGGAAATTTGTCTAAGTCTATCCTTATTACATCCAAGGGCTCAAATTAAACTGTTGAGCTCCTTTATTTACTCTACCTATCTACTTATCTACCTAGATTAAACAGTTTGGTCATATTTTATTCTCTATCTATAGACATAAAAATTTAAAACATGAAATAGTCAAGTTTAAACTATTTGACTACCATGGATTGTGGCATAAGTAACAAGTTGCACACAATCTTTTATTTTTCACCAAAGTAAAAAGTAGTGGCATTTGGACTTGCACACTTTCATGGTCTTTTTATTTTTCTTAGGGTTCATTTTTATCTTTTTTGACCTTTTTTCATTCTTTTGTCCTTTGATTTTTCTTTTAGGACATACCCTCTTTACATTTTTTTTTTATTTTTTTGAGTTTTTGAATATGGAAAACATTTGCAGAAAGAAAAGGTATGTACATATTATAGAGATAAACTAAGTCAATCATAAATTGTGACACATATTGGTATAGGAACATAACACTCCTAGTGTTAGGTTTTTGGATGTTTAAGTTTCTCGGTGTTTCTCAATAAAAAATAGACCTTAGAGCCTCATTGTAACACAATTCAAAGGCATGTAGCCACCACATCTCTTCTCAAAGATAAGATACCATCGCTCGAGATAGTTTATTTCCATTATGTTTCTAAGCATATTTTAGTATTTTATATTAATGAAATGAAGTGTTATTTCTGCTGCATCTCTATATTTATGGTTATATATGTGATTTGTTTTGTTATTGTTTAAGCTTGGATCAAAAAGTGATGAAAACTCCACCAAAGGTTCCATGATCTCTTTGGGAATGCTAAAGCGTCAAGATCAAATGTGCAAATGAGCTCTAGAGGCATCGATTGCATAGATTTGATCAAATGAGGTTTTATGACGCGTTTGCCTAAAATAAAGGAAAAAACGATTCTTGGTGGAAACTTCTAAAACAATGAGTGTGCCTGATTCGATATACTAATAATGGATCCCTACTTCTTAGAGATGTTTTTTTTCCCTTTAGTTTTCTCTATTTTAGGGGAAACTTTCCATGCACGCTATCGGGAAAGACTACACAATTCTGGAGAACTGGGAAACTTTCCAGCTCAATGCCATGCAAATTTTTGGAGCTTAGTGAGGGATTGTGCATTTTCTGGGCTCAGTGCTTGGCTACCTTCCATGACTACTTAATTCCAATCATCAAGGTTGACTTCTTTTGGTAAATGCGCAATTTCTAAGTTCAAGGCTAACTACCAATCTAAACTGCGCAATTCCAATCATCAAGGTTATCTGCCTTCAAAGATTGTGCAGTTTCTAGAGGCAAGCCAAAAACTATTATGTGACCAAATTGGGAGATCAACTTGTGAGTTAGCAAGATCAACCAAGTGAGAAAACACAAGAAAAAATGAAAATATAAGTCTGAGTCAAAGCATGAATACCTAGATCAGTGCAAGATGAGCTCTTGTGGATAAGAAGGGAGGCTCCAAAACCGAAGCACAGGAAAACATTTTGAGAGTCATTGTAGCCATTACAAAAACTAACTAATTAAATGTTTTCAACAAAATAATATGCTAGAAGATGAAATTGAGTATCCATAAAATTAGGGAACTCTTTCTAAAAAATACAATAAGTTTCTGCTATTTTTTCCATAGAGTGATGCTTGTGATATGTATATATTTGGAGATGATAGTTTGATGTGACCTCAATTAATACTACTTGGTAATTATATAAATGTTGTCTCACAAAACACATATAGCTATATATATATCCTCCCATATATTTATATAATTTAGCTCATCAAAACACTAAGATTAGTGATTCTTGATTTTTTTATAGAATTTTTAGTCACAAAGATATCATATATGTATGCCATTATTATGATTAACAATTTGGCCTAATTGTCCCCTATTTTCTTTTCCAACTTCCTAGAAAACCACACAATTTAGCCCAATTGCCCCCTATTTACTTCCATGGGTATTCTTTTTCAACTCCCTAAAAACCACACACCCATGTATCAACTACTAATCCCAAAATTCCAAAAGAGACGCTTTATTCCAATTCCTCAATACCTTTCGTAGGTTATTGATGGTTACTTTAGGCTTTTGATCCTTGACCATAGCTTCCCAGAGGGTTATATCATCCATGTTAATTCTCACATAAATTTGTGAATATTAAAAGTGACAATGATGATTAAATGTATCTCCACCATTCAATATCGAACCTTCCATCCAACTCCAATATATACTGCTTATTGGCATAGATATATTGACATATATTAACATATTGGCATATATATATAGATACGCATATATTAAGATAGAGAAATTATGGTCCAATTAGAAAATATGAAAAATCATCTTTACATATATAAAAAAAATATTGAATCATATAACATAAATATTCTATAACATAAATATTATCTGAGAATAGTGGATTCGTAAATAGTTATGAAATATATGTGATAAGCATATACATTCTCAAATAAGTTACAATATGTTCGTAATATTACAAGGGTAAAATTACTTTAAATCATGACCACACATCCGAATAAGATAGGGTTGTAGCATAGTCGATTTGTGCTGTGATAATCCTCAAATCCTTGCTAGAGGTTCCATTTTTAGCATGCATTATGTTATAACATTAATTAATTTCTTTTTCAATATTATAGTTGCATCAATTTAGCACCATATTCAAGTCATATCCAAATATTTTAAAATTTTAAAAAATCGATGCTATTTTCCTAGTATTGTGTTTGCATTTACTTGTGTCATGATTGTGTTGTTGCTATGTCACTTGAATCTTTTATGCATAATTTGCATCATGACACGTTGAGATAACATCCAATTTATAGATATAAAGCATTTCCAAATATTGTATAATTATTATAAACAATATAATATGAAAATTTATATTAAATTATTAAGGATAATCATATCTAATTGTGCTTATTGCAATATCATAATTTTCAGTGTGTTATAGATATTTAGATATATTAGCTTCTACATAGATTTTAAAAAATAAAATAGATATTTTATTTTTCTAAAATGATATAGGGATAATGATTATATTGAATTTATTTATTTTTATGGTTTATTGATTTGCATTTTTTTTTTTTTACTTTTGAATAGTCGATGATTGAAAGAGAATTAGTGGTGGTGCTTTCTTTCTTGGATGTGAATGTCTTGTTTTGTGGTTGAGAAATAAGAAAGTCTTAATTTCTCTCTCTTGTTGAAGTAGAATACATAGTACCAACTTCTTGTTGCGTTCAACTCTTATGCATGAAGTAGACTTTACACGATGTACAAGTATTATATGATTGAATCATATCTGTATTATATGTGATATTACAATTTCCATCAATACGTCCAAGAACCCTATTTTCTATTCAAAGACAAAACATATTCCAATCAAGTACCATTTCCTCTGAGGGCAAGTTTCAAATCACATTGCCAAGTTGGGTTATGTACCTACAAATGAGCAGGTAGTAGATATATTCACCAAACCTCTCCCAAGGGATCAATTTGAGTGTTTAAGACAAATATTGGGAGTAATTTATATTGAATCCCTTCACTAGATCTTCCTCAAGATGAAGAAAGGAAACCAACAAGCACTTAAGTAACATATCAAAATAAAGTTGCCAAGTCCACATGATCAGTAAGACAAGGGGAGCTAAGTTGTTGGGGGATCATGTTGTTTTCTTTTCCATTGATGTTAAAGGGGGAGAAGTACATCAAAGAAAAGTACACTAAGAGAGATGTACACCAAAGGGGAAGTGCATCAAAGGGGGATCAACATCCATAGGGGGAAAAGGAAGAGAAGTAAGAAGTATGAGAAGTAAAAGAAGTATAATTTTCTTTTATGCTTGTGTTTTTTGTTTTTCCGTCAATTCCAATGGGGAAGAATGTTAGAAATATATTGTCATTGATGGAAAAAGCAAAGAAGATAATGGAAAAATCATTTATGGATGCAATCCATTTAGTAAAGCAGCATAGAATTTGGAGCCATTTCTAGTGTAGCAAATCATCTCAAGTGTTGTTGGAAACTACTCAGATGGATAGAGCTCTGAAAGAGATTTTCAACGATATATCCAAGTTTATAAATGGCCTCCTAGATCAGAAGCCCTAAATTCTAAGGTTATAGCTAAAATAGAGGTGATGGTCTTGGCTAGAGTTAGGTTTTGTGTTTTTCCAATGTTGGTTGACCAATTGGCAGAGAAGAGTAGTGTTAAATTTTGTGAAAATTTGGAGTTGGATAAGTGCCACGTGTCAACCCCAACCCATCGACCAATATGCAAGGGTTCATGCCCATTCAAGGGTTAACAATAGGGGAGGCCATGCATTGGGAAATTTTACCCAAACCTCCAATAAGAATATCAACAACATAGGATGAATGTGAGAGGCCCCCCCCTTCACCACAAAACCACTTACGTAAGGGCCCACAAACCACCAATGAGATTGACCCTTGTCGGGCTAATGTGGATAGAGTATGTTAGTAGGAGAAAAGGATATAATTGGTGCATGACAAATGAGGGAGGCCCCCACAAACAACACACCCTCATAGATGAACCCATAAAGTTACAAAGGTAGGTGCTTGGATTTGGGATTATGAGGTGTCTAGAGGGCATGGAGTCGGTGACACATAAAGTGGAACAAGTTATGATTGGTGCACAAAAGCATTGGAGGTCCCCATTAGATAACTAATCATGAGCTCAAAATTTGCCAAAAAATAAAAGTTTTCAGAATTTTGTGGAGCCTAAACGACCACGTAGTTCTCATCATCCCGAACCTGAAGCAACCCATTTTGTGCAAAACGGTCACCGTATGCTCCCAGAAATGCAACTTGTTCAATTTTTCAAGCAGGTAAAATTTTTGCAGGTGGTTGACTGGGATGTTGACTGGCCATCTGTATCACCTAGGTGGAAAGAGGAATATTCTCAAAATATTCCCAAAATATTCTCATAATATTTCGTTCAGTTTGCAATGTCCTATTGGTCCATGTGTTTGGGCTCGAGCCAATCAGAAGGTGACACATGGCTAAGTCGGACGCTGCCACATGTCCTCCTAATGACCAATTAAAATTTTTGCATGGAGACAGGGCAGAAGTTGGGCTCAAACCCACGACCTCCCACAACACAGTCCAACAAATTTCCAATCCACCTATGCATTGTTATTTAACATATTATGGATTCGGGTCTATGTTAAACTTTACCGCCATAAATATTAGGGAGTGGGCGGACTTAAATAGCCCCCATGTGAACACCTATCTTCCAACCTGCAGACATTTGTTGTAAGCGTGCCACGATAACCACCAAACCAAGTGGCATATGTGACCGCTCCTCAAACCGCCTGTAAATAGTTACACTAGCTAACGGAGGGAGGGGGTCAACGTCGGGGCTAGCCCCTAGGCACATGACCCCCATATGATCCAAATTTTGGTTCTAAGGCCTCAACGACTAAATTAATGGTCCTATGAATCCACCCAAAATTCGGGGAATTTTTTGCTCCATTAGCAGATAATGGGGTGAATTTGTAGGATGATGTCGGATTAGGTGCAAATTGTAGAGTGAATAATGGAGAAACTAGGGGAGGTCATAAATTCTCCAGTTTTCGACCAAATTGGGTGCAAAAAGAGGCTAGATAGCCATATTTTAACATTATGGACTCATTGGAGTAGGTCTCAAAATAAAAATAGGACTACATAGATAGTATTTTTTCAGGTTTAAGTCTATGGGTGCCATGGTCAAAAAGAAAGTTGAATTAGTTTATGGAGGAGTTTTAAGATAGAGATGACTTTGCAAGGGTTTTCAAACCTCCATGTGCTTTTTGCAATAACCATTACATCAATGTTGTAGCTTTTATTCCTCTTTTCTCTTTGTGTTTTGGAGAAGAGAGTTGTTTATGACTTCAAGTGGATTGTAGTACTGTTGATGCTATTTGAGGGTGGATTATGGGGACTTAGTGCAAGATGCCTTTGTTTACTAAAAGTTTACATGTTTGACTGTAGGTTAACATGTATTTGGAGTGATAACTCTTGCAGAAGTTATTTCTTTGAAGGAGAAACTAACCATTCCATTTCTCAACAATTTATGCACTCTTCCTTTATAAACATTGAGCATAATGAGAAGTATTCATGCCATTACAGCTGATCCAAGGAGATATAGCACAGGAGGGGTGAACTCCTTTATCAATGATTTGTGTATTACTGATTGATGCATGCTTCCATTTAGTGTTTTGATTTCATTTTTAAAGTTTTTCATGAAATTAACTTAATAAATCACACATAAAAACTCATGTTTTTACTTTCTATGTTGGAGTACAAACACCAAGCACATTGTTGTATTCTGATGAGGATCTTAGCATAGAAAACTAATATTCCAAGTTCAGATGAAGTTGGTATTAGAGCACTAGTTTTCTTTGTGCAAGGACGAATTGACTGTTGTTTTCAAATGAATGTGTTTTGGAAAGGAGAGCAAGATTGTTACAATCTCTACCACCAGTTCTACCTCAAGTTCCAGTAGAAGCTTCAAGCAAAGCATGTCCCTGGGAGGAGAGCCTACAATAATGTCATAGGATGTGAAGGATTTTATAAAGACTTTCTTAGACATGGTATAAATTGTGAAAGTTCTTTACGAAGAGAGGAATACCAAATTGCAAGGTGAAAGCTCTAGACCTCCAAGAGGAGAACGTTCTCTAAAGGAAGAAGGTAACAAGAATGATGATAAACCAACATATTCTCCACATTGTTCATGTTTTTCTACAATTCTTATGCAAGATGCTAGTGTAAAAAGTCCCTCAAAGAAGGAATAGGGAAAAGTTTGTACCTTTTGCCCACATGATGTGGAAGATGAGGTTCTATCAGCACCCAAATTCAAGGATCTCAAAGAAGAGAGCCAAAGAGTCCAAGAGGACACATCCAAAATCAAAAGAGAGTTTGAAAACATCTTTTTACCTCAATAAAAAGATGAGGAAGACGGTAAGAATTTACATGCTTCTTATTTCAATGAAATTGTTGATGTAAATTCATGCGCAGCCTTTGAAAAACATAGTAAAGGCATTGGATCCAAGCTCTTGACCAAGATGGGTTACAAGGGAGGATGACTTGGAGTGAACCACCAAGGAATTAAAAATCCAATTGAGGAAAAGGAGAGGCGTAAATATGAAGGCTTAGTCTATGTTGCAAAAGAAGAATGCTCTTCTAGCGACAACTCATGGGTATCGCTTTCCTTTTTCCATAAAGGAGGACATGAGGAGGCAAGATGTTGGGATTTGCATCCAGAACTGGTACCCATTTGGTTCCTCAAGTATAAGGAGGACTTGAAGTGAAAATCATCTACAAAGAGAGATGAAGAAGTTGAAGAAGAAAAAAAACTAATTTCTTATTGCCATGCAAGTTCCTCATGCAAGAAGCTTAGGCCAAAGGACAAAAAAGAGAGGTATAATTGTCATGTTAATTCAAATGCTTTTCATAATGGAAAACAACATGCTGATTTGAATAACATGTTGAGAAATGTGTTTCCATGCACCTTTTGTCTTTCATCTAACCATTGTGTATATAAGTGCTATAAACGGAAAGCAATCATCAAGAATATGTTTGTTCCTAATGAAATTGAGACTCAAAAGAGAAAATCTCATCCAAGGCTAAAGACATGTGAGCTAATAGAAGCTCAAAGGAACTTTTGCACTCACTCCAAAATTAGTGGGAATTGGGTCAGGAAATCTTGGAAATTGTTTCCAAAACTTCATCCTTGCAAGGGCAAGCAAATTATGCAAGCACCAGAAGAGGAAGCGATAAAGGGAAAAGTGGTGCAAGATGTGACCATCCCTGGTGCAGCTCCAGAAGTAGAAAAAATTCAAATAGAGGGTTCATTTACATGGTTGGGTAAGAAATGGGTGGACTATTTGTCCATTTGAAGTATGTAAATATTTTGTTGGCACTAGTTGCATATCCCCATAATCGAGCAATTTGTAACAGTGATGTTCATAAATAAATCACTTATATGCAAGATTGTTTTCTTTGACATTGTTATGCTAGTATGGCTTATTGATTGTCAATTTGAATGGAAAATTTGGGAGTCAATTTTATTCTATCTTGTAAAATGCATTTCTATTTGTAGTTTAAGATTTTATTTTAAAATTGTTGTATGAGTAGTTGAAACACATTTAGTATATCACAAATGTGTTAAGAACTCAAGTTATACAAGTATTCACTATGTAAAACTTGCTTTGGTTCATTCTTCAAAGTCTTTTTGGGATTTTATCCTTGATAACGATTTTGCAAAAGAGCGCCATGGGAATTCTTCTTGGGAAGGATGTTGTTGTGGATGGCCATAGCAATATGGACAAGCCGAGAAGAACATTGAACTTGAATTCTTTGGTTGGGTTATATTTCAAGTTTAGCTTAAGAAGGAGCCAAGACAAGTACAAGTCAAGGTACTATAATCATCAATTGGATAAAGTTTTGAAAAGTGAAGGAACTATACCTTCAAATGTTGAATAATTGAAAGTGAACTTTTGGGCACCAAAAGTTTCAGTGGGGAAGAGTAATCAGGAGCTCAAAATTTGCCAAAAAGGAAAAGTTGTCAGAACGGTGCGGAACCTGAATGACCGCATAGTGCTCGTTATCCTAAATCTGGGGCAACTCGTTTCACACAAAACGAACATTGTATGCTCTCGGAAATGTGATCTGTTCACTTTGTCAAACAGGTACAAATTTTGCAGGTGGCTAACCCAGATGCTGACTAGGCATCCGTACCACTTAGGTGGCGAGGGGAATATTCTCATAAGATTTCATTGAGTTGGCAATGTCCTATTTGTCCATGTGTTTGGGTTCGAGTCAATCAAGAGTTGACACATGGCTAAGCCAGAGACTGCCATGTGTCCTCCTAATGACCAATTAAAATTTTGGCGTGGCGGCAGGGTGGAGGCTGGGCTCAACCCCACGTCCTCCTATAGCACAATGCATCAATTTTCCAATCCTCCTACACATTTTTACTTAACATATTATGGATCTGGGTTTATGTTTAACTTTACCACTGTAAAGGTTAGGGGACGGGAAAACTTAACGACCCTCCCATGTGAACACTTATTTGCCAACCCACAAACATTTGTTGTAACTGCGCATAACTACTAGCCTAACCACCAAACCAAGCGGAGTATGTGACCGCTCCTCAAACCGCCTGTTGATCTGATAATCACCCTATGAGTGACCTCAGTTAAAGATTTATCAAATAAAATGGATTACAGACTCATGTGATGGTGTGTGTTCTATGTTATTTAAGTAACGGATTGATCAGATTTCCAATACATAGAAAATAAGTGGAAAGACAACAGAGAAATACAGTAAGCAACACAAAGACACAAACAATTTTTAATAACGAGTTCACCCTGTTCTCTAGGGCTACGTCTTCAGTCCAGCTTCAGTGGCCTTGTTTTATTGTGTCTTACAGCAGAGAAATTACAATACAAGGACTCAATGTGAGTTCTCCTGAAGCAGATTTTGCTTGGTAGGGTGGTTCTTGGATTCCCCAAGCCCTCGGAGTTCACAGACTCTTTTTCTTCCTACCAGCTCTGTGACCCTTGGTCTACAGTGGAAAGAGCCAAATGTGATGCTCAGTCCGGACACATTCCTCTAGGGAAAGGCTTGAATCTTCAAGCTCTCGGGTGCTCGACGCTGCCTGTGGTTAGCTCGGCCCTCTGTCTCCTCTGCTTGGCTTTACTGTTCTCTATGTTCAGTCCTCCTCTCAAGGTTCACTGTTCACTATCTCTCTTGGTTGCTTGGACTGCTCTCTATTCTTCCTCTCTGAATCTGCATTCGACTGTCTTTGTTCATGGCTTTAGTCATTCTATCCCTATGCCTGTTTGGTTCCTCTCCCGCTTATGTCGATTCGCATACCGCCTGTGTGCTTGGAGTTCCTTGTTCGACATTAGCATGAACACTCGAGAAGTAGCCATGCGTCCCCATCGGAACAGCGCCAGCCTGCTCCTCGATTCGTTTCTTTGGTTATGTTGTGGATACGTTCTTTCTCCATCGTGGCAGTCAAATGGATTCCAAATCCCCTTAAATTGCGGCTTAGTTCCCTGTAGATTCCACTTCCTTCTATCGGGCACAATCTCAACCATCAGATCTGGGCTCCTTAAGATCCGATGTCATATGCACGTCGAGCGCGATTGACTTGTTGAACTGATAGCGCGTGATCAACGGCGGTTTTTCTCTCTCCTCCGTCGCCACGCGTCGCTCGATGTATGGGATTGCTCCGCTCCTGTCCAAAACCTCTTACCACTCAAGGGTGCCCCAATCAAAACCACCGGTTTCCAGGTCATGGGTCCCACCTTCATACATTGGCGCTTTTTGTTTCTCCAACCGCGGTCCTCTGGTCCCCCCACGCTACCGGGTGCTCAGGCTTTCCCATTTTGGCCCTGTTCACTCAGCGATGCGCGATTAGGCGCTAATCGTGCATAAAAAATTAGCTCCTTTTCCCGATCTGGGGCTCCTAGGAGCTATTTTGGCATCCCGCGCAGTCTCCATGGGCCTCAATCAGTGTGCTTTGACCAAGGTCCTCGTCGTTCCACGCCGGCTGCCATGGCGACTGGTTCAGGGTGGTTTCGATCGCTGTTTTGGAATTTTCAGGGATTTGTTCAACTTGATACAGTCAAGGTTCTTGAAAGTCTTTTGTGGATCTGATTCGGATCACAACCTCCCTACTGAAAAGCTTTTGGATCACCAAAAGTTGGTTTTTCTCAAGCATCGACTAAGTGAGGGAACTGTTGTCTCACTTGTCCAATCTCAATCCACTTCGCATTGCTCGGCGTTGAACCTTTAAGCCCAATCCTGAGGTATTCCACTTGTCCACTGCGCATCGTCCTTACCTTCCTGTCCAACAATGTGTCTTCCTGTAACTCATTAAGATATTTAGGTAGCAGGTCATCAACAGAAGGTAATTGACTCTGCTCTTCAGGGTCCACAACCATTGAAGGTTCAAACAACCTCAAGCAATATGCATTCACGACTGAGTAGATGTGCATGTAAGCTGGTAGATCAAGGCGAAAAGCATTTTCACCAATCTTCTCAAGTATACTGAAGGGTCCATACCTGATAGGTTTTAGCTTTTTACCTTCACCTTGCATCCTGCCCTTGCTGATATACAGCCAGACTTGGTCTCCAACTTGAAAACTATGCTCCATCCGATGCTTATCATGCCTAGCCTTGTACTTGGCCTGGCTCTTTTCCAGTTGTTCCTGTACTGCCTGGTGGATCTCTTGGATCTGTTCAATGAACCTAGTTGCCCTGTCCACATCACTATGTCTATCAACCATGGTATCTTTACCAAAGACAAAATCCAAGGGAGACCTTGGTATGAAACCAAAGCAGGTCTCAAAAGGAGATCTCTGTGTAGAAGAGTGTTTGGCTCTATTGTAAGCATGCTGCACATAACACAAGTGTCCATCCCAAAGCTTAGGGTGTTTGCTGCAATATCCTCTCAGTAATTGGATCATCGTCCTATTAACTACTTGTATTTGGCCATTTGTTTGTGGATGAAAAGCTGTGCTTTTCTTTAACTTGGTGTCCATTAGTGCCCACAAACTTGACCAAAACTTCCCCACAAATTGGGTGTCTCGATCAGATACAATAGAAGTGGGTAATCCGAAATGAACCCATACATGTTCAAAGAATAATTTTGCAGTTTGTTCAGCTGTAATCTGTTTACTACAGGGTATCAAAATACACATTTTGCTGAACCTATCCACAACAACATACAAATAATCATGAACTTTCTTAGATTTGGGTAGTCCTCCAACAAAATCCATGGAAATGCTTTCCCAAGGGTGAGAAGGAACTGGTAATGGAGCGTATAAGCCTAGTTTTCTATTGCTGGGCTTGCTTTTAGCACATATAGCACATCCCTTTACATATCTAGAAACTGTCTCATTCATTTTCGGCCAATAGAAGAACCTTTGCAGCTGTTCAACTATCTTACTTACCCTAAAGTGACCTAATACCAGAGAAGTATGTGCTTCCCTAATTATCTTTACTCTCTCAGTTTGTGGAAAGCAGAGTTTCCCACAATGATATAAGAGTCAGTCCTTCACATGATAGTCCAATTCTTCTACTCTTTTGCCTTGACGCATAGTTGCAAATACATCCTTAAAGTATATATCTTGAGCATACTTTTCTATGTAGCTTTCATGCAGCACAAAATTATGCTTAAGTATGGTAGATGCATTTATAATGGGTCTAGATAATATATCTGCAACCTTTTTATGTATGCCCTTTTTATATCTGATGACTAAATGAAACTGTTGTAGAAAACCCATCCATCTGTAATGTCTTGATTGCTGCAATTTAGTTTGGGAGTGTAGGTATTGAAGTGGCTAATAATCAACATGTATTACTGTTTCTTTGCCCATTAAGTAACGTTTCCACTTTTTTACACTCTGAACTAATGCATACAATTCTTTATCATGTGTAGGATAGTTAACTACTGCAGGATTAAAAGTCTCAAAATGATAACATATGGGTTTACCGTGTTGTGTCAACACTGCTCCCATGGCATAGTCACTGGCATCAGTTTGGATCTCAAATGGTCTTTGTAGGTCTGGCAGTGCTAGTACAGATGTTGTACTAATCTTTTCTTTCAAGGTGTCGAAGGCTTTTTGTTGTTTGCCTCCCAATTGAAACACCTTATTCAATCCTGTCAAAGCATGTAAGGGAGCTAAAATGGAGGAAAAATTTGAAATGAACTTCCTCCAATATTATGTTTCTCCTAAGAAGCTTTTCACTTCTGTAGCAAACTTCGGTTTAGGCCAGTTTACAATGACTGCCACTTTAGAGGGATCTATTTTCAATTCACCTCCCCCTACTATATGACCCAAATAATTTAGAGAGGTTTTGCCAAATTCATGTTTGGAGAGTTTAACATAAAGTTTTTCTCTTTTCAAAACATCTAATATTTGCTTAACATGTTTTAAATGTTCTTCCCACGTTTTACTAAAAATCAAAATGTCATCCAGATACACAATAACAAAATCATCAAGAAAAGGTCTGAGTACATCATTCATTAATCTCATGAAAGTAGCAAGAGCATTAGTTAGGCCGAAAGGCATAACCAGACATTCATACAATCCCTGCTTTGGTTTGAAAGCAGTCTTCCATGCATCTTGCTCTGCAACTCTGACCTGATGGTATCCACTATGCAAATCCAGCTTGATGAAATAAACAACTTCCTTCAATTGATCTAAAAGATCAACTATGCGAGGAAGGAGATAACAATTTTTTATTGTTATCTTATTTAGTGCTCGGTAATCAATGCACATTATCCACGAGCCATCTTTGTTTCTCACCAAAAAGATTGGTGACCCACATGGTGATGTGCTAGGCCTGATGAACCCTTTCTCGAGCAACTCCTGCACCTGCTTCTTGATTTCAGCATTCTCTAAAGTAGATAACCTATACATCCCAATGTTAGGCAAAGGAACATCTTGTTGCAAAATAATATCATGTACTATTCCCTTTTTGGGTGGCAGACCATGAGGTTCTTGAAACAAGACATCATACATAGAAACAATCTTTTTTATATCAGCATGCTGATCAGAATTACAGCCCTCAAATACATTGGTTTTATCAGTTTTCCTTTCCTTTACAACCATTAGTAAGAACTGTTTGTAGGAATTTATCATTCTTTTCATCTGTCCTGAGTTTATGAGAGTATACTTATTCTTGAGCTTATGAGCTCTTACAAAGTATTTGATTCCTTCTTTAACAAGTAGATACTTGTTCTCAGCTCTATAGAAAATAGCTTTTCTATCATACAAGTAGGGACTTCCTAAAACAATTCCACATATATCTAAAGGAATTACATCTAACTCAACCTCATCCACAAATGCTAACCCAAAAGAAAACTTGAGTTTGCACTGTCTAGTCACTTGTAGTTGTGCTTTATCATTCAACCATCCTAATGGGTATGGCTTCTTATGAGGTGTAGTTGCTAATCCCAATTTCGTTACAATTGCTTCAGAAATGAGCCACTATCAAACAAAGTATCAATCTTTTGATTTTTGGAAACAACTCGAATATGGAAAAGCTCATGTCTTTTTCTCTCATGTTCTTCATCAATAACAGATTGAGCAGAATTACTAGTAGATGCTTCAGAATTCTGATCTTTTATACCTATGGCTGCAATGATTATTTCATCTCCTGAGTCTGACCCCAAATCTTTCTGAATAGTTGTAGCAGTCTTCTTCTTCCTGCCCTCGGACTTCTTGGGTCACGGCTCTGGATGCAGAATCCAACAGTGTTCATCATCATGCCCCTCCCTTTTACAATGAGTGCATGAAGTTTTGCCTTTTTGTGCAATATTAGCCTTCCTTGCTTTCCACTTCTGCTTCCTTTTTTCCTTTCTCTTGCTTACAGTGGGTTGGGATGGTCCCCCAACTTCTGGATTTCCATTCTTTCCTCTATCTTCTAGATGAGTATCTTGTACAGATACCTCATCTATACTAGTGGGGTTAAACCATGAGGATGGTATGCCTCATGTAGCTATGTAGACCACCAATGTACTTCAAAAGAGTCTCTCGTGAGTCTAATGAGATACCCAACATCAATGCTCTCTTTTTGAATTCTTGAGTATACCCTTGTACACTTTGCCCTTTCAACTGTCGAAGAGTTTGCCAACTCATCATGGCTTGTTGCATGTAGGCCAATGGATAGAACTGCTTTTTTATTACAACAACAAATTCACTCCAAACAGAGATGGTCTTACCATGCTTCTTCATATCAACTTGGGTTCTGCCTTCCCACCAAACTAAGGTAGTGCCTCCTAGGCGTAGGCTTGCTAGCTGAATCTTACTCTTTTCTGAGTCTATATTTTGTACTCTGCAATACACATCAGTTTGTCTAATCCAATTGCCCAACTTTTCAACATTTAGCTCTCCATCATATATACACAAATCAAATTTAACATCTAACTTAATCAAAGATGCTTTCTTATTATGCACAGGGCTATTAGGAGGTGTGAGAAAGCTTTCCTCTTTCCCCTTTCCTTTGGAGTGTTCATGGGAATGGGATTTATCTTCTTCTTTATCTTGTTTAGAGCCTGATGAATCTTCATCCTTATGCTTTCTAAAGTCCCTATACATTTCTTCTACCATAGACTTTATAGCTAGGAAACTTTCTATGAATTGAGGGTCTGGCCCCATAGAACCTTCTTCTGACATTGTCTTCCGAGAATAGACTCTCCTAATTTCAGGATTAGTTTCCACCAAATCTCCTTCTCCTAATTTGAGCTCTGATCTAGTGGGCATTCACAGCTAAACCAACACAAGCTTGTCTAACCTTACAACCTAGAGCTCTGATACCACTTGATCTAATAATCACCCTATGAGTGACCTCAGTTAAAGATTTGTTAAACAAAAAGTATTACAGACTCATGTGATGGTTTGTGTTCTATGTTATTTAAGCAACGGGTCAATCAGATTGCCAATACACAAAAAATAAGTGGAAAGACAGCAAAGAAATACAGTAAGCAACACAAAGACAAAAATAGTTTTTAATAAGGATTTCACCCTATTCTCCAGGGCTACGTCTCTGGTCCAGCTTCAGTGGTGGCCTTGTTTTATTGTGTCTCACAGCAGAGAAATTAAAATACAGGGACTCAATGTGAGTTCTCGTGAAGTAGATTTTGCTTGGTAGGGTGGTTCTTGGATTCCCCAAGCCACTTGGAGTTCACAGACTCTTTTTCTTCCTACCAGCTCTATGACCCTTGGTCTACAGTGGAAAGAGACAAATGTGATGCTCAGTCCGGACAGATTCCTCTAGGGAAAGGCTTGAATCTTCAAGCTCTCTCGTGCTCGATGCTGCGTGTGGTCAGCTAAGCCCTCTGTCTCCTTTGCTTGGCTTTACTGTTCTCTGTGTTCAGTCCTCCTCTCAGGGTTCACTGTTCACTATCTCTCTTGGTCGCTTGGACTCCTCTCTATTCTTCCTCTCTGAATCTGCATTCGACTGCCTCTATTCATGGCTTTAGTCATTTGATCCCTATGCATGTTCGGTTCCTCTCCCGCCTACGTCAATTCGCCTACCGCCTGCGTGCTTGGAGTTCCCTGTTCAGCATCAGCATGAACGCTCGGGAAGTAGCCACGCGTCCCCATTGGAACAACGCCACCCTGTTCGTCGATTCGTTTCTTTCGTTATGTCATGGATACGTTATTTCTCCATCATGGCGGTCAAACGGATTCCAAATCCCCTTAAATCACGGCTTAGTTCCTTGTCAATTTCGCTTCCTTCTATCAGGCGCAATCTCAATTGTCTGATCTAGGCTCCTCAACATCTGACGTCATATGCACGTCGAGCACGGTTGACTTGCTCGACTGAAAGCGCGCGATCAACGGCAGTTTTTCTCTCTCCTCTGCTACCACGCGTTGCTCGGTGTATGGGATCGCTCCCCTCCTATCCAAAACCTCTTACCATTCAAGGGCACCCTGATAAAAACCGCCAGTTTTTAGGTCATGGGTCCCACCTTTGTACGTTGGCGCTTTTTGTTTCTCCACCCATGGTCCTCTGGTCTCCCCTACGCAACCGGGTGCTCAGGCTTTCCCATTTTGGCCATGTTCGCTCAGCGATTGCGCTAATCACGCATCGAAAATCAGCTCTTTCTCCCGATCCGAGGATCCCAAGGGCTATTTTGGCATCCCGCACAGTCTCCATGGGCCTTGGTCAGTGCGCTTTGATCGAGGTCCTTGTCGTTCCACGTCGGCTGCCATGGCCACTAGTTCAGGGTGGTTTCAATCGCTGTTTTTTAATTTTTAGGGATTTGTTCAACTCGATACAGTCAAGGTTCTTGGCAGTCTTTTGTGGATCCGATTCGGATCACCTGCAAACAGTTACACTAATCGTCGGAGGGAGGGTGCCAGCGTTGGGACTAGCCCCTAGGCACATGGCCCCCATATGACCTAGTTTTTGGTTCTAAGGCCTCGATGGGTAAATTAACAGTCCTACAACTCTACCCAAAATCTGGGGAATTCATTGCTCCGTTACTGTAAAATGGGGCGAATTTGTAAGATGATGCCATATTTGGTGCAGATTGTAGAGCGAATAGTGGAGAAACTAGGAGAGGTCATAACGTCTCTAGTTTTTTACCAAATTGGGTTCAAAAATAGGTTAGATAGCCATTTTTGAACATTCTAGATTCACTGGAGAAGTTTTCAGAATCATAGGAGAACTCCTAAATAGGTTTTTTGCAGGTTGAAGTCTATGGGTGTCATGGTCAACCAAAGAGTTGAATTCATTTATGGTGGACTTTGAAGATGGAGATGACTTTGCAGGGGTTTTCCAACCTCCATATGCTTTCTCCAATAGCTATTACATCACTTTTGTAGCTTCTATTCCTCTCTTCTTTATGTGTTTTGGAGAAGAGACGTGTTTATGTACTTAAAGTGGATTGTAGTATTATTGATGCTCTTTGAAGTTGGAGTATGGGGTCTAGGTGCAAGATGCCAAAGTTGGCTGAAAGCTTACATGTTTGACTGTAGGTTAACATGTATTTGGAGTGATAACTCTTGCAGAATTTGTTCCTTTGAAGGAGAAGCTAACCATTCCATTTCTCAGCACTTTGTGTACTTTTCTTTTCTAAACATTGAGCATAATAAGAAGGGGTCATGTCATTAGAGTTGATCCAAGGAGATGTCACCCTGGAGGGGTGAACTCCTTTAACAATTTCTATTGTATTACTGAGTGATGCATTCTTCCATTCAGATTTCATGTCTAAAGTTTTTCACGAAATTAAATTAATAAATCACACATAAAAACGCATGTTTTTACTTGCCATTTTGGAGTATAAACCTTAAGCACATTGTTGTATTATGATGAGGAACTTAGCATAGAAAATTAATATTCCAAATTTAGATCAATGAATCATCTTGGAGGTCTTAACTCAAAATGGAAAATGTAAACGAAAATTTGAGGGAGCTGATAGTGCATGGCATCATGTTGGCAACATTGCAGAGGACACAACAATTGATTTGGCCTAGGACCCTTACTTTCTATTAAAGTTCACTGAAAAACCAAGGAACAGGACCCCATATTCCTCCATACCATTGGAGATATAAGAAAACCAAAATGTGACACATGGTACGATTTGATTGACCGAAGGAGACACAGTGGTAGCATGACGTGAACATGATGTGTCCCAATGAGAGTGTGACATGTGGCATGTATATTTAACATTTTCAGATACGTAAGTGAGTCAAAAATGAGTGACACATAACAGCATCCAGTAAGTGACATGTTGCATCCTTATATAGGTGGAAGACAAGTCATTAGTAAGGACACGATGGAGCATAGGTGGCGTCATCATGGAAGGGAGACATCACCTCAAAAGAAACTATCTTTAGAAGAAACTATCTCGGAAGAAGTAATTTCGGGAGAAATGATCTCAGAAGATACAAAAGGGCACACAGGCAGAAAGTATGAGAAATAAAGTTTGAGAAATTATCTTTGGGACACAGTGGCATTGAGATGGCTAGACATATAATCTTGGCGATTTTTCGATTGGTCCATGAGGACACATAATCTTGGAAGAAACCTCCTGAGAAGAAATGACACTGGAAGAAACCATCTCAAAAGAAATGATCTCAACAATAAACAAGGGAGCTCTACTATGTTTTTGAAGAGAGATTTTTTTATGAGAAATAAAATCTGAGAGCTAAAAGATGCTCTAGTACTATAGCCTAAGCATGATTCGATGACAAGGGGCTAAGTGGATCTATAGTCTTAATTGTAAGTTCTCTGGGATATAGCACAGAGGATCCCAACCAATGGATATATGAAAAGTTTGTATAGTGCTAGGTCTTTGGCCTTATATGATGTGTGAATGGGTTGGAAGCTCTTAATTTGGCATATGTGTCATATTTGGAGAATTACAGTAAACCAATAGAGCACTAGAACTAGTATAACATAGGCATGAATGAGTTGGCAACAAAATTTGTGTAATGGACAATTTAGAGGCAAATTTAGTAGTATGGCTAAATTTGGAGTCAGCTAAATTTAGAAAGTCACAGAGAAAACCTGTAAAAAAAATCCAAAAGTATAGAATTAAGCAGTTTAACTCGGGGTTTCTTACAGAGATAGGGGAGAAGAGTTAGAAGACTTAAAGACCGCATTCAAAAGACTTGATAGAAGTGCTTGATAAGCAAAATTAAATATTCAGCAAGAAAAGGAGCTAAAGTTAACTAAAATTTAAAGAACTAAAAATATCAGTCCAAATTCTTTATAAGCATAATCAAATTTGCAAGAGGAGTTGTTGTTGGTTAGTGTTTTGATTTTTTAGTAATTGTATAAAGGTGGATGCTAGTGGATTGATAAGTGATCAAATATTGTTGAATGTGACATTATGGTCTTTGTGATGAGTGTTTAAGGTGAGAAATTTATTGGTGAAAGGAAGTGGCCTTCAAGATTTGAGTGAAAATTGTATGAAAGTTGAATCATTAAGGTCAAGCAAGTGGTAACTTGCAGATCAAGTGGTGTAACTCCTTCCAGTAGTGGTTGGTCGATAGTTAAGGGTTGGAGCTCCTTTCAGTAGTATTTGATAAATCAGGGTTTGTAGCTTCTTTCAGTTGTAGCTGATAGATTAGGGAGTAACAAATTCCTTCTGGTTTTAGCTAGAGAATTTTGTCACAACAAGTAGAAGTTTGCCTTTGTGAAAATAATTGAGGAGAAGTTTAAAGAATTTATTTGTTATGTTTATGCTTCTTATGTTGATTCTTGGGATGCTGATATGGATTGTTTTTGAAATATTTATTGGTGTCCTAGTAATCTTAGAAAGTTTTAAAATTCCCACAACACTGATCCAACCCCCTTCTCAGTATTGTCCTGTTTTTTAACATGTTCTAAGTCATGTCCAGTGATTTCCACATTCTTTTGAAATTTCAATTGTTCACATATTGGAAATTTATTAAAAGGTGTGTCCTGTATCTTGTCTAGCTAAAATTTTATTATATTCTTCTTGGGTAAGTAACAATGATGAGTTTGCAACTTCTGTTTACATGTTTTATCTATATATATATATATATATATATATATATATATATATAACACAATACTTGTTTTAATCTATGGACATTGATCCCATTGCTTATACCCTTTCTCATTGGAACCATATTATAGTGCAGGTTGTTCTAATGACCATGCACATTTATTAACAAATACCCATAATCGGTGTGAAGGAGCATGTTTCTAATGGCACCATATTACAATGTACATTGCCTTAATTGCAATGTGCATCCATTAACAAAGGTGCATAATGGATGTGTAATGGTCATGTTTCAAATGATACTACTATATGTTTGACTTGAAATAGTATTGCATGAGAAAAAATTGACAATGTTCTTACTAATAAAATAACATTATCGTATGTTTAATTTGAATATGATTACTTCTCATTGTAAAGAAAATAACCCGTATTCAATGTTGCCTTTTTCATATGGCATTTCCATATTAATAAGATACCCTTGCCAATTTGCAACTATTATTTGACTTTTATGACATCATTTGATAGATGTTTTTGTAAACAATGCAATGTATCTTGGGCACTACACATGATCACATTTCAAAAATATTACACAATGTAAAGTCTTAACGAATCTACATCAAATTCAGGTGTTGTCAAATCAAAAATTGAAATAAACATGTTATCTCCATGAGCGAATATAGTATTTGTTCCTTTATGCAATCCATGTCCTTCCATTTTTCATGTATGGATTGCCAATAATATTTTAGTTCTTTGTAAAAGAGTGATAAGTATTCATTGCATGTTATAATGGATTGCAGTGTTTTTTTATATAGTAATGATTCATAGTCTCCATTAAGACATTTTGCATCATGAAACAATATATGCAATTAATTTGTTATTTTATTTTAATTGAAGAGAAAATACCTGGTTTTCTATGTGTCTCACCAAATTTCTATTGGCACATTCAACCATTTGTCCAACCAACATGTGCAAAATTTATCACCCCATAACCCTCTTTCGTTTCCACCAGGATCATTTGAAGTAAAAAAACACATTCTATGGAAATATGTTTCAACGTGATGAATTCCATGAAGTTGATATAGAAAATCAGCTGCTAGCTCGTATTCAAATGATTCTGCTTCCTTTATGTCACCTTGGTTTAGGGACATAAGGAAGTGGTCTATTTTGTCGTTTCATAATCCACTAGACGAATAACACAAATGTAAAAGAACTTCAATTTCATTGAAAAGATAATCACCCGGAATATATGAAAATTCTTGAAGCCTAAAAAGGTTGTCGTTACACAAGAAATCGTAATTGGTAGCTTCATTATTGTATTGTTCCTTCCATTGGTATTTTTCAACATCAATTATTTCAATCATATTTGTATAGTTATTTTCGTGAGAGTTTCTATTGTAGTTTATTGCGTAAATGCAATTGTCTTCTTGCAAGATGGGATATATGCAACAAAATAGAAAAATTGTATTTACAACGAAACAATAATAAAAATACAATTCAATGCAACAAGTAAGGAAGTTGACATTATTGTTTTCATGTATTTGTAAAATACCTCTACAAAAAAAGAAAGAAGCTTCCACATGAGCTTTTATCTGTGAAATTATTAATTTAGGAGATATAATGAAAGCAATAGAAAATTTCCAATAATTCGTTTTTTAAACTAATATAGGCTAATGTTTGAAAATCATGACTTTCTCATACACAAGTCAACCAACATTTAGTGGAGAATAAACATGGAAAAACTATATGAAATAGTACATAGTAGCTAGTACTAGTCGCTTAGTTTAAATATAGTTAAATTAAAGTAATTTTTTTTGTCTCCATGATGGCAATGAATTGATAATAACTTGAACGATATGGATATTACTAATATGTTTCTCTCATTCTTGGCATTAGACATGGTTATGACACTAAGAAAATGTATCATATGCATATATATGGTATTCTACTACTATCCTTACTTAGATATGACTACTTTGTTAATAGTGCTCTTATTAGTGTGTCTAATTTTCACTTTTAGGAATAAATATCTGAAGTGATAATTTAAATATGTTGTAGAAATGTTAGACATAAAATAAAGTAAATTAATAGTAAAATTGTTTTGCCAAATTTCTAAATATGTAATGCCTAATTCACAATTATACCAATTCTTGCTTAAATTATGGTGGAAAACAACTAATAGTAAATATGTTATTTATGTAGTATGAGCTATTTTCAAGGATTTTAAGTTTAGGCAGTTTAATTTTACTTGCCACATGCATGGTATTACATTTAGTTTTGTTTTGACTTGGGTATTAGTTTGTCTTTGACAAAAAAAATATGTTGCTTATCCATAGTTTAACATTAGGAATTCAATTTTTGTTGTTTTTTATTATTACTTAAATTTGTTTATTTGTAAAGTGATTGGTCGAGGTCTTATTATGTGTTTTTTTAGTAACGTTCATTTTTGTTAGTTACTAGTTTTTTGTTTTTTGTAAGCTGAGGTGGGACTCTTTCTATTACTATATAGAAAATAAAACAATACATAGTATCAAAACATATTAACTCGCCCTCATGCAGAAACCGAGTATTTTAGCCATCTAAAGTTTTTAATGGCCGACCAAAAATAGAAAGCCCAAAGTCTGATTATCCTTGCAAGATGAACTAAACAGTCCTGAGAATTCCTAATCCTACTGGTCTGCATAAAGTATTTTTCCTTATCTAGAACATGCAAAAAACTATATTTATCTAGACTATGTACTTTCATATACATATCTTTTCTCAGACATCTTCAGTTGCAGGTTGCTGGTTTGCTCCTCCGTCTGCTCCCTGATGTTCTCCCTTCAATAGCTGCTGTAATTCATCCAGTTTCTTCTCTTGCCTCTCTAAAGAAATGTGGATGAACCTCAGTTCCCTACTCAATTCAGGGCCTCCCTGCGCTATTTCCACCATCTCAGTAGCAACTTGCTCTAATGCTTTTGCCAATAACCTTTTCATTACCCAGTAAATGTGGAGAGATTGCTTGAACAGAGACATTCTGCCTCTGGTGTTGCCTGGGTCATGCAGTAAGAATTCCCAATCCTCCATTTCTGCGTCAGATTGGCCTTGTAAAGACTCCTCCTCCAAATGCTGCATAATTCTTCTGACCTCTGGATTTGTATTCTGCTGATAGGCCCTCTCAGCCTGGTGAATTCTCTTCTCCATCGATCTCCTTGTTTTTTTGGCTGGTCCCGCTTCCTGCTTCAGATTCTCGCCTTTGTCACCTTCATTCCTGCTCTGCCCCCGACCTCTCTTGCCGCCCGTATCCGTCCTGCTTCCCGCTCCCCTACCACTTCTTCTCCTGCCGTATCTTCTTACGCGTTCCACCTACGGTGCTGGCTGATCCTCTTTCGACTGCGGGTTGACCCAACCGCCTGTTGCTTTGCCCTGTGCTTTATACTTTCTGTTATCTTCGCGATGGGGTTCTTCATCCTCAGAATCGTCCTCAATCTCAAAAATTTCTATCGGGAGCTCCTCTTTTGCAGCAGCCTTGCCTTTCCTGTCCTTGTTCTTGTCAGCTGCAATAGTCAGCTCCTCCGCCACCCTTGACCTCATCCTGGTTTCCATGCTATCTCCAATTATGTCACGGGGTATGTTCTGGTGCAGGATAAAAGTTTTCCTGTCTCGCTACTGTTCTAACCTCTGCACGCTGTATTGAAAAGAAACTAACCTGCTTCCTTCCCTTACCAGTCTAGGTGCTTATTACCTTTCTGCCATCAATGTATGCCACTATATCGGCGATGCATTGCCGACATTTATTATCCGGGATGTTGCCTCTCCTAGCCATCATTCCTTGTTTATCATTTACCGTTTGAAGTTATGACATGCCACTCCACCATCCTCTCCGATCGCATGCATTAATTATTTCGCGGTGGGAGTGATCCTGAGATGTCTTCCACACACGCCGCTGGTGTACTGCATTGTGCGTTTTCATAATATCATTCCTCTGTCCATACTGACCTGCATTAATTAGCCAAGATCTCCAGTCCCACTCACCTATCCAACTCATTAGTCCTCGCGTTCTCGCTCGTTGCCTGATCATGATCCTCATTAATAATCGTTGCCAAGTCTACCCAATCTCTGCTGGCTCGCACCGCTTTCCATTGGCTGTCTACAATGCTGCCTCGTCCTTTACAACCCCAATTCGCTAGGAAGTCAGCCGCGCGGTTCCCATTCCGCCTTACATGGTTAAATAATTTGTATTCTATCCTTTTTAGCAGACCCGCTATTTCTTGGACAATTCCGGAAGTTCTCCAACTGCTGGTAATTCGTTCCCAATCTCTTCCATTGCTAAGTTTCTTCAATATTTCAATCGCGATCTGAGAGTCACCAACTATTTCCAAGTTTGTATAACCATTTCTGATTGCGATTCTCAGCCCCTGGTGGATCGCCCAAAGTTCAGCCTCATTATTCGTCATTTCCCCGCCCCATTCAGCATAAATCCACCTTACCTTCTTCTTACTATCGCGAAATATGCCTCTGAAACCAGCATTGCCAGGATTCCCTTTCGATGCTCCATCAAAGTTTAATTTGATGAAGTTATCTCTGGGGTAGATAAATTTATCTGAATTTTGGGCTCGCGCGCTATGCCTGATGTCCTACTTATGATACACCATCTCATACTTTAAGTTTAAACTGTTCAGGATCATCTCCTCTGTTTGATTAGCCTTCCAGTCCTCCACGTCCCATTTCTCCACCAAGATTGTTTCCCTCATTAGACTAACCGCTCGTCTCCATATAGTTTCCGAATCTTTTATTTTGTCCTGGAATATCCGACGGTTCCTTTCTTTCCATATCATCCATAGCACGAAGCCTGCAATAAGATCCCAAGCTCTGCTAACAACTTTACATTGGAATTTCTCCTTGTTCCATTGGAAAATTATTGCGTTAATGTCTCTGGGAACTATCTCAGATTTGCCGAATATCTTTCTTGTATCCATCCATAATTTCTTAGTGAACGAACAATTAATTAGGAGGTGATTTCGGGTCTCCTCTTCGTTTTTACAGAGACAACATCTTGAGGGTCCACTGAAGCCTTTTTTTTGAATTCTGTCCCAAGTTAGGATCTTGTTCTTAGCTACAAGCCATATGAATAGGGAAACTTTCGGCCACCAGTTGCTTCCCCAAATAATTTTCCGTTCGATATTCTCCTCATTTATAGCCTATGTGTCCGCTAAGTAGTATGCCTCTTTGACGGTGAAAGATCCTTTCATGGAGTTTCCCCATCTAAGAATGTCCCTTCCTGTTCGAGCTCTAATTTTCCTGGAATCCACCTCTTTCATATAAGCTTCTTGTTGCTCTTGATTTAGCTCGCAGTCCCATTCAATTGGTTCTATCCATTTTCTCCAGATTCCATCCAATTCATTATCTTTCCAATAGTCTTTGACACATTTTCGATTTCCCCCTATTCTTTCCTGTAGCTGTTGGACCGTCTGAATTCTGTTCATTTTTTCCTTCTGCTGCCATTTTTCATCCCAGAAGTTGGCTTCCTCACCTCCTCGAATTTCCCAGAATGTATGGTTTTCTACTATATCTCTGTTCTGTCGAGCTAGATCCCAGATTGTTGAACCCTTGGGGGTTTCTCTCTGTCTCAAAATGTCCACTGTTGTGTCTGGCATATTGTATTTGAGTCTCCAAATGGCTTTCCACAGGTCATTACCCTCTCTTAACCATCGCCACCAGAGCTTCGCTCCTAACACTTTGTTGAGTTTTTCCGGGTCGCGTAAACCCAATCCTCCTTTTTCCTTCCTCTCTGTTAGGTGTTTCCAAGAAACTAGGGCCCATTTTTTCTGTTGATTCGCCCCTCCCCAGATAAATTTTCTCATGATCTCTCTAATCTTTGAACAGACTCCTAAAGGAGCCGCCATTATCGACAGAGGATATATGGGAATAGCTTGGAGGACTGATTTCGCCAGCACTACCCTTCCTGCCATGTTTAAAGTTCTAAAAGCCCAGTTCGCTACTCTGTTTCTCAATTTGTCCAAAACTCCTTGCCAATTTTTCAATTTTTTGGATGTGAAGTCCAGTAAATTCCCCAGGTATTTCGTAGGCAGCTCTCCTCGTTTAAAGCCCATCAGTCTTGTAAGATGAGTTTTAATCTGTTCCATAGTGTTAAATATAAATACACAGGATTTGTCTCTATTAATTTCCAGTCCGGAGGCTTCAGCGAATAAGTCCAAAATCCTCTTCAGCTGTCTCACTTCTTTTACAGTTGGTTCCCCAAATAACATAATATCGTCAACGAATTGCTGATGGGTTAAGGGCAGATCATTACCCCATAGCTTCAAGCCCTTGATTTTGTTCGCTTCTCGTTCTTTTTTAATATATCTACCAAGGCCCTCTGCTGCCAATATGAAAAGAAACGGAGTTAATGGGTCTCCATGTCTAATTCCTCTAGACGCATTAAAAGTTTTTGAGGGGGTTCCATTAACAAGTATGGAGAAGTTCGGACTTGTAATTAGACTATGAATCCATTTTACCCATCTCTTACTGAAGCCAAAACTTTCCAGGACTTCTTCCAAGTATTTCCAATTCAGTCTATCATATGCTTTCGACAGATCTAATTTAATCATCATGCCCTTTTGTTTTTTCATTTTTAATGAGTGGATAACCTCTTGGGTTACTACTAGACCATCTAGGATTTGTCTACCTTCTACAAAACCCGTTTGTTCAGTAGATATTAACTTGTCCAACAGGGGTTTCAATCTTTTGGCGATCAAGGTTGTTATTATCTTGTAAATAACATTACACAATGCTATGGGTCTAAAACCCTTGGCATCTTCTAAATTATCATTCTTAGGAATCAAAGCATAGAAGGTAGAGTTAATGGCAGGCCATACCTTCTGGTTCATCCGAGATTCTTCTATCAATTCTAGGATTTCTCTTCCCAGAAAATGCCATCCCGCTTGGTAGAATTCGATCGTGAAACCATCTGGACCTGGAGCTGTACCTTTTTTCATGGATTTTACTACTTCTTCTATCTCCTCTAAGTTGGCAGCTCTCATCAGAGCGTTATTTTGGTCTTCTGTAACTAATCGTGGAATGGCCGAGCATATTTCCTTTATTGCTTCCGATCTGTCCACTAGAGGCTCAGCTAGGATATCTTTGTGATGTTCCACCAGCACTTGCTCGATTCCTTCTTGCTCAACTACTCTTTCGCCATTCTGGTCTTTGATGGATAATATCCTGTTTCTTTGTCTGTGTTGAATCATTGCCTGATGGAAGAATTTTGTGTTCCTTTCCCCTTCCCTTAACCATTTTATTCTTGACTTCTGCCTCCATAGAATTTCTTCTTGCTTTCGCCTTTCCTCTAGTTTTCCAAGAATTATCCCTTCTTCTCTAATGCTCTCCTCTGTCCTGCCTTCTGTTATTATCTTTTGTTGCAGTGATTCCATTTCTCCCTCTAGTTTTTGTTTGTCCTCCATAATGTTACCAAATTCCTCCTTATTCCATTTCTTGATTCTCCCTTTCAACTCTTTAAGTTTCAGTTGGAATGTATGCATCTTTCCTTTACCCTGAACTATACTTTGCGTCCACCATTCTTCCATTTTCTTTATGAATCCCGGGTCCCTTAACCAAAAGGTTTCAAATCTGAAGGGTCTCCTTCCAAGATTCCTTTTAATATCCACCTCCAGTCTGATAGGCCAATGGTCAGATCCAAGAGATGGCATGATCTTAGCTTCAACGAAAACGTCCTTGTTCATAATAGTTTCTGATACTAGGAAGCGATCAAGTCTCGATGCTATCTGATTCTTGCCCCCCCTCCTATTGTTCCAGGTGCAGATTCCATTGATAGTTTGAATGTCTACAAGTCTTAAATCATCTATCATATCATTGAACATTTCCATGTATTGATCTGATTTTCTTATCCCTCCCTTTTTCTCCTCTAGGGATCGGATTAAGTTAAAATCGCCTCCTATAATCCATGCAGACTCTGGATAAATTCTACGAATTACTTTCATGTTTTTTATAAAGCTTTCTTTTTCTCCTGGGGTATGTGGGCCGTAAACCCCTGAAATAACTACCTTTTCTTTCGTTCCTACTATTCTACCAATGCCTGTAAGGATTCTGGTCATACTGGTCCAGCCTTCTAGGATTATGTCGTTTGGGTTCCACAAAATTGCAATTCCTCCCGCAGATCCAATAGCATCTTGCCCCATAACTTCGTATTGAAGCTTATTTTTGTTGATTATTTCTTCCAACTGCTGCACTGTAATTTTCGTTTCCTGAAGAATCATAATACTCGGTTTATCCTTTTTCAATTTCTCTTTCATGTACCTCTGTTTTCCTTTACTATTCAGACCCCTAATATTCCAGCTGATGATAATCATTTAAAACTTTTGAGAGGGGGGGAAGAATACCTCTGACAGAGGTATCACTTTACCTGAATTTATCAGCGTTTCTCCAACAGTCTGAATGGCTTCACTCAACGTTTTCCGTCCTCTTTTCCTGTTGTTTTTGCCAGAGCCGTCCATTCCCATCTGACTATTCTCCTGTTCACTTGCTATGGTTATCTGTTTATCCATGTTCTCCCCTTTTTTTTCCTTGTACTTTTGAAATGCTTCTTTGTACAGTTGTTTCTGTCTCTCTGGTATGAATCTGTTATCCAGGTTTTTCCATTCCTGAATTAATTGTTTCATGATTTTTTCCTCCTCCACCTCATTTTCCTTCTGGCTTTCCACTTCCATCTGGGTTTGGTTTGTTACTGTTTCTGACTTTCCCACAGCCCCTTCTTCAGCTACTTTCCCCGTATCTGTTTCTTTTCCTTTTATTTCTTTAACTATTTCCATTGGCGTATTTCCAAGATCTTCTTCTTCCTCCAGGTTCACTTCATAATCCTCGTTTTCTTCTTGGAGGATTTGAAACTTGTTTTGACTCGCTGTATTAAGGGGCTTTTCTTGTGTCTGAGTTTTGGAGCCATCTTTGCCTTGTTTCTTCCTTCTTATAACCTGTTGAAAATCCCTATCTGCCTCCTCCGTTTTTTCTGGTTCTCTTTGTTGTTCTTCTTGATTTCTATCAAACCTTTCCTCCTTATTCAGCGGACATTGTCTATATAGATGGCCGTATTCATGGCACTTTCGGCACCTGAACGGAATATGTTCATAGTCTATTGGCTGTTGCCAGATTTCATCATGATATTCTAGCTCAATATATTCTGGAAGGGGCTCTGCTATATTCATATATACACAGAGCCTTGCATATGATGTATACTTGCCTCGCTTTGTTGCCTCTGCTATTTTGACAAAGCCCCCGATTGTTTTCCCAATCCCCTCTAGTATTTCAGGATCCCAAAATTCCACTGGTAAACCAAACAATCTAACCCAGATTGGGGCAGCCAACATTCTTTCTTTTTCAGGGTTATATCTTTCTTCCCAGTATTTCATAAACAGACCCGCATTATTCATAAAATACGGTCCTTCCTCAAAAACCCTTTCTTTGTCCTCCAGATTCGCGAAGATGGCTGTAAAAAACCCTTTTGCTCCCAGTTTCAGATCTATATGTCCTTTTGGTCTCCACCTTTGATAAATCCACCTGTACAGTTCTTTCTCAGTTGGCCAATACCCTACAAACTTGCATATCAGTGCATGGTCCTTCATGTAGCAGTTATATTCCTCAAGTTTGTTGCTGGGTATGACATATCTAGGTTGTTTTTGTGCCCTTGGAAGACATTTCCCACCCATCCTCTTTTGCCATAGGTTACCCATCACTGGTGCGTTATTCTCCTTCAGATTACGCTGCGTTCCGCTTGCACTGGTTTCACCTGCTACAACATTTTTATAGGAGGGGATCTCTCCCCTCCCCTGCCGATTTTCCATTTCCTCCTCAGCTCTAATACTTTTAATGTTTATCCTCGTTCCTCTGCTGAATACTTATCACTTAATTCGTTTATGCTCCGAGATTACCTTGCTCAATCCGCCTGCCGTGCCGCTCTTCGACTTCTGCCCCACGATTTCCGCCTGCAGCTCTGGATTGCTGCCCTATCTGCTTACCCTAGCCTGCAAACGCGCCCGTGAACCCTAGCCTCCCCCGATCTCGGCATCATATCTATCTACTAGTTTTTTGTTTTTAGATTTGTTTTCTTTTTGTTTAATTTTTTTTCTTCTATTAGTTACATTTTCATGAATTCTATCTTTTCTCCTTATTTTCAATTTAAGATAACTTATTATTATATTAAAAACCAATTTTAGCAATATATATATATTAAAGTGTGTATATGTTAACATAAACAATATTAGTTAATCATATTTCTTAATTTTTGGTGATGACATTCAACCATACAACATTTTATTAGTTGTTTTATTTTTGTGATGAATTTTTTGTTTTTGTTATTTCTTACTTTAATTAAACTATATTTAAGCTAAGCTAGAAATACTAGCTACAATGTAGCCCTTGTTATAAATGGTAATAATGGAAAACCATATTACAAATATCTAAAAATTATGGCATAAATATTGCAACTACCTCTAAGTTATGGCATAAAATTTTGAAGGAGTTATCCACATTACATTGTATTGTGCGAAGGTTAGAATAAGACCTTCACATGTAATAATTATACAATAAAAGTAAAATTAATCATTATATATATATATATATATATATATATATATATATCTATATATATATATAATTAAAAAATAACAAAATTGAATTTGCAATGTTCAATCATGGAGAAGGGTGAAAAGTTTTTTGGTCAAAACAAGGTAATAGGCATCAAACAAAAAATTGGATGACTAAGAACTCTAGCACTCAATTTAGTTGTTGATAACTATTGTTTAACATTGACCAAAACAAGTTATGACGTTTAACTTTTGAAAACAAATATTTATTTTAATATTATTGAAAAGAATAATTTTCAAAATTTTAATTGTATCATAATTTGAAAGTCTTAGCATAACCTTGCATAATAAAATGCCGTGTAAATAACTGACTAACATTTTTTTTTTTGTTTTGGCCAGAATTCCTTAATACACTTACAATATTTATACCATAATTTTAAAATATTTATACAATAATTTAATAAAATATATTTTAATATATAAACATACTTATCCATCTATATATATATTCCACCTTACAACACATACTCATTACTTACCAGACTGGTCATCTACCACTGCATTAAAAGCCAACCAAACCATCCCTACGTTAAATTATTTCAATAACTTCTTAAACCTAAATCAGCCATCTTTTCAGGGATTTCCGTCTGTCACCCTAAGAGCGCATAAAAACATACACATGTGCGGTGTTCCATCATTATTGAATGCAACGCAACGCAACGCAGAAGAGAAGAGAGATGCTTTCACATGGCAAGAGTATCGTACGAACAATCAATGGTCTTGTCCTGTATTCTATTCTGCCAATTTCTGTGAAAGTTCAATGGCGGACGGGATTATCGACAACTACCTAAAACAAAACCTCTTCAAATGTAACTTTCCAAAAGCTAATGCAGAGCCTGTAATGGCGTCAGTAAAAAAAGGTCTATTCCAAAGGATGGAGATTATGACAGAACACTAACAGGGCAGGTAATGGAGTCAGTAAGAAAGGCGTATTCGAAGGGATGGAGATTAGGAAAGAACACTGACAAGCTCAATGTGAGAGATTGAAATAAATGCCCAGTTGCCATGCCTGAAATAAGTACTTCCGTCACCACTCCTGACCCCTATTCCTTTGCGCTAAAGTGACGTAGTCTTTGTAAAAGATCATACGGGCAAATTGCAATATACTGCAAGAGACTTGCACATAGTTTCCTCACAAATTGAAACTGTATGCAAGTTAACGTTAATTGCATACAGGTTAACCCGGAATCATACAGGTTTGATTTCTATCCTGACTGTAAGATTCCCAAATCTGTTCAGAAGCAGTGAAGCTGATATGCGGGATATTTGATAAGAAAAATCAAAGAGTCGAGAGGCATTCTTCTAGATGTTCGAAAGTACCAGGGCCCGGAAAAATTGAATTGGAAAGTGTCGTGAAGTTGATTTGTGGGATATCCAGAAATACTCTTCTAGGAGTGGGAAAAATAAAAAAATAAAAAATAAAAGTTCAACAGCACGAGAAAGTTGAATTAGATGTCCATCGCCTTGCTGGAAAATAGTGTTTAATGAAGTTGTTGGTTTTATTTGCTATTTAAAGGAGTATTTTGTTGGTTTGATTTGTGATTGCAAGGAGATGGAGAGAGTGTTTCATATGAACGCTGGCCTAGGAGATTCCAGCTATGCTCAAAATTACACTTTCTTGCAGGTTTTGAATTTCAATCCATCATTTGTTTTCTTCTACATTACTGATAACCATATATTCGATTGGAATAATTTTGTGTTTTCTAACTATTGATGGCAATGCCATATTGCAGAGGAGAGGATCAGACACTGTAAAGCCTATTTTGGAGGAAACCCTTTTATCTATGAAGATGATGATGGAATGCTGCAACACGTTTCGCATTGCAGATCTCGGTTGTTCGTCCAGCCCCAATGCTCTCTTCACCGCCCAAAATATAACAAACACCCTCAAAGCCAAATATACGGCTGCGGGAATTTCTCTTCCGCAGTTTCAAGTGTTCTTTAACGATCTTCCGGCTTCTGATTTTAACTCGCTCTTTAGAATTTTGCCTTCTTTTTCACTAAATACTGATAATCACAATGAAGAGGAAGCCGTAGATAGATCGTATTTCGCAGCAGGTGTACCGGGTTCGTTCTACGGAAGGCTATTTCCAGACAAGGCTCTCCATTTCGTTCATTCTTCGTTTGCTCTTCACTGGTTTTCCCAGGTATGTTTTCACAAACACATATATAACTTACTAGGATAAGTATAGCTTACTCTGGATTCTTAGGTTAGTTTTCGTGTGAGGATGATCAGGTTCCAGCTGAGATTTTAGAGAAAAATTCAGCAACATGGAACAAGGGAAATATCTTTTGCCAAGGCGGATGTCGGGCAGTCGGCGAAGCGTATTTTCTTCAATTTCAGAGGGATTTCAACACGTTTCTGAGATCCCGTGCAGAGGAGATGGTTGGCGGGGGCCGCATGTTTTTGCTGTTACTGGGTCGAACACCTCACGATCCAACTGATCAGGGTCCTCCAGGCCTCGCCTTCGAATTATTAGAAACCAGTTTGAAAGAATTGGTAAATCAGGTAACTTATAGCTTTTACCTTCATTTTGAATGGGAAATGGGTTTGTAGTGAATTGAAATAGTTATAACTATAAGACGAGACGTTTTATTCATGCAGGGTTTTATCGAGGAGGAGAAGGTGGACTCGTTCAACATCCCCATGTATTGTCCATGTCCAGAGGAAGTAAGCAATGAAATAGCGAAAGAGGGTTCATTCGAAGTACAACGACTGGAGCTTCTGAGACGATCAGAAAATGTTCCGAAAGAGGAATTGGAAGCCATAACAGGCTCAGCCTCTGCAAAGGAATCATATGGTAAAAGCCTGTCAAAGCAAATGAGAGCAGTGTTGGAAAGTCTAATGAAACACCATTTTGGAGAAGAAATAATGGATGCGTTGTTCGAGAAATATGGAGAAATAATGGCGAGGAGATTGAGTGATTTCATGGAATATGCAGAGAAGGGAGGAGATCTGGTTATCGTCCTCCAGCGTAAATGAAAGCTTTAGTAATGTTGAAAAAATAAAGGACGGCTCTATAAATCTGTTCCTATTTTTGGGACAATTTGTCACTTTTCAAAGAGTTAATTACGAGGAGTTGTCTGTTTTAGTTGTAATAATTATTTATGGGAAGTTAGGTTCATTCATATATATATACATAAATAATATATATTATTATTTAGTAAGTATTATAATATTTGTGTGTATTTATAAAATGTAAATTAATTGGTTTGGTTGGAGTGAGATTTAGTTTTTATTAGGTTTTAAGTTTAAATTTGATGAAAGAGTTCATAAAAGTTATTTTTAAGGAATTATCTATTATTATTGCAATATGACTAGTTTAAATATCAATCTATAATAAATATCATTATAATTTATTTTACTCCCACTTTACTATGGAGATTCTAGACTTTGTTAAAATACCATGGGTGAGTAACATAACTTATCAATACCACATGACCAAAAAACCATAATCCTTTTTATAAGACACTTGTGTTTATGGCATTTTTTAATCAATCAATTTAATATAACTTATCAATACCACATGACCAAAAAACCATAACCCTTTTTATAAGACACTTGTGTTTATGACATTTTTTAATTAATCAATTTAATTAAAAGAGCAGAGAGGACATAACTACTTTGGAAATAAATTTCAACCTTTGGTTTGTGTATACACCTAAGAATATTTTAGAATATTCTATGCATCACATTTGCTTAATATTAAGAAAGTATTATATTTATTTTTTTCAAAAATGTTTAATTAGGTTGACTTTAATTTGGGGTTAGTTTTAATGTTAGATAAATTTTTTTTTATCTAACTATGGGATGTTGCCACCAAGATTATACCAGGCATAGAAACTTATTGTCTATGTCACTGTTTTTATCCCTTACAATTGACTTCCAATCTCAACTCTTTTCCATGTGATTTAAACTTGAAACTTCAAAAGGACTAAACCTCATAGAAACCAAAATTGTATATACCTAGTAGATTATAATAGTTAAGATGTGAATAATAAAATTTATTTTGATATAATTATGTCAAATAGCAAAATAATTTTGGAAATTGCTTCCAAAATATAAGTTTTTTTAATAATAAGAAATACATGAATGGAAAAAGATTTTATATTTCATGGAATTCACATATACTTTATTGTTGTTAAAAAAGGATGGATTAAACTCTAAACCTAATGAATGATATTTTTTATATTGTTCCGTTGTTTCCTTTATAGTTTTAAATATTTTTAATTGTGAGAAAGTGTCTAGGTATTTTCTTATAATAAATATACTTGGATACATGATCTTCCATGTTTAAAGCATAAACAATTGGCTTTTGTCAAGCATTCATTTTTTTATGTTCTCAATGGATCTAAAAATATAACATAAACCCTTAACCTCGAAAACAAACCAAATTAATTGCACATAAGAATTAACATAAAATTTGTAAACAAAGAATTTGAGATTGGGTAAGAACACATATTATCTTTTATGGAAGTAATGCTTGATAAAATCACAATAAATTTCATTATGTCTCATTAAATTTCTTACATTACATTAGATAATATTCTCTATCTCCTAACTAATTCAGCTGAGTTGTTGAAGGAACAAGATATTTTCAGCTTAGATTTGATACTTTCCACAAATTAGTGATTTGATCCATATTTAGTGGATCTCAGCTAAACCATCATATTGTATAAAGATGATCTTTGTAAATGGAAGAACATATAGAGATAGTGAGAGTGTGTGTGTACGAGAGGAGATGTGATGTGAGAAGAGGCTTGAGAGATTAAGAGGAGATTGGGCAATACATTCCCAATTGTACAAGTATCCATCCCTGTTTCAATAATTGATTAGTTCTTGGAGTTCTTGAATTGTTTGGGGATTGAGTAATTTGTAACTTGACATGTGTGCTTATATTTATATGAGTATCATTGTGCAAACCATTATTGTGTTGAGCAGACCAAGCATGTTTTTCTTCTTGTTAGAAACGAAGTAACATACAATAGCAACAGGAGCAGTCTTGGTTTTGTTACGTATTCTATTCTTTGAGTTGAGCTTTGGTATATTATAGGTTGTTATATTAAAAACATTGGTTTCTCTTATTTTAACCCTTGAAGGAATTTAAATAAGTTTTAAAGTAATCAAAGCCAAATCAATTTTTTTGTACATGTAAGGGGAGAAACTTGGTGGTGGTTTGATCTAGTCAAGGTTCAAACTTCGGAATTTAGCATTGCTTCTATTTCATATCAGGTAACTTGTAATTGTGCAAGATTCAATTTGAATATACATGCAAGTTTCTAACATGGGGTTCAATTTAGGTTTGCAAGTCATCCCATTTTGGGGTGTATATCAAGAAAGATTATATTGAATTCAAGGCCTTACAACGTGGAAGTTGCACAAAAATTCCAACTTTTTCCAAAGCATGCATTAGTTGATGAAAATGACAAATTGTTCACTGCATAATTCTTAATCTAACAATTTGTTAATTTTAGTCAAACAAAAGTGTAACTACGAGCCTTTATCCAGATGAAAGTTAAGCCAAATTAGAATAAAAGGTATCCAATTGTAAATATATCCAAGTGTAATCATAAGTCCAACAATGGGCCATCAACTGGATATTCAGATCATGGAAGTATCTGACTTGAACCTAATTGGGAGTTAAACAAGGAGCTAAATATTTGAATCCATAGATCAAGGAGCTAGTGGAAAATTATCCAAATTGGAAAAGGTATCTGAGTGTGAAAATATTATGTGTGGACCCCACCACAAGCTATAGATTGGATTCCAGATTGTGGGTGTTGAGTAGGATTAAACAAGGGCCATTAATTACATTTGAACTAATGGGGGAGATCTTCATGACAATCTAGTGCCATATGGTTTTCTTCTTGTCTTCCAATATCTAATATTCTATACCATGATCTATCAACTATAGTAAATAGAACCCTTCATGTTACTTATTATGTAACTTATCATTACATTAAGGTTTGTTCCATTGGAGGAAACATCAATATTTGATAGGAAGAAATTCTTTTTGGTTACACACTCACCATCACGCATGGTTTTGCAACCTAATGTTGGTTTGGCACCTAAGTGTTAGGGATTCAAATTTGAGTTTCTACATAGTGCTTGTTAACATTGTGATTCAATGATGATGGTGTATTAAAATTGATTCATATTCATGATTTAAGGGATTTTTAAACAATCCTAAAAACATAATATTGAAGCACAATCAAGGGGGTTCGATAGAATCAATTTGAGACACCATGTATATAGGGAGAGTGGATGCATTGGAATCAATTTTTGTATAAGAACTAGGTTAGATCCTACTTATCTGAATGGTTGTGAGGATTTGAAGTCATTACAACACTAGAGCAAAAGCGTTGGCAAAGATAGTGGTGGATCAACATAGGAATCCAAAATAAGAATTCAAGGTAGGAGATAAGAATAATAATGCTTATGACTTTGGAGAAGTTGTTAGACTAATTAATTCATGATGAAAAATAAATTTTGTAATAGAAAGAGGACTTATCTCTGTAAGAATGAAGGTTCCATAAGGAAATATAGCACAAAGGATCTTATGCAAAGGAAAATCGAGATATAATAAAATTCATGCAAATTGAAGACAATTCTAGTGAAGGAGTAGAGCTCCATAGAATTGTTAATGATAATTTTGATGAAAACTTGAGAAGATTGATAGAAACAATAATATTGTAGTAGTTTGCAATAAATGACTTAAAAGTTATTGTATTTGTGTATCTGATGAGATTGATAGGTAACATGCTATTATCTTTTCAAATTAATTTGGGTAGAGAAATTGTTGATTGTGGGTAGCAATAGAGAAAGAAGAAAGAAGTGTGGAAGAAACTATTGTAGTAGAAGAAGCCATAACAACTTCCAACTAAGTTTAGCTAGAAATTGTTTAGACAATTCCACAGGTTCATATTATCGGTAGAATTGTTAAAAGAATAACTAGATTTCAGAAGCTTAAGATTAACATAGTAATTTTAATAGTTCTGTAAGACAGAATGAGTGATACCAACAAGCTTTGTCGAAGAGAGTAGACGTTGGTGTGGTATTTTGTAATAGGGTGAAAAAAAGGCTTGTCACTACAAAGGATTATTTGCTTTTATGGTCTTTGAACTTAAAAAGTGATAAGAAACCAGTAATTCTAGTTCTCTTCGAAGGGGAAATATCCATTTACAATGAATGCAATGTACAACGCAATATTTAATCATCTCAAGACTAGGTCTCTTAAGTATACACACACACACACACACACAAATGATTTAAGTATAATAAAATGAGACCATGAGGGTTTTTATTCTTGACCTGAAATGATCATATGTTAAAACTGATGTAGAATTGATTAGCCATTAATGAATTGAATATTAACTAAAAGTGTGGATAATGAGAGAATTGCTTGAGAAGGACTTTATGACAGTTGATAAAACATAAGTACAATGCAAAACAAAAGTGAAAACAACAAAAACAAAGTGATACCAGACAGTAAAATTGATTATGGAGTTCATCCCTAATGGACTACGTTTCCGGGTCCGCTTTCAAAATGGGCAACTGCTTTATTATGATTGAAACAGAAGAGTTCGATTACACAAAGATTTGACCAAACTGAATATGCACGTAGGCACTTTTGGTCACTTTCAATGGATATCTCTCTGAACCAGCTTTGCTATGGAGTCCATTATTCCGACAAACCAACATGACTCAATTTATTAACTGAAACTTGACTCAAACTGACTCAAATTTGAACTTAAATTGACTCAAAGACTCACTTGACAAACTCAAACCAAAGACTGAAATAAAATGGTATTTACAGTGATAATGGAAACAACAGCTAACTTTTCAGAAATGGTACCGCTTGAGCAGTCGACCATTGACTGGACCTCCTAGACAATCTTCCCCATTCATCTCCTTTAGAAGAAGGGCATTCTGACCTTGATATGCTGCAATCTTGAAAGGAGATTTCTAGAGATTCTCGAACTTACCGTGCTTACCCTTTTCCTCATTCCTTGCATCCCACTTTAGCACCACGTCATCCAACTGAAATTTGTCCACCTTTGCTTTTCTGTCATAAATTTTCTTAATTTTCTCCTGCAACTTGGATATGTTTTGGAAAACTTCTTCTCTTGTCTACTGCAAATGGATCATTTGATTCAATCTTCTCTGCATAGGATCGTCTTCACTGCCAGCTTCCTGAAGAAGTTTGACTACCGGAGCTGCGAGAGAGGTAGGGAACAATGTGTCAACTCCATAAACAAGCTCAAAGGGGGACATACCAATGGATTTCTTCTGACTGACCCGATCTGCCCAAAGTGCATTGACCAACTTCTTATGCCAACTCTTCTTGTTGATTTCCAGGAGCTTCTTAATGATATTGACTAAAGATTTGTTAGAAGACTCTGCCAACCCATTGCCTTGCGGATGATAGGTAGTTGAATGACCCAAAATGATGTTATACTTGTTACAAAACTCAATCATATTCTTTGATTTGAACGCTGCTGTGTTATCAGTGATCAACTTATTTGGGCAACCAAAACGAGACAAAATATTATTCTCCAGGAATGAAATAATTACCACATCTGTAGCTTGTCTGGTGGGAATTGCTTCGATCCATTTCGTGAAATAATCTGTTGCTATGAGGATCCACCGATGCTGACCGAAAGAAGCGGGATGAATTTCACCAATGAAATCTAATCCCCACTGCTGAAAAGGGGCACTCACCTCAATGGGCTTAAGCGGAAAAGGCTATAATTTCTGCCTTCCTTCAAAAATCTAACATTTATGACAGCTCTTGACAACCTTATATACACCAGCAAACAATGTCAGCCAATAGTATCCCGCTCTCAGAATTTTATTTACCGTTGGTTTCCAAAAAAGGTGACCGCCACAATCTCCCTTGTGGAAATCCTCCATGACCTACTTTGCTTCTTCTTCCACCAAACAATTCAACAGAACGCAACCGGGATCTTTCCAATAAAGTGCAGAATTTAGAATGCAAAACTTAGTAGCCTTTAATTTGAGAATTCTACTTTTGTTTCTAGTCATGCTGGGTGGTGGTGACAAATTTTGAAGCACATATATGATATCTGAATACCATGGAGAAAGAACAAAAATTTCAGATACATGAATTGACGAACCTTTCTCATTCTCATCGGACATAGCAGCGGTCATATTTATGTCTAAGGCGTGCAAGTTTGATTCAGCCATTAACTTTTCCAATCCCTGTCCTTTAACAAGCTTTGTGGGCTTTATTTCCACATCATACTCTAGCAAAGTTGCAATCCACTTGCCTCGTCTTCCTTCCGGATCTGTCTGAACTAAAACATCCTTGACAACAACGTTAGGAATATCAGCCAAAATATGAGAATGCCGAATGTATACCCGAAAATCTTTCAATGCTTTCACCAGTGCAAGGGCTTGCTTTTCAATGATGTTGTACTTTAAAGCTGCATCTCTTATAGCTTGGCTGAAGAAAGCAATTGGTCTTTCGTGCTCATCCCTTTTCTGCATCAACACAGCTGCCATAGTATGCTCCGAAGCAAATGAAAACAATATAAAATCCTGAGTGTAATCCGGGCTAATTAGAACTGGAGCTGAAGAAAGAGCCAATTTGACTAAATTGAAATATTTTACTGCCTCTTCCATCCACTTCACTTGGCTGTCATTCTTAAGCATTTTTGTAATCTCTCTTAGGTGTTCAGCAAGATTAGGTACAAAGCGACGTAAAAAAATCATCTTAGCATTAAAAGATTGAATCTCTTTCTTATTCCGGGGCAGATCAATTTGCTGAATCACTTGTACACGTGCTAGATCAATACGAATGCCATCTTTTGAGATAATGTGCCCAAGTAGTTTGCCCTCCTCCATGGCAAACAAACTCTTTTTCGGATTTAGTGACAAACCATATTTTCTGCACTTTTGAAAGACAATTTTCAGATGATACATGTGTTCTTCATCAGATTTGGAAAACACCGTCAGATCATCAAGGTACACAACCAAAAAGACATCCTTCTCATTTGCGAAAGCCAAGTCCATTGCCCGCTAAAATGTGGCACCCGCGTTCTTCAAACCAAAAGGCATTTTAGCGTAATGAAAAGTTCCCCACGGAGTGGTGAATGCTGTCTTGTCTCGGTCATCTTCATGGACCAAAATTTGGTTATATCCAGAATAACCATCGAGTAGTGACATTCGAGATGCTCCAACTACTCATTGAAGTATATGATCCATTTTGGGCAACGAATAGTTATCCTTCAATGAAACTTTATTGAGATTCCTAAAATCAATGCACAAGTGAATTTCACCTATCTTCTTTCGCACGGGCACCAAATTAGAGATCCAGTTAGAAAATCTGATGGGAACAATGATTCCTGATTTGTACAACCTATTTATCTGCTTTTCAATTGAGGGCAGTAGTTTTGGATTTAGCCTTCTCAACTTCTGTCTGAAAGGTTTCTGATTAGGCTTAATGGGTATAGTGTGCTGAATTATATTGGTATCATATGTATTCAAGTCAGAATAATCCCAAGCAAACACATTAGCAAAAGATGACAACAAACTGATATATTGGGCCTTTACCTTTTGTGTCAATTCTTTAGACAGTTTTACCATTGTTGGGTTTGCAGCTGTTCCGATATTGACCTCTTCAACACCCTTCTCTGTTGGCTGCAATGTTGGTTTGCAGGCTACATCATCTTGATCAAAGAGCTCTTCTAAAGGTATCAAGCCTTTAGGAATAATGTTATCCTTTAGCTGCAACACTTCCATTTGATTGATCTACACATCATCTTTACCATCATCATTTTCTACATCAATTGAGGTATCTTTGAACTTACCTTTGTTTTGCAGAAAATCATCAATCTCCTCATCATCTTGGAAAACTTGCCAATATCTCTGATTGTCTGGGACAGTCGGACGATGCTTGACATGGATTTCAAATTTATTACTGGAGTTCATTGGAATCTTCAAACTACTTGTTGCCTTAGCAAGAGCATCAGCAATGCCATTTTGAATACGAGGCACACACGTCAAGGTATATTCTGAAAACAATTTCAGGATGTCTAGGACTGCATTTCGGTAAGCTCGCATCCAAGGATGTTTTTCTTGATACTCGCCTTTAACTTGCTTAATCACCAATTCGGAGTTGCCATATACAACAATCCTCTTAGCATTCAGCTTCCTTAGAATTTTTAGGCCAACAATTAAAGCTTCATACTCAGCCTCATTTTTCGAACAATCAAAAGCTAACTTGTAAGAACATACCCGCACATTACTAGGAACTTTGTTAGGGGCGAAGAAAGGACTGCGTACCCAAATACCAATTCCAGCGCCATCATTTCCCACTGCACCGTCGAAATCCATGGTCCATAGGCCTTCTTCATCTTCTTCTAAGTGCTGAAATTCTGTTGGCTCTGTTTTTCCTGCGAGTTGTCCTTTATCTTCAACTGATTGCTCAACGGTGTTCTTCTGTTCTTGTCCTTATTTCTTCAAAACTTCTCTGAAAGTCTCTGTTATTTCTGGAATATTTTCTGCTTCAATTAACTGACTATCTATCTCATTGAATTTGTATGAATATAAAACAAAAGATTCTAGATCGGTATGTACATAATTAATCGGATGATTAATTGGTTTCTACTTGCTTGTAATCATGTATTTCATTTTTTATTCCCAATACAGTTTCCTCATTTTGCCAAACACAGGAATCGTTGCATAGGATAAATCTAGTTGTAGTGTCCCTTTCAATTTTGCTGCCCAAGACCTGGAAAGAAGCATACCGAATTGGGGAGGAATATCTGCCACAACAATATCCATCAAAACATTCTTCATTGGGATTTGATCCAGACTTACAACCAAGTCTTTGATGAGCCCAATACATCTTACTCTGCTGGAATCAAATGAATAGAGATCATGGTATTTCCTGGTGATGTCCAAACCCAACTTATCCATGATAGCCTTTGGCATAAGATTGTGAGAAGCTCCTGAATCGAACATGGAATTATGTAACAAAAAATCATGCAGTCTTAAACTGATATAAAAAGGTGACACATCACTCTCTGGAGACTCACCGTTCAATGCTGGCCCAAAAATCATTTCGGGTTGATCATCTTCGACATTCACCATATCAGACATTGGATCAAAATTCAAAATTTTAGAAACTTGCCCTCTATAACTGTTGTTCCTCATTATTTCAGTCAAGGGAATGGATACCTTCAATTTAGAAATTTCATTCTCTAAAATAAAAGCTGAAGTCTTTTCTACCTCTTTGACTGGGACATCCTTCTTCTCCTTTTCTTTCGATACAATTGGCTGATTTCATTTTTCTGCTGATGGCGATTGGCTGATATTAGGATCAACTGCCTCCTTTCCTTTCTTTTGTACAACAGGTGAATCATTATTTGATGCTAAAACTTCCTTCCTCTTCTGAATTGGATTAATAGGCACATCTCTGTTTCTAAGTGAATATTGCCACTGCTGAGCGGACAGAGCATTCATATAACCTCTTTGATACTCATCTGATTCTTCTTTCAAAATTGTGTTATTGGCTAGAATGAAATCTGCATCTCTGTGTGTAGCTGAACTTTCTGCATACTCCTCATCTTTAGTAATATAAATAGGCAAATCATCAGGAGTAAAAAAGTGGTTTTCTTCCCCTATTACATTCCCTTCTTCATCTGACTCCGGTCCATGCACAAATTTTTGCTACAGAGGTGGTTGTACTAGCTGCTGTGCTATCTAATGTTGGGCTAACTGCTCTCTCTATTTTATTCTATATTGTGGCTGCTGCTGGCCACGGAAGTTGGGATTTCTAACTTGTGGCTAAGGTTTGTCAAGCTTCACCCTTTCCAGCATTTGCTCTACCTTCCGGAGTAATTGATCCATCGAGGAAGACTCTTCTTTTACTGTGACCTTCTTTTCTACTTTTGCTCTAGCCCTCTTGGTCAGCAGATTTGCTTCAACGCTGACCGCGAGCTTTTGCATGTCTTCCATTATGGCCGTCTCTCTCTCTCTCTTAGTTGATAAGCCATGTCAACATCAAAACCATCCAGGAACTTCATCATGGCTAGCCCGACAGGTGGCCTTAGATGATCAAGAATTTCATTAGAAACGAAATTGAATCTAATGCAGTAGTCTTGGACTGACTCACCAACGTTTCGCTTGATCTGCTCATATTCAGCAAGAATTTGAAGAGGATTCTTTTTCACTTCCCAGCGGTCTAAAAATTGTCTTTGTAGGTCGGCCAAGGTAGTGATACGTGCAGCTGGCAAAGCTCTGAACCATTTCCTAACTTCACCCGCAAATGTTTGTACAAAGAGTCTCATTGTCACATTTTCTGCATCGATCTCATGAAGGTCATAGAAATCTTCTGTTCTGTCTACATGTTTCTGAGCGGTAATGTTGTGAGGAGCACCATCAAACAAAGGGATTTTGCTTTGATAATCTGCGGGCATATCATCCAAGACTTGAGGCAGCACAAGAGGTGCAAAACGAGCAGCCATCACTCTTGGTGGATTTGGTCTTGGGGATATTGCAGGAGTGGGTGCATCTTGTAGGGAATCAACAATTGGAATTTGAAGCTGTGTCACAATATAATCATCAATTGACCAGTTGCCCTTTTAGTTTCTAGGTCTACAAGAAAATGCGGATTGGGGACAGTGGAGCCAACAGCACTCTCGGATTTGGTCTCAAACAATGATATTTCAAACTGTTCATCAAAATCAAGCTCTTCAAGATACTCAAAAATTGCAGGACATGAATGGGATTTGAACACGGGAGTCACAAAGCTCTCTTGACGAAGAAGTCTTGGAATCAAATTGGGATTTTCATAGACAGGAGGAGGATCTGGATCTGGATTAGCTCTGGTATATCTTCTTGAAGCCAGCATGCTATTTTCAAAAGATCAAAAGGACATAAACAACTTACTCAGGCTATCAAATCCTAAACTTATCATCTCGAAGCTTAGAATTATCGGAAGTACGGGGGTGTTTGTAAGTTAAGCATGCCGTCTACATAACGAAGAAGACTAACAAACAAAGAATTTCATTCCCCAGCGGAGTCGCCACTATGTTAGCGCCTAAATCTGCCTTAGGCTGAAGGAAGGCAAAATTCAGGGTAACCACAAACCACGCTCAGTCTGGTAGCTAGCCCTACCAGAATATGAGAGGGCTCTCTTCGGGTCACACTCAACAAAAATAAGTAATAAGGTCTGAGATGACTTAAAATGAATACTGATTTTAGGCTAGTAAATAGATATGAAAGAGATAATTTGTTGAATGACTGAATTTTCTGGGTTGTATGGGACCAAAGGACCGCATGAGCTGGGAAATTAAATCAGAGACAGAGAATATTTTGTGAGGCAAGATAGGCAGGAGGTTTAGAAATCAAACTGAAATAATATGCAGTGAAGAGACTGTTGAGAGGCCGAAGAGGGCATACACATGAATCCTTTTCAGACATAAGAAGAAACAAGGATGATGAATGCTTTCCAAGGTAGAGCAATAAAATGGATTCTACATTTCTTAATTAAAAACATTCAACAGGAAATGATCATGAATGAACTGTAAACATAACGAGATACATATGAAACAGAGAAGAAACACATTGCTAAACTCATACCACAACGATCTCCTGAATTAGAGCTGCATCATTTTATTAGTTTCCTGGCCAAAACTTGTACAATGACAGTGCTCAATTTTTCCTCCACACTGCTCCCAGAAATTTCAACCTTTTTTCAATGATTTACAATACAATAAATAAAACTACACTCTCAAAAATTGGATCGATTAGAATAGGGGGTTATTTAATCATTATTAACAGAAATGAAAATCCAACCATCAGTAAAGGAGTAGCGTTAAATTTTTGCTCGAATAGGTTGAGGACTAATGAAGAGGTGAAATCTGTAGGTGTAAATCCCTTTGAATCGCACCTGAAGAGAAAAAGGGGCGACATAGCTCATTTCTCTGACATGGTAGATATCATACGTTTTAAATTCAGGCGTTCTGTCATTGACCATTCACCTTCCTTTTGCTGTTTTAAAAAAAAACTGTCAGTTTGAAACCTTTTGGCTCCGGCACACAAAATCATCTTGATAATACGGGGAACATGGAATGAGATGTCTCATGCTTCTTCTTTTGCGGTACTTTTAGTAGCAGACTTTAATTTTTTATGTAGTGGCTGAATCCCGACTTTAGATTCCGGCTGCCACTTGGTTTTCTTCCCTTGCACCACGGGCATAGTTGGAGTAACGGCGGCAACCTTAACATTGGATTTCTTGTTAGACTTCCCCATCATTATTACACTCTAGATAGGATAATCGAATCACCTTGGATCATAGAAGAGTGATTCGATTTGAAAAATTTGGAAGCGGTGGTGAAATTTCAGGTGGCAGCTCTGTGCACCGTGCGCACAACCTAGTGTGCCACGACCTCTATGTGCACCGTGCACGTTGAAAATAACACTGTGAATGGTGGCTATATGCGCCGTGACCTCTATGTGTGCCGCGACCTCCACCCAATGCACCGTGCGCACCTCCAACATTTGTCATATTGCGTGTAGCATTTGAAACTGGCCTAGATAACCTCCCTTGCCTTAGACCATCATGATTCGACTGCCCAACATCAGAGGATGTTTCCAAAATCAGTATCTTCAACGTAGGACGAACGTTTGAGTTTGGTTCATATGTCGAGACAGAGTACGCTTACACAGAGATCATGACTTCATTCCATATGTTGAGACACAGTATGTTTGCACCGAGATCATGACTTCCTTTATTATATCAAGACTATGAACATATGACTGAGATCTTAGACTTTATTCTTTGCCTGTCTATCTTCGAGACCCTTATTGTTATTTCGTGACTATGTACCAGGGAAAATACTGCATTCAATTGTGACTGCGTTCAAAATTTTCAAGAGTTTGTTTCGTAGCCATCAAGAGACGGTGACTGAGATGTCGCATGATCCTTTATCACAGGTATGCAGTGACTTCGATCCTGAGATTATTATCATTATGGAGGAGACAGAGCATTGAGACATGGATGCCGGAAAAACATTTGTGTGGAATTAAGGCTACCAAGACAGAGTGTGTTCCTACTTCACTGCGACAGAGTATCTAGATCATGCTTGCATGACATTGTTGTACCCATCGAAGATCATAGAATCCTTCTTCCATCAAATATTGTAACCTTGCCATCATGGGAGATTTCTTTACCTATTGTGCCATCAAAGCTTCAGAACTGCATCCGAATTTTTCTTGCTTTGACTCTGAGTTGACACGCCAATTTAGGATCAACATTTATCAATATACTAGCAGACAACTATTACTAAACCAACATGGAGTGAGAAGAGCTGAGTTATTTGAATTTTGGCAGAGCAACGATAAAAAATTTTGATTGTCTGCCCTGTGCGCCACGCAGTAGGCTCCATGCGCCACGTGTCCTGGATGCGGCGCGCAGTAGGCTCCATGTGCCGCGTGTCCTAGATGCGCTGCACCCGTGAGTTTTTACACTGTGCAGAGGCGCCGAATGCGCCGCGCTCCTCTAGTGCGCCATGCCAGGCAGCCAATGCGCCACGCACCTGTTTTCAACACACATTTCGACCTTAAACAACGCCTTCGCTCCTCCACCATTGAATTTTGACTTCTTTGATATTTTGGGTGAAAATGAATTGCTAGATGTGGAAACATCTTATGTATCATAAGGATTTTAATTCTCGCTTCCACTTGATTTTCTGACTGAAATCATGACTCCTTTGTTGATTTTTTGTAGGTATGGTAGCATGTCTTGGCAAAGAGTTACCAGGGGCTGCATGTGAACATTTTCAACTGCAAAACCTTGAAAATATACATGGTAATTATTTCAAAAGACGAAAAGACGACCTTTTCTTCAAAACAGGGTTTTGAAGAAAAGTCATGATCAATCAGTATGACAATGAAATTTTCGACATGACAACATATTTTGAATCTCCCTCTGGCCTGCTGGCATTTCGACACTTTAACAGCTCAATTTGTGAAAGCCTAGACCTACAATTGACATGACTCTTTTCCCATTGAAAGATCAAACATTGACTGTCATGGACTTTAATAAACATTGATGAAAAGACTTAAGCCAGTAGGTACAAAACATGAGGGAAATGAATAACAAAGCCCTTCCGTCGGAGTATGGCATGCTCCTAAATGGAATGCAGGTGATCGAGCAGAATGGGACACCTAAACATGAAATGCAAAAAGAGTTTGATCTCTGACGGAGGACTGACAAGACCGACTCTAACACCTCTAACAACATTATTGAAGAAAGATGCATTTTCATGGACTCCAGAAGCAACAAAGGCCTTCGAACATCTTAAAGAGGCAATGTGCCAAGCACCAGTCTTAGCTACACCGGACTTCAAAAAAACCTTTATTGTGGAATGTGATGCTTCAGGAAATGGAATTGGTGCTGTTTTAATGAAAGATGAAAAACCCATTGCTTTTGAAAGTCGTCCAATCAAGGGAAAGTTTTTACACAAAGCTATTTATGAGAAGGAAATGTTGGCAATACTCCATGCACTTAAGAAATGGCGACCCTACCTAATGGGAAGACACTTCAAGGTAAAAATGGATCATGATAGCCTTAAATACTTTTTAGAACAAAGATTATCCTCTGAAGAGCAACAAAAGTGGGTCACAAAGATGTTGGGTTATGACTTTGAAATCATCTACAAAAAAGGGAAGAAAAATGTGGTGGCAGATGCACTCTCAAGAAAGGATGAGGATGTGGAAGCATTTTTGTGCGCCATTTCTATTATCCAACCAGATTGGATAAACGAAGCAAGGGAGGAATGGAAGAATGATGAAGAAGTGTGGGTACTTATTCAAAAGTTACAATAAGATTCCAGTATGTCTGATACATTTCGCTGAAAAAATGATTCTTTATGGTACAAAGATCGCTTATACCTCTGTAAGAATTCCCAACTAAAACAAAAGATTCTTATGGAATTGCACACTTCTCCCTCAGGAGGACACTCAGGATTTTTAGAAACTTACCACAGGGTTAAGAAGGAATTTTTTCGGGATGGCCTTAAATCGGATATTCAAAAATTTGTGGTGGAATGTTTGGTTTGCCAACAAAATAATGTTGAAACAATTAAGAGATTGGGTCTATTACAACCTTTATCCATTCCAAGCCAATGTTGAGAGGAGGTTTCAATGGATTTTATCACAGGTTTACCCAAGTTTGAGGGAAAGAGTGTCATCATGGTGGTAGTTGACAGACTTACCAAGTATGCACACTTTTGTGCATTATCACATCCATTTAGAGCGAGTACAGTTACTACTGCATTTATGGAAACAATTCCAAAGCTACATGGAAACCCAAAGATTATTGTAAGTGACAGAGATCCCATTTTCACCGGAAATTTTTGAACAGAACTATTTTCTTGTCTTGGTACTCAGTTAGCTCATAGCTCATCTTATCATCCTCAATTTGATGGGAAAACTGAGATAGTAAACAAATGTTTGGAAGGATATCTTTGTTGCTTTGTATCTGATAAACAGACACAATGGGTCAAATGGTTGCCTCTGGCTGAATGGTGGTATAACACTTTCTTCCATACAACAACAAAAATGACCCCATTTCTAGCACTTTATGGATATCAGCCACCATCCATCATGTTATATACCTAGGGGGGATTATATGGGGTACCAAGGGAGGTACCCAAGGTAATAATGTAATAATGGGATGGGCCATAGTAATAAATAAGGTGGTTAACCCATATCATGTAAGGGACCACAAGTAGTTAGTAATAATGTAATGGGCCCATGGTATTAGTCGATGGTATGAGGGAACCATGGTAATGATCCATGGTATTGTATGTATGAGGCCTATATAGAGGCTAGAGACTCCAGATGAAGGAGAGTCAAGGAATTATTGTATGAGCATTCATATGGCTTGTGGAGTGTTCTCCTTGCTTAAGGAGTGAATGTATGGTGTTGCCCTACCTTAAGGGTTTGATCAATAAAGAAGCATTTCATATTACTTCTGGGTTTATTTGCATTTTCTTATATTTTTGTATCAGATCTATAATATCCTTGGGTTAGATATATAACAAGTGGTATCAAAGCACTTTCTTGGGCACAAGGGGAGAATTATTTTTTTTTATTTTTTGCAGGATTTCGGGGGCGGCGAGTTTGCAGATCAGTTCTGTATGTTTTGGTGAAATATCTACAAAATCTAATTGTAGATCTATATTCCTTGTGAACAAATAGTCGATTTCAAAAAAAAAGAGGGTTGAATCGAAGTCCGGATGAAGGAGATATTGCTGATCTAAAAATCAGTGGGGTTGCAGACAATTTTTCAGGGCAGCAAGTTGGCGGCGCAGATCTGGATGTCCTGGTGCAATATCTGCAAAATCTAATTGTAGATCTGGATTCTTTGTGAAAAAATACCCAAATTCAAAAAAAAAAATCAGTCGAATCGGAGTCCGGATGAGGGAGATATCGCTTATTTAAAATCAGCTCTTTTTTGCAGAAATTTTGGTGACGGCGAGAGAGTTGCAGCACAGATCTGAAATTCCAAGTGCCTGGATCAAGATTTCTACCACATGGGCAGATGCAGAATGATTGTTCCATTTCTAAAAACAGGTTATAATAGGGATTCTGAGCAATATTGACGGAATTGTGACCATTTCAAATTTTCGCCAAATTTTTTTGTGATGGCGGGCCTAGATCGGAATTTGAGGGACTTGTATAAATTTGATGGCTCTCATCCAGCTAGATGGCTACCACAAATAGAGAAATATTTGGATCACGTCTATAATAATGAGACTCAGCTTATGGTGGGAAGCATGTACTTGGACAATGAAAGACGAAAATGGTGGCAAGAGCATCAACGTTCCAATGGAAGGTTTTTGACTTGGGATGCCTTCAAAAAAGCTCTTAGAGAGCACTTTGACCATAAATCTAATCTTGTGGATAAGCTCACACAGACAGACACACATCCTATCAAATATTTTATTTTTACAGGAAAGAAGGAAACCAAGGAACCAAAATGGTTATTTTTTGCTGGTATCTCTGTATTGCATGTTCATGGATTGATTCAGAAGGAGAAAATCATTGTGTCTATAAATCCAAGTTGCAAGCAAAATCTCATAAATGTCAACTTGGCAAAAAAATTGCAAGTTCCAGCAAAGCAAATTGAAAATACACAGGTTGATGATGAGGATGTTCAAATTTATAAGGATTTGAAGCTTTCTATGGATAAGTATGTGTTTCGTGGTGATTTTTATGCTTCAGATATGGATAACATGGATGTTGTTTTGGGATACCCTTGGATGGAATCAGTGGGTACTATCAATATTAATGTGCAGAAGAAATTCCTGAAGCTCTGGTATAAAAAGAAGAAAATTACATTACAGGATATTTCCATTAATAAACAGGTAGAGTCCAAGGAGGTTGAAGCAGAAGATGTTCCAGGGTCTGACATATTAGATGATGAGCCAGTGATGATAGACAATAAAACACAAACAGAGGCTGAAGCTGAAAAGGTTATAGGTGTTGATACATCAAAGGAGGGCTTAGTGGTTGAAGTCATATTGGAAAAGAAGACACTACAACACGCACCACAACAGGGTGAATTAAAGAAAAAGACACTGTGGGTTAAAACTTCAACATATCATCACCCACATCACCCTGCAAGAAAACAACCAACAAGATGGCAACCAATTAGCCACAAGGACAACAACCCTCGTATGATGGATAGCGAGGAGCGAAGATCCACCTACTACACATCAACACAGAAGAGCTGCCATGGTCAACTTCCATCTCAAGCGAGCGAGGCACCAGTGAGATCGAGGGTTCACCTTTCTCTTGGATGGCTAGATGCACGTGCATGGTACCAATGGACTACTCTTTTGAGTAGTTCTTATTATTTGTGTTCTTCCCATGTTTCGGGGACGAAACATGCTAAGGGGGCTGGAGTGTTATATACCTAGGGGAGATAATAAGGGGTACCAAGGGAGGTACCCAAGGTAATAATGTAATAATGGGATGGGCCATAGTAATAAATAAGGTGGTTAACCCATATCATGTAAGGGACCACAAGTAGTTAGTAATAGTGTAATGGGCCCATGGTATTAGTCGATGGTGTGAGGGAACCATGGTAATGATCCACGATATTGTATGTATGAGGCCTATATAGAGGCTAGAGACTCCACATGAAGGAGAGTCAAGGAAGTATTGTATGAACATGCATATGGATTGTGGAGTGTTCTCCTTCCTTAAGGAGTGAATGTATGGTGTTGCCCTACCTTAAGGGTTTGATCAATAAAGAAGCATTTCATATTATTTCTGGGTTTATTTGCATTGTCTTATATTTTTATATCAGATCTATAATATCCTTGGGTTAGATATATAACAAGTGGTGTCAGAGCTATAACACATCACATCATATTTAAGAGAAAATTCTAAGGTTCAAGCAGTGGAACATCACATCGAACATCAACAACAAGTCCTCCAACTCTTAAAGGATAACCTCATGTTGGCATAGAATTGAATGAAACAATAGGCAGATCAACATCGCAGCGAAATTTTTTTTGATATAGGTGATTGGGTATTCCTATAGCTACAATCATATAAGAAAATGTCCCTCAAGCAAGCTAAGAAGGATAATAAATTATCACCAAAGTATTATGGTCCGTACAAGGTGTTGCAAAAGATTGTAACTATGGCATACAAATTGGAGCTTCCTGCAGCTTCTCAATTGCACCTAGTTTTCCATGTTTCATGTTTAAAGAAGGTTATAGGCGAAAAGCTCCCAGTTCAAACAATATTGCCAGAACCTGATGAGGAAGGAAAAATTATATTGGAACCAGAAGCAGTCATAGAAACAAGAACTCAAAAGCTACGAAATCAATCAATTTCGAAGTATCTTATCAAGTAGAAGAACTTATCCGCTGAAGATTCCACATGGGAGGATGCAAATTTTATACAGAAGCATCCAGAACTACTCAAGCGTTGAGGACAACACTTTTTTGAAGGAGAGGGGCATGTTGGGTCCCTATAATACTAGTGATTACCCCATTACTATTGTAGTTACATCCCTTATTAATATTGTTGTGTCCCTATTATCCCCATATTGTTATTACTATGCCCCATAGAATCCCTCTATTGTTATTTTTGTGGCTTTATATTATTATTGTTAGGTCAGCTGGGTTATATTGTGACTCCTTAGACTCCTATATATGGAAAGGAGGTTTTGTCATTTGAATCATCCAAGAATTGTTCATTTATGTAATGTAAAGGAGGTTGCCCCCTCGAAGAGGCTGAATTCTAAGGCGTTGATCTATCTTTTCTATCTTTTCTTGAGCTGGTTTCATAACAGAGTGTCACCTACATCCTCAAGGCAGACCCCAGATAGAAAAGGAGTCGGTGCTGGCTTAAAATCAGTCATGCAAAATCTCTCGAGGAGATCCCGTGCATACTTAGCCTGAGAGAGTTTGATGCCCGTGGCATCCTGGCTGATCTCAAGACCAAGAAAGAAGTGTAATGGACCCATGTCCATCATCAAGAACCTATCATGCAAGGCCCTCTTGACTGTAGCAATGGCTGAAGCCGAGCTGCCGGTGATTTGGAGATCATCCACATGCAAAACTAAGATAAGAAGAGAATCATGTGTCCTAAGCATGTAAACATTCAGATCAGACTCACATCTTCAAAGCTTCCATGTAAAAGTTCCACTCTACCTTTTCTAGTGACCTCAATAGGTGAGTCATCTCCCATGAGGATGGGAGGTCCTTTGCATGCATCCAAAGAGGAATAGACTTCCTTTGCAGCAGCCATATGATGTGATGCACCAGAATCTATAATCCATGCATCAGGGAAAGAATTAATTGCAACTAGAGCATGAAAATTGTTAACTTTCCGGTGTGGCGGATCCTTAGTTTTCTTCTTGGCGCCCTGAGGGATGTGGTCCCCAAGGTTGTGCTTTTGAAGGATTTCTACCATTTGGTCAATTTGTTTCTTCATGCAAGAGGATTCTGGATGGAATCCTCTTTGACAGTAGGTGCATCTATTTCCTTTCTTCTCTTTCTCATTTCTCAAGCCGGAGGAGTCATTGAAGGGCTTGGTGTACCCTTCCTTCTTTGGATGGGAATGTATTTTTCCCTTGTCTTTTTGCTACTGATTTTTCTGATTTGAATCAGATCTATGATTTTTATTGTGGTTGCCATCATGCACAACAAGTGCATGCACTTTTGGAGGTTTGATTTTCCCCATGCCAATGAGTTTATCTTGCTCAAAAGTAAGGGACTCCATGAACTCTTTGAGAGAAGGCATAGTGTAGGATTTACCTTTTGCAAGCCTTACTGAATGAAATGTAGACACAAAGATGGAGTGTTCCGATCTGAGCTTTGACATAATAGAGAGAACTTGGTGACTCCCCTCCTTGGATTTGTCAATTCCACAACCCTTGAGTTGCAGTAATAGATCATTATATTTGGTGAAGAAGTCTTTAATTCTGTCATAGTTCCATGGATCCAATGACAACAGCTCCAATTCGAGCAGATATCCTTTCATCTCATCCTGTTTCCCGTAGAGTTCTTTAACCTTTTTCCAAATCTCATTGGGAGTATTGCAGGCAGATAGATGAAACTGCAACTCTGGGGAGATGCACATGTATATGGATGCGTGGGCCTCATCCATGCGGTTGCGGTACCTAGATTTCTCTATAGCTGTAGTGGGTTCCACTTCTGTAGCCATGGTAATCCTATACAACCCTTTTTGATGAAGGTATCGAGACATTTGGTCCTTCCATTCGTGATAGTTGTACGATGTTAGGATCGATGCTTTGGGAAACTCCATTTTTCTGTCGATCTACGATCTCCAAGCTGTAATACCTATAAAATAAAGCACTGGTGCGCCTTTTATATAGAAGCCTGTGGGCTCTGATACCATGTAAATGTGTTAGAAAACCTGCATAGATGAATCTAGCTAGTAAAGGTTGAACACACAACTTTGCAGAGCAAAAACACTAAAAGAAAATCAAAAGAACAAAAGAATGATTCATCAGAAAATAGGTTACAATGCTCATGATATAGCATTAATGGGTGAAGATACCAAGGTAATGCACCATAGTGGTGATCAATGAGAAGACTCAACACCTACAACAAGTTCCGAAGAGAACTAGCCAGTTGCGGAGTGAAAGAAGGAGCAAATCAGGGAGTAAATCATGCAAAAGAGCTAACCAGTTGCGGAGTTAAAGAAGGAGAAAATCAAGGAGTAAATCATGCAGAAGGAATCTTGCATGTAGTCCCATGCTCTAACTAAGAGTCCGCATGTAGGTGTGTAGTAGTTCCAACAGTACTGCCTTTCCCATATCTCAGACGTTATTTTCCACATTCCTGCATTGTCTAGAATCAGTAAAATTGCAGTCCAAGATTGGGGATATACCAGTGTAGTGGAGCGAAAAACTGCATCAAACATATTATAGCTCTTCCAAATAGTGGGACACCATTGTCCAACCTCCACCACAACTTTTTTGGTCTTCCTCAACCTGGATTCTCCTCTGTATGCAACATAGTCGATAAACAACATTCTCATTCCGCTAATTAATCTGGATTTGATTTCCCATTTGATTCCTCAAGCCGTTCTTCATGTGGACAAGGTCAGCCATTGAAAGCTATCGAAATCAAACCCTAATACTTCCAAGATGCTTTGCAGTAAGAACCAATCTACTCTCTCGGTTTTGTCAAATTTCAATATTCTGCACATAACCTTCTAAGGGTCGAGAGTCGTGTACCAAAGCGGTTTGTTTGAGGTATATTTATTTGGATTGAGTGTACCAAATCTTGTTGTGAGAGTGAGAGTGGTAGCTCTCATATTCAAGTTGAATAAGCTCTCACAGTTATAATAAAAATTATGTGTAGTTAAAAATATGGTGCGAAGGAAGAATGTGGTGAGTGGTATGTGGACCCTTTTGTTAAGACTGTGTGCTGTGAAGAATGGTTCATATATTAGCGTATATTGAATGTATTGGTGGTATAAGTGGCATATAAAGTATGTTGAATAATTTTATAAGATCATGATTTATAAAGTGAAGATTTAAAAAAAAATTAAGTTTGGTATATTATTTATATGGTATGAAATTACATGTTATGGTTTTCTAAGGAGTGGTTTACAAATTTCTTCAAGAAACTTGACACTTTTTTCTAAGAATTTTGTTTTATACAAATAAAATGATCTACTTAGCTTTTTGAGGGACTCAAAGAATCATCAACGCACTGCATTTGTTTGAAAAATGGCTCGAATTGGTGAATTTTTATATTTCCTAAAAACTTTGATACATTCCATTGACCACAATAAAGTGAAAATTGACAAAGCCTCTATCCTTAATATTCAAATCTGTTTAGAAGCTGCACAAGAGAAAATCGAGTTTCTTCAACTTGAGTCAAAGCTACAACAAGAAGAATTACAATAATAGAGTCATCATTTTGAATCTGTTTCTGTTTAGAACATTGAGATAGACTCTCATAAGCAACAAATCAATACTGTTGATCTAGTACCCAATAAAGGAGTAAATTTGCAGAAAGATGCAGAAATTCAGGATGCACTTCCCAAGCCCATCGTCAAACCTTGGGAAGAGATTTTCCATAACAAGGACATAATTGGTCTTGGATATGAAAAGGATGTGTCGTTTCATTTTTGAGATTACTCAAGGCCCATCCAGTTTCAGAGTGATGGATTTCTTCATGATAGTTCACCTTTAGTTGTTCCAGACTCTAGTCCTCTTCCACAGTAACAACAACAGAATGTTATATGCCAACATTGTAATTGAGTTGGCCATATGAAAGATCACTATTTTGATCTTCATCCATGTGAGCATTTTTAGAAAACCACTCATTCTTCAAATAGATGCTCCAAAAACAAGCCTCCTACGAGAATAAAGATTCATTGTGAATGGATCGCTTCTTGGCAATGGGATTCAACACCTAAGAAGATATTTTAGTCATATGTCATAACTCGTTCTAGAGTATTGAACAGTCTTGCAGTGAGTTTTCTCTATCTTCTCACCTTGTATCTCACAGTGGGGGGAAGTTATGGTCATATACGAGCTTCAAATCCACATCAAGTGAGCCTGAGCCACAACCTGCCATACCGTATTTAAAGTTGTAGTTAGAGACAAAGATGCCCATGAGCATGCCCTTGGTTGGTGGTCAACCTTAAGCCATCTATGCAGGGTTGAGACCTCACCTTTTAGTTTGAGTTTGTCCCTATTCAAAGAACTAGGGACACTTCCTCTAGCAGAAGACTTCAACTTCTTACTAGTTTTGGAAGAGTTCCAAGAATTGCATTAAGCATTTCAAAGTTGGTGGCTATCCTTAAACCACCGCAGGTTGTAGACCTCTCTTTTCGAGGTTGAAGGTCTCCCTCTCCAAAGCATTAAGGACACTTCCTGTAGAAGAATATTTCAACTTCTTTCCAGATTTGAAAGAGTTCTCGGAACGACACAAAGCATTCCAGTGTTGGTGGTCATCCTTGAACCACCACCTTATGCCAACATTTCAAGGAGCACATTCAACCTAGTGTTTCCATGCATTTTTGCACATTTTTTATTACAACTCTCTTCTTGGATGCATATATACTGCTTTGAATCAAGGGGGCAATGTTGGACACCTATTCCACGAAGGGTTAAGGTGTGGGAGTTGAAGGGTCAAAGGGAGTCCAAGAGATGTTGGAATATGAATCCAAAGGTCACACCAATGTATTATAAATGTACATCTATGTTAATAAGAAATGCAATTCATTGTTTTATCATTGATATCTCTTCACATTCCATCTGCGTTTGACAATTATTAACTTATTAATTGATAATTAATTATTATTATAATTGTAATTAACTAATATTTATTACTTAAAATGAATTAATTAATTATAATTATTAGCTAATATTAATTCATAAATATTAATACATTATTAATTATTAAATAACAATTAATCATTAATTAAAAATTAATTAATTATTAATAATTATTAACTAAGTAATTAATAATTTGTTTTTTTAATTATTAACTAATTAATAAAAAATATTGATTAAAAATATTAACTAATTAATTAATAGTAACAACATTTTCGGTAAAAAACAAATAAAATAAAATCACGTCGACATGTTTTGAACCAACCAGTGTGGTTCATTTTTAGGACAAGATGAAGAATCACATCTAGCAATGGAATAAATAGATGATGAGAGAAGCTAACTAACTGTTAGAAAATAACAACTAGTTTGACTAATTATAATTAATATTGATTTATTAATTATAATTGATTAGTTTTATAATTAATATTTGTTATTATAAATTAGGTAATAAATTATAATTAAATACCCCAAAGTGCTTCTTTGTGAATTCTGACTTAATTACAAAAGGTTTTTCCACTGGTTGTTTAATTTTGACATGGCCCATACATAAAGAAACTGTATATTTACGCTGTAAGGCATTCCCCTTTGAAATCAACTCCCCCAACTTCTTTTCTGTCATCGCTTTGCACCCTTAGATCCTTTATTAGACGATTAGATTATCCTCACCCACTGATTTGAATTGGTCGGTGACGGTTGGGACTCGCTCGGCAGTTACTGTTTTCCCTTCATTGGCCACGGCAATGCCAAGCTTGGAATTCCTACCCGGAATGGCTTATATGTTGTTGTGAAATCACACAGCAGACGACATAGAAATAAGGGTTTAAAGAGCAGTGCCACAGATTTACCACTCTTTTCAACCCCGGGTAATGGCCAAATCCTCGGAAGCAATTTTGTAGGGGATGTAGAAGAAGACAGAGATTTTGCCAATGGAAACGGCAATGCCAAGTGTGGAATTACCACCTGCAATGGCTCAGATGTTGCCGTTAAATCACATGGCAGATGACATAGAAATAAGGGTTTAAAGAGAAGTGCCACAGATTTATCACTATTTTCAACCCTGGACGATGACCAAATCCATGGAAATAATATTGCAGTGACATCGTGTGCTGATGAGCTTTCTGACATAGGATGCTTAGTTATATTGATTTGTTGAGTGGCACATCTCCAAGTAATAGATATTAGTCTCATCTACCATTTTATCAGAGGACAAGGCACTGTCAAAATATATGTGGTGTTTAATGTACTAGAGATATTTGATAAACTCTTCCAGTCATTTGGAGCGGATGTGCTTCAAGTGTTATTCAATTCAGCAGAGGGATTTCCAAGTAACTCTAAAGAATCTATGGCATTTGAGACTACACATTTCATTCTGGACCAAATGATAGTTGCTGTTGCATTCATCCTCTGTCATTTTAGCCCAAGCAATTACTATATCAGCTGCAATCATATCTCACACACAATGCCTTGTTGGCACTACTTGTCTCAAATAATTTTTCGGAGATTAAGAACAATGTTTTCAAACGTGTGAGCAAAGAGAATCTACACAAGATGGCATATTATGATACTGTGGAGAGGCTCCATATCACAGCATACATCATATTTGTATTGGCTCAAAACATTTTGGAGGCAGAAAATGCATGGTTTTGGAGTTTAGCAATGAATGCATGCATTATTTGGTGCTGTGAAATTCTCGTGGATGTTATCAAGCATGTGTTTCTTGCAAAATTTAATGAGATAAAACCATCTACTTATTTCCTGTTTGTAATTTTCTCTTAAACCATTAAATAATGATGAATTAATGTTTCCTTGTTCATGTTCAAACTATGTTAATACTTTTTAGTCCTTGTACAGGCATGGTTGCATCTTTGACAAATGAGAGTGCTACAAGAAAGTCTGTCTATTTTGCTCACTGCACATCAGAGATGATCTATATAACACATTTGTTGGTGGAAGAGCCTGAGAAAATGACAAGCCCACTTCTGGCTGATACATATGTTACACTGTTGACGAGAGGAAATGTGTGGTATGGTCAACGGATTGCAAAGGGAGAAATTAAGCCAGACATGGGGACAAAATACAAGGAAAAGGAATGATACAAGTTTAAATCCAATTTTCAGCTCAGGCAATATTTTTATTTTTCTCTTTTATTTATTGCCGCAATACATGTTTCATAGTTTAAATGAGACATAACAACCACAAAGTGGGAAAACTGCTTTTGGAAAGCTTCCAAGGAGACCCATAAGCTTTTTAGCAGTCCTTGGCATGCTTTAAAAGTAAGTTCATAATCCAAAGATGGTAGAGTATTTATGGTTGCAAATGCAGTATCAAATTCCATATTGCAGAAACATGAATGGCTAGTTTCTGTTTTTGATAATATAGGGTGTATCAGTCGTGGAAGCTTTCTATGAATTGCTTTGGATGCTTAGTCATATTGATTTGTGGAGTGGCACTTCTCCAAGTAACATATATTAGTCTCATCTACCATTTTATTAGAGGACAAGGCCATTTCAGTGAAATATATGGAGGCAGTTCTCTGCGAAGCACAACATCAGTTGGAAATGATAAAAAGAGACAGAGGGTTTACAATAGAATGTTCCATGTTCCCTGGAGATGTGAATTTCTTATTGATGTAGTATTTTTTGTGTGCCTTGATTCCTTTCTATCATTATTGACTATCATGCCAGCAAAGATACTGGCATTCACATGGAGATGCTTGACAGTCAGTTCTAGAGGCCGTGTGCTGATGAGCTTTCTCATAGGATGCTTAGTCATACTGATTTGTGGAGTGGCGCTTCTCCAAGTAACAGATGTTAGTCTCATCTACCATTTTATCATAAGACAAGGCACTATCAAACTTTATGTGGTGTTTAATGTAATAGAGATATTTGATAAACTCTGCCAGTCATTTGGAGGGGATGTGCTTCAAGTGTTATTCAATTCAGTAGAGGGAGTTGCAAGTAGCTCTAAAGAATCTATGGCATTTGAGACTGCACGTTTCATTATGGACCAAATGATAGTTGTTGTTGCATTCATCCTTTGTCATTTTAGCCCAAGCAATTACTCTATTAGCTGCAATCATATCTCACAACAATGCCTTGTTGGCACTACTTGTGTCAAATAATTTTGCAGAGATTAAGAGCAATGTTTTCAAACGTGTCAGTAAAGAGAATCTGCACAAGATGGCATATTATGATACTATGGAGAGGTTCCATATCACGCATACGTCATATTTGTATTGGCTCAAAACATTTTGCAGGCAGAAAATGCATGGTTTTGGAGTTTCACAATTAACGCATGCATGATTTGGTGCTGTGAAATTCTTGTGGATGTTATCAAGCATGAATTTCTTGACAAATTTAACGAGATAAAACCATTTTCTTATTTCCTGCTTGTAATTTTCTCTTAAACCATTAAATAATGATGAATTAGTGTTTCCCTGTTCATGTTCAAACTATGTTAATACTTTTTAGTTCCTGTACAGGCATGGTTGCAGCTTTGACAAATGAGAGTGCTACAAGCAAGTCTGTCTATTTTTCTCACTGCACATCAGAGATGATCTATATAACACATTTTTTGGCGGAAGAGCCTGAGAAATTGATAGGCCCACTTCTGGATGATACATGTGTTACACTGATGAAGGGAAGAAATGTGTGGTATGGTCAACGGATTGCAAAGGGAGAAATTAGGCTAGACATGGGGGACAACATACAAGGAAAAGGAATGATACAGGTTTAAATCCAATTTTGAGCTCAGACAATGTTTTTCTTTTCCTCTTTTATTTATTTCTGCAATACATGTTTCATAGTTTAAATGAGACATAGCAACCACAAAGTGGGAAAACCGCTTTTGGAAAGCTTCCAAGGAGATCCATAAGATTTTTAGCAGTCCTTGGCATGCTTTAAAAGTAAGTTCATAATCCAAAGATGGCAGAGTATTTATGGTTGGAAATGCAGTATCAAATTCCATATTGTAGAAACATGAATGACTACTTTTTGTTTTTTATAATATAGGGTGTATTAGCCGTGGAAACATTCTATGAATTGATTTGGATGCATAGTCATATTGATTTGTGGAGTGGCACTTCTCCAAGTAACAAATATTAGTCTCATCTACCATTTTATCATACGACAAGGCACTGTCAAACTTTATGTGGTGTTTAATGTAATAGAGATATTTGATAAACTTTGCCAGTCATTTGGGGGGGATGTGCTTCAAGTGTTATTCAATTTAGTAGAGGGAGTTGCAAGTAGCTCTAAAGAATCTATAGCATTTGAGACTGTATGTTTCATTATGGACCAAATGATAGTTTTTGTTGCATTCGTCCTCTGTCATTTTAGCCCAAGCAATTACTCTATCAGCTGCAATCATATCTCACAACAATGCCTTGTTGGCACTACTTGTGTCAAATGATTTTGCGGAGATTAAGAGTAATGTTTTCAAACATGTGAGTAAAGAGAATCTACACAAGATGGCATAATATGATACTGTGGAGAGGTTCCATATCATGGCATATATCATATTTGTATTGGCTCAAAACCTTTTGGAGGCAGAAAATACATGGTTTTGGAGTTTTGCAATGAACACATGCATGATTTGGTGTTATGAAATTCTTGTGGATGTTATCAAGCATGCATTTCTTGCAAAATTTAACGAGATAAAACCGTCTGCTTATTTCCTGTTTGTATTTTCTCTTAAACCATTAAATAATGATGAATTAATGTTTCCCTGTTCATGTTCAAACTATGTTAATACTTTTTAGTTCCTGTACAGGCATGGTCACAGCTTTGAAAAATGAGAGTGCTACAAGAAAGTCTATATATTTTGCTTACTGCACATCATAGATGATCTATATAACACATTTCTTGGCGGAAGAGCCTGAGAAATTGACAAGCCCACTTCTAGCTGATACATATGTTACACTGCTGAAGGGAAGAAATGTGTGGTATGGTCACGAGATTGAAAAGTGAGAAATTAGGCCAAACATGGGGGACAACATAAAAGGAAATGGAATGATACAGGTTTAAATCCAATTTTGAGCTTAGCAAATAATTTTCTTTTTCTCTTTTATTTATTGCCGCAATACATGTTTCATAGTTTAAATGAGACATAGCAACCACAAAGTGGGAAAACGGCTTTTGGAAAGCTTCCAAGGAGACCCATAAGCTTTTTAGCAGTCCTTGGCATGCTTTAAAAGTAAGTTCATAATCCAAAGATGGCAGCGTATTTATGGTTGAAAATTTATTATCAAATTACATATTGCAGAAACATGAATGACTACTTTCTGTTTTTCATAATATAGGGTGTATCAACAGTTGAAACATTCTATGAATTGCTTTGGATGCTTAGTCATGTTGATTTGTGGAGTGGCACTTCTCCAAGTAACAAATATTAGTCTCATCTACCATTTTATCAGAGGACAAGGCACTTTCAAAGTTTATGTGGTGTTTAATGTACTAGAGATATTTGATAAACTTTGTGAGTCATTTGGAGGGGATGTGCTTCAAGTGTTATTCAATTCAGCAGAGGGAGTTGCAAGTAGCTCTAAGGAATCTATGGAATTTGAGACTGCATGTTTCATTCTGGACCAAATGATAGTTGTTGTTGCATTCATCCTCTGTCATTTTAGCCCAAGAAATCACTCTATCAGCTGCAATCATATCTCACAACAATGCCTTGTTGGCACTACTTGTGTCAAATAATTTTGCGGAGATTAAGAGCAATGTTTTCAAACATGTGAGCTAAGAGAATCTGCACAAGATGTCATATTATGATACTATGGAGAGGTTCCATATCACGTCATACATCATATTTGTATCGGCTCAAAACATTTTGGAGGTAAAAAATGAATGCGTTTGGAGTTTTGCAATGAACGTATGCATGATTTGGTGTTGTGAAATTCTCGTGGATGTTATCAAGCATGCATTTCTTGCAAAATTTAACGAGATAAAACCATCTGCTTATTTCTTGTTTGTAATTTTCTCTTAAACCATTAAATAATGATGAATTAATGTTTCCATGTTCATGTTCAAACTATGTTAATACTTTTGAGTTCCTTTACAGGCATGGTTGCAGCTTTGACAAATGAGAGTGCTACAAGAAAGTTTGTCTATTATGCTCATTGCACATCAGAGATGATCTATATAACACATTTGTTGGCAGAAGATCTTGAGAAATTGACAAGCCCACTTCTGGCTGATACATATGTTACACTGTTGAAGGGAAGAAATGCGTGGTATGGTCAATAGATTGCAAAGGGAGAAATTAGGCCAGACATGGGGGACAACATCCAAGGAAAAGGAATGATACAGTTTTAAATCCAATTTTGAGCTCAGGCAATATTTTTCTTTTTCACTTTTATTTATTGCCGCAATGCATGTTTCATAATTTAAATGAGACATAGCAACCACAAAGTGGGAAAGCTTCCAAGGATACCCATAAGATTTTTAGCAGTCCTTGGCATGCTTTAAAAGTAACTTCATAATCCAAAGATGGTATAATATTTATGGTTGGAAATGCAATATCAAATTCCACATTGCAGAAACATGAATGGCTACTTTCTATTTTTTATAATATAGGGTGTATCAGCCGTGGAAGCATTCTATGAATTTCTTTGCCAACCGAGTTTAAGTTTCATGCACCCAGAGAGGAAAAAGGAGGTGGTTCTTGTGGAGCTATGACGCATTCCTAAGACTATGTACAATATCCTTATAGAAAGGTAATAATTTTATGTTTTCTTGTCAGGTTTCAGTGTAGAACAATCTTGTTACGAATGTCATATCCAAAAAAGTTGTCTTGTGAAAGTGTCAATAGAACATCTCATTCCCTTTCCTCTAAACATGATCAAAGTTTACAATTTTTGAAATCTTGGCATGGGCAATAATTTATATTCTACATTTGAGAAAGGATTGACTCGAGCAATTTTAACCTCTTAATGTAGGGAAGCATCAACAGAATCTATATTACAAGCCTTGAGAGATGAGAATATGTATGATCCACGTCATCGTATTGAGATTGCTTTAGTAAATAAATGATCCATGCTTTAGTTGCCATGCACTCCGAAGACAGTCCAACTTGACAGGGAGTCAATTCTAGAGTGTTAAGATAATAAATTACGATATTTTGTGAGGGGGTGTTAATGTCGTCAAAGATTTTCTTCAGTGACCAAAAATACAGTTGGCCCTTCATTTGAAGTATTTTGTCATGATTGTGTAACTGCACAATTGTTGTTCTAATCGATAGAAAAACAATGCTTTCTTGGATAAAAATGGTTGTTGGTACTGGCTAAAAGATTTAGGCAGATTGGGTAAGTATAGGCATTTGCCTTATGTAGATGGTGATCAATTGTGTATAATCAAAGTTATCAATTGTTTATAATCAAATAAGGAAGACCACTTGCTGAGTAATATTTCCCTTGCTATTTTGTATATTGCAAATCAAACCCTACATTTTACCGAGTTTACTAGTGTGCAGAAATTGAACATTTATACTCTCCATCTTCCCCATCTAAGGGAAATGTGACAGAAAAGCTACAGGGGTTTACAGAAATATAAGTAATCCTAGTCTAATTTGTTTATGAATACCTAGTGCTTAAAAATAAATAGAAGCCACCTAATGTCCAATTGCAATGGGTGTTGTGGGCAAGGCAGTCCTCTCAATTGTTAAATTTAACAGCCAACAAGTATTTACTATTTAGTATAAAACAATGGTCTCATGGTTGCTTCTTGCGCTTTCATTCATTTCTTGTGACAAATTTTGTATAGTTTCAGTGGTTTTAGATTAAGTTTTGAATTTTGGCTACCATGCCCAATAATAGTGATTGAGCGTTGCAACTAGCATCTCATAGCATTGCATAAACATACGATTTGTTTCACAGGCATTCATTATGCTTTAAGTTGTTATCATTCCTAATTGTAATTTTCTCTTAAACCATTAAATAATAATGAATTAATGTTTCCCTGTTCATGTTCAAGCTATGTTAATACTTTTTAGTTCCTGTACAGCCATGGTCGCAGCTTTGACAAATGAGAGTGCTACAAGCAATTCTGTCTATTTTTCTCACTGCACATCAGAGATGATCTGTATAACACATTTGTTGGCAGAAGAGCCTGAGAAATTGACAGGCCCACTTCTGGCTGATACATATGCTACATTGCTGAAGGGAAGAAATGTGTGGTATGGTCAACGGATTGCAAAGGGAGAAATTAGGCCAGACATGGGGGAAAACATACAAGGAAAATGAATGATACAGGGTTAAATCCAATTTTGAGCTCAGGCAATATTTTTCTTTTTCTCTTTTATTTATTGCTACAATACATGTTTTATAGTTTAAATGAGACATAGAAACTGCAAAGTTGGAAAACTGCTTTTGGAAAGCTTCCAAGGAGACCCATAAGCTTTTTAGCAGTCCTTGGCATGCTTTAAAAGTGAGTTCATAATCCAAAGATGGCAGAGTATTTATGGTTGGAAATGCAATATCAAATTCCATATTATAGAAACATGAATAACTACTTTCTGTTTTTGATAATATAGGGTGTATCAGCCATGTAAGCATTCTATGAATTGCTTTGCCAACTGAGTTTAAGTATCGTGCACCCAGAGAGGAAAAAGGAGGTGGTTCCTCTGGAGCTATGTCCCATTCTTAAGACTCTGTACAATATCCTTATAAAAAGGTAATAATTTTATGTTTTCTTGTAAGGTTCCAGTGTAGAGCAATCTTGTTACGAATTTCATATCCAAAAAAGTTTTCTTGCGAAAGTGTCAATAGGACATCTCATTCCCTTTCCCCTAAACATGATCAAAGATTATAAATTTTGAAATCTTGGCACGGGCAATAATTTATACTCTACATTTGAGAAACGATTGAATTGAGCAATTTTAACCTCTTAATGTAGGGAAGCATCAACAGAAGCTATATTACAAGCCTTGAGATATGAGAACATTTATGATCATCATCGTATTGAGATTGCTTCAGTAAATAGATGCTCCATGCTTCATTTGCCATGCACTCCAAAGACAATCCAACTTGACAGGGAGTCAATTCTCGAGTGTTAAGATAATAAATTACGATATTTTGTGAGGGGCTGTTAATGTCGTCAGAGATTTTCTTTAGTGACCAAAAATACAGTTGTCTCTTCATTTGAAGTATTTTGTCATGATTGTGTAACTGCACAATTGTTGTTTTGATCGATAGAACTGTTAGGATATTCCGACACATAGGAAATAGTTAAGTATAACTTGGTCTAGTATAGAGTTAGGTAAAGTGTGTTTCTTTACTATGTACATTTTGTAACTTACAATCTGACGGTCACGATATGTAGTGATCCAACGGTTCATTCTCTCCTCGGTATTACCGACGCTTGATCCGTGGCTTAACACCCGATTGGTCCATGATCTCTATTTAAAGAGCATGGAGGGTCATTTGTAGGTTAACTGTTCATGAGAGAATCTTATGTAAAATTTCATTCTTTTATTAATAAATTGCCTGAAGTGGCCGCGTTGGCTCAGGCCGTGGACTGTTTCCCTCTTTGAGGGTTTTAACCACATCAAAATACTGGTGTATTGATCTGTGATCTGTGTGTGAGCGGTGTCCTTTGGTGTTCTGTCTGAGGAACTTACCCTGTAAATTCCTACATGGTATCAGAGCTATTTAAGGGCCGCGTCCATCAGTGATCCAAATCTAAAGCCGGTAGAACTCCATCCGACTGCCGTTTCCTAGATCTATTGTTTATGACTACTTTCGGGCCGAGAGGACTTCTCTATTGTGTTGGGAGCATATGTTCCAGTGAGGAGCCCCTTTCGTTTCATGCGAAAATGTTTCTGGTAGCCCTAGCTACGTCATTTTTAAGATATGGAGGTATACAGTGTTTATTTGCAGTTTACAGTTATTTTCTCTCTGTTTATTTTGGTTTTGGTTTATTTAGCTTTTTTTATTACTGTATCTATACCTTTCATTTCTGGGTATGCTCTTTGCCCCGTGACTCTGTGCGATCTGGGCAAATCAGAAACAGAAAGGAAGGATTTTTCTCATGCGTATGCTCTTTTCCGCTGCGCCTTAGTGTGATCTCAGAAAATCAGAAAGAGCTTTCTCAAAGCAAGCACGCAACCCAAAGCTTCAACCCCCCCCCGCTCCCCTCTCTCTCTCTCAAAATTTTTGTATAGCTCACTTGGTCCAAAGCTAATTTTTGAGAGTAGAGGTCTTGAGTTCAAGTCTCCTCTTTGTGAGGGCGGATTTTTCATTTCCGCACATTCCCACACTTTGTCGACATCTTCATCAAATTTTCTTCAAAAAAGCCATAACTTCTTCATCCGGAAGCCGTTTTCAGAACCGTTTTTTTTGAAACAGCCTAATTTTTCGAGATCTTTCCATTGGAACACTTAGTTTCAGCATCTATAGCTTCAGTTTCTGTTAAAATGGAAAGTCCATGCCAAGTTATTCTTGACAGCACCAACTACTTCCAATGGTGGTCCTACATTGTGGATTTACTTAGAAGTAAAGGTCTCTACTGAATAGCCTCAGGCCAAGAAACCAAACTGAAAGATGAAGATAAGGCAACTAAATGGGAAAATAGGCAAGATCAAGCACGTGGGTTGATAGGGATGTCTATTTCTCCAGATCTTAGATTCCATATTGCAGAACTTGATACTCTTGATGAAGCACTGAAATAGATTACTAAAGTTTTTGGAATCAAAAATGAACTTAGAGCCCATCAACTTGAAACTGAGTTGCTTACATTGGACCCCAATAATTTTTCTTGCATTGAAGATTTTTTGTCCAAGTTCAAGACCCTTAGACTTCTCTTGGAAGGTGTTAAGGTTAAGAAATAAGATAGTAACCTTATCTACTCCATTCTTACTAAGTTGGGACCAGCCTACTCTGTGTTTGTTTCCACCTTCCATTCTACAAGAGAAGCCTTCATTTCTCAAGGACAAGACTACAAGTCCCCTTCCTTTGATTCTTTTTGTGATTCTTTAATAAGAGAACAAGAAAAAATCTTACACCTTGGTCTTCTTAATCTTGGAAACTCTTCTAAGAAAGCGCTAGCCACCCAGCAACAACCAAATCCAAATAATCCTAAGAAGTTGTATCCTAAAAGGAATGGTCCTAAACCAAACAAGGGTCCTAAGCAATTTCAGCCTCAAAATGAAAAATCATTTCAACAAAATGATAAGACAAATAAAAACAAAGGGAAGAAGACTGATAGACATTGCAAATTTTTTAATCGAGATGGCCACTTAGAATCCAAATGCTTTAAGAAGATGGAAGCCTTGGAAGCAGCAATGAAGAGGCATAACATCCATTTGGAGCACTCTTCAACTTCAACTTCATCTTCAGGAATGGCACTTTCTGCATGTGGTTGTCAAGAATCTTGGTCTGGCTATGCACTAAATGTATCTTCTTCTTCTCATTCTCATGAGTGGCTCATTGATTCTGGAGCTTCTTATCACATGGCCAAAAACAAAGCCATGTTTTCTTCTTTAAATGATTGTAACACCAAAAATATATATGTTGGTGATAATAGATCTCTTAGTGTTGTAGGGACTGGAACTGTTCATATAGACAATGGTTAGTTTAATGATGTATTATGTATTCCAACCTTATCCTGCAACCTTCTATCTGTATATCAGATAACTCATTCAGGTAAAGGTAAAATCGTTGAATTTTCACCTCACGATGTTGTAATTAAGGACCTAAGAGATCCTAGACAGATTTTAGCTACTGGCATTGCTGATGATTCTACAAGGTTGTATAAGTTTCACAACTTTGGGTCATCAAATCTTCCCTCGGTATTTGTTGCTCATAATGACGAAGTGAGCAAACTTTGGCATGAGTGATTTGGTCACTTAAACTATCACTCTCTTCAGAATCTATGTAAAGAAAATATGGTGACAGGTCTTCCAATGGTATCTTGCAGAGATGGTGTTTGTTCCGGATGTGTACTCGGAAAACATCATCAGGACAGTTTTGAAAAACGTGCCTCTTAGCATGCCTCAGCCCCTTTATAGCTCATGCATAGTGATTTATGTGGTCCACCTCCAGTTGTTTCATTCTCTGGCTACAAGTATTTCTTAACTTACATTGATGATTTCTCCAGACGCACTTGGGTATAATTCTTAAAACTCAAGAGTGAAGTATTTAACATGTTCTTGGCATTTAAGGCCTTTGTTGAAAAACAATCTAGACATCAAATTCTTAAGCTAAGATCTGATAATGGCGGAGAATATGTTAACAAAAAATTCATCAACTTTTGCACTGAGAATGGAATTCAAATGCAACATATTGTTCCATATACTCCAGAACAAAATGGTGTAGCTGAAAGGAAGAATCGCACCTTAAAGGAAATGGCTAATTGTATGCTTCAATCTAAAGGACTTAGTCTTAATTATTGGGCAGAAGCAATTAACTGTGCAAATTACATAATAAATCACACTCCTACTAAGGTTTTAAAGAATATCACTCCAGAAGAAGCATGGAGCTCAATTAAACCAAATGTAAGTCATTTTCGTGTTTTTGGAATTGAAGCATGGGCCCATATTACAGATGAGAAACATAAAGCTTTAGAACCTAAGAGTGAAAAATGTATTTTTGTTGGATATTCTGAAGATGTCAAAGGATATAGACTTATTCCACTTAAGTCCAAAAATGTTATCATTAGAAGAGATGTAAAGTTTGCTGAAAATATATCGGCCTACGAGCCTAGTTCGGCGGATGTGCCACCTCTCCCTATCTCTTCTACTTTTAAAAATATTTCTTCTTCAGATGATGAAAGTGAGGATGAAAATCCTCCCCCACCTTCTCAGGATCCTCCTTCAGCTCCTCAGCTTCCGAAATGGGTCCGTGCTACTCGGGATGCAGTAGGTGATCTTGCCGGTGATCCTATAGATCAACGACGTACACGTTCTCAGTTTGATAGAGCCTCTTCTTTACTGGCTCAAGCTTCAGTGAATTATGATCCTGACACCTTTGCCGAAGCTTCAGGCCATCCAGATTGGGAAGTAGATATGAATGAAGAATATCATTCATTATTGGCAAACAAGGATAATTTTAGGGGCGAATGTTCGCCCTTTAGCGAAATTAAGGGGTTTTAAATTTTTAGTGGGTGAATATTTTGTATCATAGGACATTTTTACAAATCACCTCAAATAGCCCACCTTATTTTAAGGGAGAGGGTAAAAAAGGTAAATTTAGCCCTTGAAATTAGGACTTACAACCTTCCATTCGCCCATTTTCAAGAATAGGTTTTATTTAAGTGAATCCATTCGCCCATTTTCAAGAACAGGTTTTATTTAAGTGAATCCTATGGGCCAAATACCATATTTATAAAAGAGGTATGGTAAATTAATAAAAATATAAATAAATGAGAGGTATGGTAAATAAATAAAACATTTTTTATATTTACTCCATAAGTCACCTTATATACATGTAAGGGTGTAAACAAATAAAAATATAAGTAAAGTGGAGGTATGGTAAATAAATAAAATGTTTTTTATATTTACTCCATAAGTCACCTTATATACATGTAAGGGTGTAAACAAATAAAAATATAATTAAAGTGGAGGTATGGTAAATAAATAAAACGTCTTTTTATACTTACTCAAAAGATATGGTAAATAAATAAAAATACAAATAAACTAGACGTATCGTAAATAAATAAAACCTCTTTTTATATTTAGTCCATAACCCTCGTTCTATTTATGAAGGCTCAAGAAAGAGGTTTTATTTATGTGAATCCTATGGGCGAAATACCATATTTGTAAAAGAGGTATGGTAAATTAATAAAAATATAAATAAACGAGAGGTATGGTAAACAAATAAAACATTTTTTTATATTTACTCCATAAGTCACCTTATATTTAAGAACACTCAAAAAATGGGTCATATTTAGGTGAAACCTATGGCCAAAATACTATGGGACAAATACCATGGACTAGATTGTTATTAATACCATGCAAAAAACCATTATTAACCCTAATATTAGAATTAATAAAAACAAAAATGGCACATGGTATTGACCCATGGTATTCACCAAAATGGCACATGGTATTGACCCATGGTATTCACCTGGAATGTAGCCTATTTAAATGGGGGAATTAAACCAGCATGTAGCCTATGCTAAGATTCACTAGGACTTTACAAAGTTTTATTATTTAGTGAAAGACTCGCCAAGATCTTACAAGATTTTATAATTGAGTAAAATATTCGCCATGCCTGGTGAGAGATTCGCCAAAAAATTATATATACATATTATATTATTGATAAAATAGCCTTCCATTTTTCCTATATACCATGGAGATTCGCCCATTTATTATATTTATAAATTTAGGGGGGGTTCTTAAAATTTTCCCTGTTGGCAAATGATACATGGGATCTTGTTCCTCTACCAAAGGGACGAAAACTTGTTAGATGCAAATGGGTTTACAGAACCAAGTATGGACCAGATGGGAAAGTTGATAAACATAAAGCTCGTCTTATTGCTAAGGGTTTTTCACAAGTTGAAGGCATTGACTACACTGAAACCTTCTCCCGTGTTGCCAAAATGAACTCTATCCGCCTTGTTCTTTCCCTTGCTGCCTCTTTCAAATGGGAAGTCCATCAGATAGATGTTAAATCTGCTTTCTTGCATGGGGACTTGCATGAAGAAATCTATATGGAACAACCTATTGGATTTATCCAAACAGACTCTAGCCTTGTATGTCGGCTTAAGAAATCCCTTTATGGTCTCAAGCAAGCTCCTCGAGCTTGGTATGCCAAAATGGATAACTTTCTTTTAGAAAATGGCTTTTTTAGGTGTCATTCTGACAATACTGTCTACACCAAGAAAGTGGGCAAGTCTCTTATCATTCTTGTTCTTTATGTTGATGATCTTATCTTGACTGGTAGTGATCCAAACCTTATAAACCATGTGAAGTCTAGCCTTAAAAGGAAGTTTGAAATGACAGACTTAGGACATTTACATTATTTTCTTGGTCTTCAAGTCTTGCAGTCCAAGGAAGGTATTTCCCTTTCCGAGTCCACGTATGCCTGTGATATTCTATGCCATTTTCACATGGAAGACTGTAAGCCAGCCCCTTCTCCCTTTCAGTCTGGAGTCAAAATTTCAGTCACTTGTACTTCTCCTGAAGTTGATGCTACCTTATACCGTCAACTTGTAGGAAAACTTTTGTATCTAACCCATACTCGTCCTGACCTTTCCTTTGTTGTTGGCCTTGTTGCTCGGTTTATGCAAAACCCACATGAAAGTCATTGGAAAGCAGCTAAAAGAATACTTCGTTATGTTCGAGGTACAGTTCAGTTTGGGATTCATTACAGTGTCGAAGCAACTCCTCTATTGGTTGGTTTCACTGATTCTGATTGGGCTGATGACCCTGATGATCGGAAGTCTACTGCAGGTTATGTGTTCACTCTTGGTTCAGGACCTATTACCTGGGCTTGCAAGAAACAAGGTGCCATTTCTCTTTCTTCATCAGAAGTAGAGTATCGTGGTGCCATAGAAGCTAGTAAGGAAGCCTTGTGGTTTCGTCAGATCCTGTCATAGTTTGGCTTTCAGCAGCAACATCCGACTACACTTTGGTGTGATAATCAAAGTGCCATTCAACTATGCAAAGATCCAGTCCAACATCAGCGCAGCAAACACATTGAATTGCACATGCACTTCATCAGAAAGATCATTCACGACCATGTTCTTGAAGTGCAATATTGTTCAACAGATGATCATGTTGCAAACATCTTTACAAAGGCTCTCACAGAGGTGAAGTTCACTAAACTTTGATTTATGGTTGGAGTTCAGGAAGTTGTCACTAAAGGGGGATAGCCTCTAGTGCCTCCTTCCTTCTCCTATTGTGTCATATTTGTAAATCCTTCAATCCTATCCCAAGTTGTTCTTAAGGGGGGATGTTAGGATATTCCGACACATAGGAAATAGTTAAGTATAACTTGGTCTAGTATAGAGTTAGGTAAAGTGTGTTTCTTTAATATGTACATTTTGTAACTTACAATCCGACGGTCACGATATGTAGTGATCGGACAGTTCATTCTCTCCTCGGTATTACCGACACTTGATCCGTGGCTTAACACCCGATTGGTCCATGATCTCTATTTAAAGAGCATGGAGGGTCATTTGTAGGTTAACTGTTCATGAGAGAAGCTTATGTAAAATTTCATTCTTTTATTAATAAATTGCCTGAAGTGGCCGCGTTGGCTCAGGCAGTGGACTGTTTCCCTCTTTGAGGGTTTTAACCACGTCAAAATACTGGTGTATTGATCTGTGATCTGTGTGTGAGCGGTGTCCTTTGGTGTTCTGTCTGAGGAACTTACCCTGTAAATTCCTACAAGAACAACAATGCATTCTTGGATAAAAATGGTTGTTGGTACTGGATAAAAGATTTAGGCAGATTGGGTGAGTATAGGCATTTTCCTTATGTAGTTGGTGATCAATTGTGTATAATCAAAGTTATCAATTGTTTATAATCAAATAAGGAAGACCACTTGCTGAGTAATATTTCCCTTGCTATTTTGTATATTGTGAATCAAACCCTACATTTTACCGAGTTTACTAGTGCACAAAAATTGAACATTTATACTCTCCATCTTCCCCATCTAAGGGAAATGTGATAGAAAAGCTACAGAGGTTTATAGCAATATAATTAATCCTAATCTAATTTGTTACAAATACCTAGTGCTTAAAAATAAATAGAAGCCACCTAATGTCCAATTGCAATAGTTGTTGTGGGCAAGGCAGTCCTCTCAATTGTTAAATTTAACAGCCAACAAGTATTTACTATTTAGTATAAAACAACGGTCTCATGGTTGCTTCTTGCGCTTTCATTCATTTCTTGTGACAAATTTTGTATAGTTTCAGTGGTTTTAGATTAAGTTTTGAATTTTGGCTACCATGCCAAATAATAGTGATTGAGCATTGCAACTAGCATCTCATAGCATTGCATAAACATACAATTTGTTTCACAGGCATTCATTATTCCTTAAGTTGTTATCATTCTTGTTTGTAATTTTCTCTTAAACCATTAAATAATGTTGAATTAGTGTTTCCCCATTCATGTCCAAACTTATGTTAATACATTTTAGTTCGTGTGCAGGCATGGTCGCAGCTTTGACAAATGTGAGTGCTACAAGCAAGTCTGTCTATTTTTCTCACTGCACATCAGAGATGATCTATATAACACATTTGTTGGCAGAAGAGCCTGAGAAATTGACAGGTCCACTTCTAGCTAATACATATGTTACATTGCTGAAGGGAAGAAATGCGTGGTATGGTCAACGGATTGCAAAGGGAGAAGTTAGGCCAGACATAGGGGACAACATACAAGAAAATGGAATGATACAAGTTTAAATCCAATTTTGAGCTCAGCCAATATTTTTCTTTTTCTCTTTTATTTATTGTTGCAATACATGTTTCATAGTTTAAATGAGACATAGCAACCACAAAGTGGGAAAATTGCGTTTGGAAAGCTTCCAAGGAGACCCATAAGCTTTTTAGCAGTCCTTGGCATGCTTTAAAAGTAAGTTCATAATCCAAAGATGGCAGAGTATTTAAGGTTGGAAATGTAGTATCAAATTCCATATTGCAAAAACATGAATGGCTACTTTCTGTTTTTGATAATATAGGGTGTATCAGTCATGGAAGCATTCTATGAATTTCTTTGCAAACCAAGTTTAGGTATCATGCACCTAGAGAGGAAAAAGGAGGTGGTTCCTCTGGAGCTATGTCCCATTCTTAAGACTCTGTACAATATCCTTATAAAAAAGGTAATAATTTTCTGTTTGCTTGTAAGGTTTCAATGTAGAACAATCTTGGTACGAATGTCATATCCAAAAAAGTTGTCTTGCGAAAGTGTCAATAGGACATCTCATTCCCTTTCCCCTAAACATGATCAAAGTTTATAATTTTTGAAATCTTGGTACGAGCAATAATTTATATTCTACATTTGAGAAAGGATTGACTAGAGCAATTTTAACCTCTTAATGCAGGGAAGCATCAGCAGACGCTATATTACAAGCCTTGAGAGATGAGAATATGTATGATCGACATCATCGTATTGAGATTGCTTCAATAGATAAATGCTCCATGCTTCATTTGCCATGCACTCCGAAGACAATCCAACTTGACAGAGAGTCAATTCTAGAGTGTTAAGATAATAAATTACCATATTTTGTGAGGGGGTGCTAATGTCGTCAGAGATTTTCTTTAGTGACCAAAAATACAGTTGGCCCTTCATTTGAAGTATTTTGTCATGATTGTGTAACTGCACAATTTTTATTTTGATCGATAGAACAACAATGCATTCTTGGATAAAAATGGTTGTTGGTACTGGCTAAAAGATTTAGGCTATGGAGTGTGCTATTGGTTTCTATGTTTATCACTTTGTAAGCATGGAAGTGAACTCTTCACTCATCATGAGGGCAAATGGAATAACAACAACAATGTGTGAAGACTCACTTTCCCTGCCGATGATTGAAGAGTTCACTAAAACTGAAATCATTAGTGTCATTTTTTTCTTATATTTATGTATGTCAATTTTTTTCTTATATTTATGTCTTACGGCGTTTCCTTTGCAGCATGTGGTGCAAATGCTAGTTTACTTAGTACGAACTTATTTTGGTTGGAAGCTCGAGGCGTATTTAAGTTCTTAATGAAATATGAAATAATGTCTTAATGAAAACCTTCCATCCCACCTACTTGGCATTGCAGTTGTGCGCCACATTACTATTTGCATGTGACTTCACGGGGCTTGTAAGAACTTTTCTTGTTAACGATTGAGATTTCAAGGTTCGATCAGATGATAGGAGTTCATTAGGGTAAGTCAAAAACCTACTACCAAATTTAGACTTTGATTTTTTTAATTCATTTTTTTGGCTTGGCCAGAAGGCCACTGTGCAACAACCCTTTGAACTCTTAACCAACATCATTATGTTGACAATGAGTTATGTTTTCTGTTACACCTGAATGTTTTTTTAGAGTTGGGAAACTTGTTTCAATGGTTCTTGCGTTTTCGGGAGCTTACGTTCTTTTTTTAGAGTTATGGTAACATTCATTTTTCAGAGCTACAATGGAAGCTTGGGAAAGTTCTGGGAGCTTTGAAGACTATTTTTTTTGGAGTTCCCTGTGATTGGGGAATACAAAGTGTGTAGACAAATATGTTGAACTACCCACAAAACCTTAACACCAATATCCTTAATTGAGAAACTAGAGCGATCTCTTGATAGGTTAAAGAAGTGTGTGGCACCTCTATGTAAGGGCGATATGTGGGATGTCATGGTGAATAGTATTTCTTTTGTTGTTTATGTATATATATGACAAAAGATTGTGTGTGCATATTCTATGTGGCAGTCAATGCTTAAACATTAGAGTTGTTTTACTTTTTCTCTTAAGAATAACTAGAGAAACATCTTGTCTTGACTACGAACCACACTTGTTAGTTCAAAACGCGTCGACAAATGAATTTTAATGTGATTATCACCAAAACCTTGTCTCAAAAATATGTAAAATTGTTCCTTTGTATTTTTAAACCAAATTGTTTTAAAGAATCGTCATGTGTCATAATGAACTTTACATTTTAATATTTTATATATATATATAAGAGAGCGGGAGAGAGACACCCAAAAAATATATTTATATACAAGAGAGATTATATATTTATTATTTAAATTGATTTTAATATTTGAATATTTTGATTCAGTACTAATTTTGATTATTATATAAATTATATAATTAAAAAAGTATTTTTTATTTTTTTATTATATAATATTACCACTTCTAATTAGCCATTTCCTATAAATTTTAGGAAAACTTCTAACAGTTCTAGACACCCCTCTACACCCATTCCCAGCCTTCCCACTTTCCAAAAACTCATACATTCCCACTTTCCAAAAACTCATACAACATAGATTATTTTCGTTTTTCGTTAAAGCAGTAGCATATGGAGATTCAACCATGGCCATACTGTATAGTGTTTTCCTTTTATTTTATCATGACATTCGGGTTGATGCTTCAATTTTTTGTTCCAGTTTACTTGTATTAGCTTGTTATGAGATTTACCTTAACCTTTGACTTTTCGTAGTGCTTAACAGTATTGATGCGGTGTCAGGGGTAGCCCTGTCCGCGGGGACATGAAAGGAATGGAATTCTTATTCCACGATGGCTAAACTTCAGGTCACAATTTGTTAGAATTGATTCTTGTGAATTCATGATCAAATGCATTGCTTTCATTACAAGTATTGACTTAATTTATAGATTTGTGCCATGTAAGTCGAATTTAGACTCAATTGATCTGCACCGTATTGTTTTTTTTCTTAATTTAAATTAAATTCGTGGCAAAGACATCTCTAGTGGTTCCACTATCACTATTAACAATTTCATTCTGTTATGCTAAAATATTCTCTTAATATCTCCAGATTAACCAAGCACTGACATGCACGTTTTACTTAGGTATACCTCTCTCGTGAAACTCTTTGTTTTGGTTCTTATACAAATTCCATGTTGCCATATATCAATTCTCAGTGGCTTCTTTTATGACTATAGGTATATATCTTACCTAAATGTTTACTAATCGATATAATAACTGAGAAGAAGAAGAACCAGAAATTTTACACATTAAAATATTTGATGTTTTGGGTTCAACATTACTTATATTTTCCTAATTGTATTTATCTGTTCATAATTCGTACAACGTGAACAAAAAAATTCTCAGACTACTTGATAATAGATACCATCACCTCGCGTGGATTCGTTTCTTGTTTATTCCAATCGTTTAGCAATGTAGTTATCAGGTGGATGTTTTCAGAAGTTCGAAAAGTTTTCAGTGGAGTGAAAGGTCAAGTTCTCCCCGCTATTTAAAACAAAATGCTTCTTCCTTGGATTTGATTATTCAGGCGCAAAATCTTAGTCTCTACGGTTCTTATAAAATTCAATTTTATTTGTAATATTAATTGACGGAGTTTAGTTTCCCATTTAAATCCTTATCATTATACTTAAAAGAGAGAAATATACTGCAGGGATTCGCCAATGCAGTGATGCATTGTGGCTATTTTTTTTTCAGAGAGAAATCTTTATCATATGGCTGAAACCCATAGATTAAAATTGATATGGCCGAAGCCAGCAGAATACGGCCGAAGCCAGCAATTATATACTGCATAGCCGTCACGAATACGAATTTCGCAGATGCGAGAGGGTCTCCGCAGGGATCGAACACGGCTGGGAGTGCGAAAGCCATCCGCCCCAGCCGTCATGTCATGCACGTCGAGTGCATGGCTATTATATGATACATGAACAATTCGAGAACAAATAAAAGCGACGTGTAAATTTATGGGTAGGGTGGTGATATATCGGATTAAACTGTATTGTCTAAAGAAGCCTGGCGTGGGATTTTATAGAGTGCGGATCTATGAAACAAAAAAGCATGGAAGGCCATGGATAGGGCGGCGAGGATGGAAGGCGTCATGGACAACAGTGCCTCAACCGATCACCAGGCGAGCTGGTGGAAGATCATCTGATCAATCAATAGATTATGATGAACGACTAAGACCAAGCATATTCCGGGCATATTAGAATCTGTTTGCCGAATTAAATAAAAAAATAAAAAAACCAATAACCCTTCCTCCACTTGACGTTGAAATAGATACCGCCTAATTAGAAATGTCTACATCAAAACTATTCAAAAATGAAACATTTCAATGTGTTTCCTTTATTTAATAAAACATTTTATTTTTATGCAATATATTTTGTATTTAAAATTAATAAGTAGAATTTTGGCATTACTTATAAAATATTTTACCTTCGTAATAAAATTGGTATTTGGTATTGTTTTTCACAGATTCTTTTCAATATTTGTAGACATGAATTTATATCACTACATAAGATCTTGGAAGCTATTGAAGATTTTTTTGGGATTTGTGGCTTAAAAATTCAGGGCCTTTGTGAGTGCACCTTCAATGCCTCATATCCTCATCATACATCGTCGCTTGGGGTCATACATTTCAATCCCTTTTGTGGATGAAAATCATGATGCCCCATCAAGAAACATCGATCGAGGATTCACCACTTCATGATTTAGCCATGCCTCTTCAAGAGCTAATAGCCATGTAGGAACATAGGCACACTCTAGGGAAAATGCAGCTAGATATATGCTTTCAATTGCCCAAATTTTCAGGCCAAATGAATGGAGAGGTTGTCAATTCCTGGCTCCATAGTCTCTCCACCTATTTCAAAACATGTCTCGCGATGGAAGAGTGCATGAAGCTTCAAATTTCCAGTTGGAGGGCCTGGCGGAAACATGGTGGGATACTTAGCTCAAGAATATATCCTTAGCTGTCGAGCTTGGAAAAACAATAAAGACCAGATCCGCACGTATCACATCTTGGGATGACTTCTGCTGTGCTCCTTAAGAGAATGCTTTTGTCCCCCAGATATCTCCAAAATCTCTTTGCCAAATGGTTTCAACTCTAACAACTGCCAAATCAATCATTCAAAGCATACATTGATGTTTTCTACAAATTGTGCATTCAAGTCCATATTTGTAGGAATTTACATGGTAAGTTCCTCAGATAGAACACCAAAGGAGACCAACAATGTAAACTTTGAAACGGGAACTATAAACTCAAAACGGGAACTCTGGCCCAAAAATCCCAAAAAAACATCAAAAACAGTGCTAAAAACGAAAAGTGTGTATACTGGAACGATGTTTTTTTTTTAGGTGCCAATTTTGAACGTGTTTTAAAAATGGTGGTGACTACGAAATTTACTACGAAATTTTCGTGCAAAATATAGCTTCAAAACGAAAGTGATGCTACTGGAATAACGTTTTTTTTTTTAGGGTCAATTTTCAAACTTTTTAAAAAATGCTAATAAAACCAATTTTTTATGTCTCAAACAAAGTTAATTTTTAAGGAAAAAACACATTAATGTTTCTGGTAGAATATCATTTTTCTTTCCTAAGTATAAATTTAACATGTTTTCAACCACACCATGTTAGATACAAAAGAAATTGAAATTTTTTCAACTATAAAATTAAAAAACCATGACATTATGAACAAAGTATATCACTCAATGAAATCAAAAGTCTTTATTTGTATACTGAATAAAACAGACATTATATCTCTAATTTGATATTGCATTGTAGATATTTAAACAATAAAATTTATCATACTTAAAACATAATCCAACAACATAAAAATGCTTCATAACTTCTCATTTAACAACATATGGAAAACATTAATTTTATTTGAAGATATGATGCATACATCAGTTATATAATATGTCTTAAACAATTATTCAAAATCACTCATATTTTCTTACACACCATCACAATTCACATCTTCAGATGAGTGACTGGATGCTGACGAAGATGTTCCATATTCTTCTCTTTCATCAACTAGTGCCCCATCTGAGTCCACATGCATGCCAAATATTCCAGGTTTCAAAAGTCTTCTAGATCTACGACTGGTTTCAGCAGACTCCCATGTCAACACTATTTCTTCTCGTAACAACCTTTTCAGAATCTCTATCGTCTTGAAGCGAAGAGTTCCTCTCTTTGTTAAATTGAAGTCATAAACAAGTATGTCAACATCATCCAATTGTAATATGTCTGTGCGGCGGCGATTTATATTTGTACCCTTTCTTTTTCTTTTTCCACCATTTTTTTGACCGTCTCTGGCTTATACACACCATTGAATGGGTGTGTATTTGTGGCATACCATTGTACTTCAACACTTGTAACATCCTCATTTTCTGTAAAGACCTTTATAACTTTAGCAACCCAAAATGGATAGCCTTTGGGATCTCCATCTCCTAGCACTGCAATCATGCAACCCTCTTTAATATCATGTACTGAACCCCTATAAAGGTCTTCCATGGCTTCACGTTGTGCACGAGATCTTCTGGAACCAATATACATCTCTCTTTCCATTGCCTGTGAAGAATTAATAATACCTTGAGTTTGTTGCTGTTCAACAATGTTTACTTCCTCTTGTTCATTCGACACATTTTGTGGCCAAATAAATGGATTTTTCAAAGGTATATCTTCATTGGTTGTTGTTGAAATGATATCACTTTGATTATTGAAAAATGACTCCCACCAAACTGAATCAGTATTTTTGAGGACGGACGGACAAACCAGTAGGTTGTGAGTTAAAAGTGAAGTCAAAGAGACGTGAGCCTTTAGTATCCTTATGCCAATCATCAACATTCCAATAAAAGGATAAAGAATGCTTAGTGTCCTCCCATTCTCATAAAATGATATTCATCTCATATAATTGTGCCGTTATATTATTTTATGTTACTCAATATTTTCAATTATATTAAAATAAAATAAAAATTAATTAAAATATTTTGGATGAGTTAAATCCTATTACAATAAAATAAAAAAATTAATAATTATAATTATTAATTAAAATATTTTGATTTGGTAAATTACATAAAAAATAAGAATATATAGTAATGGATTGCAATACTAAAGTATTTTTATGGATTTTAAATTATGTGAGTAAAAATCTAGTTATATTAAATGCTAGTGTGACTTATATTAGATATGATTTGTATGATTTTGAGTATTTAAATGTTTCTACATCTAATTTATCCAGACAAATATTAAACATGTAATCATTTCAAAACTTTTTTTACAAGATAAGAAAATCCATTTCAAAACTTACAATAATTAGCAAAAAAAAAAAAAATAAAAAAATAAAATAAATAATTATAATTATTAATAATTAAATTAATTTAAATATATCTTAATTTTAAATTTATCAAATTCTAAATCGATCAAATTTTTGGATGTGTAATTTTTTTCTAAATTTTTTATACTTTAAAATTTTTAATCCCCTCGTCCCTTTGATAGATCTGAACTAAAACCAATATAAACGAAAATTAAAACAATAAAGACCAAATATGACCATTAATATTATAAATATGAAAATGAAAAAATAAAAAATATGAAAGGCAAACGTAACTGAATATGATAGTAATTATTATAAATATGGCATACGAGAGCAATTTGAGTGTGTGAGAGGTGAGATGGTGTATTAATAATTGCACGGTTCAAGAGCAAAGGGTTCATCCATCCGTCCCTCCACCCACACACCCAGCATCTATCTGTAATTATATATGGAAGGCAAAAGATTTCTGTGGGACGTCTGGCCTCTCTCTTGAATCCTTATTGTCCATTTTCCAGGTAAATCTGCAATTTTGTAATCTTTCCATTACCAGTGTCGGCCGGTCGGAAATCTGCAATTTTGTAAAGCTTTCAATTGCCAGTGTTGGTCGGTGTGGATTTTTTCCCATGAAATTTAACTTATGGAATGAATTAATGAGATGGTCAAATTCATGGTAGTTCTGGCGTGTAGCTGTTTCAGAATCATTTTCACATGCCTTTGCCTATTGTGAAGTAAAATGTTGGAAAATAATAAATATGATAGCTATTTTCTGTGCCATTTCTTTTTCTTCTTATGAAAGATCAAGAAATCAAGAGTTTCGACTGTGATCGATTCTTTAAGTTATGTTATTACGTTTACATTATGCTTCTCATAATTGAGAAACGACTCTGATTTTCACGTCTCCAAGACTAATGATGAATATAACAAAACAAAGATAAATTATATTCTGGAGACTGCATTAACATAGAGCCATGTACATAGCAAAGATTCACAATACCAAGCGTCGGGATTTCAATCTGGTTCTGGGATCCCACTGCTGCTTATTTTAAGATTGTTATGTCCAGCATGTCAAAAAGGCGAATAGAAGAAGCAGAACAAGCAAAACTTCTGAGCAGATCTACTATTTCCATGAGATTTACTAGTTGAGTCCCTCTGTCAGTCTGTCTCTCGCACATTAACTTCTGTAAATATCAAAAACATATGCCAAGTCCTCGCTGTTTTCTTTTCTATATGGTACTGAAATGCCCCGCCCCGCGCGACCGGCGGCAGGTCGATTTCGGGAATCAACCCGCCACCGGTCGGGCGGGGCGGGACAGCCCGGGGGTGGCTCTGCGCGCGGCAGCGCCACCCCCGGGCCGCCCGCCCCGCCCGACCGGCGGCGGTCGATTCCCGGAATCGACCCGCCCATTGGGCCCTAAGAACGCGTAAGTTCCACTTATTACCGTGTCCGTGGAGAACTTTTCAAATCACTGCTTTGCCATTTTAGCAAGGTAAATAAAGCGTACTCTGGCTCTTTTAAGTTTGGTTTTTTGGGGACATATTTTTGCACGAGATTTTGTAGAGGTAAGTGGGATTTGTATAATATAGTTAATATAATTCACATGTTCAAGAAATGTATAGTCTGCATAATTTATATCCATGAGATATATCTATTTAAATTTTAAATATATTTTTAAATAGAATAAATTAAAATTATTAAAAAAAAAGGTGTTTTATTGTTTTTTAGAAATTTTTTAAATAATTAATTTTCAAAAAAAACTATAAATATTAACTTAAATTTATTTTAAATTTAGATTTAGATTTATTAAGTACTGATTAAATCTCTTAAGACCAAATTTTTTTTATTGAGTACAAAATTTGAAAAAATGTTTGCATCTTGAAACTGTCTAGACATTTGATAAATTTGGAGTTAAGATAGATTTCGAGTTACACTTAAATTTGGAGTTAAGATAGATTTCGAGTTAAGATGGATCTATGGATTTTAGTGTGTTTTTTTGGGAGAAACAATCTTCCATGAGTATAGCTTCTTTGAGTTCTCAATTATCTAGTTGTACATGATGTAAATTGATACATGAAATCCTCCAAAGTTCATTGCATCCAAACAAAATCATAGGGTCAATGTGAAGTACTACTTCCACTAGGTGTGGGATCATATACATGATCATATTCCTCATGAAATATCATAAAAAGAATAATATGTTGATTCCTTTAAGAAATTAATTGTTATGGGAGTTTGAATGTCCAATATTGTTATTTCCATGATCACTAAGCCCACGAGCATCAACATGACTTTAAATTGGTTAATTTAAAGGAAATTAAATGTTATGGGAGTTGGTATGTCCAGTGATATTGTTATTTCCATGATCACTAAGCCCACAAGCATCAGCGTGACTTTAAATTTGTTGATTCCATAAATTATATATCAAGTTTTATTGATTGGATAATTGATTAATAGTAAATTAAATTTATATAGAAAAATTATGTATTAAATTAAGTTGTGAATTTTCCAAAAATTATAAAGCAACATATATTTCATAGTTAAGGTTTCTTGATTTTTCCATTTTACCTTTTTTTTTTTTAATTTCTTTAATAATAAACTAAACTTCATTTTTCTTCTCAATAAAAATTTGTTAATATTTATTTAAAAAAAATCTCAATAAAGTGAACTTTAAAATTACAATATTCATTTAATTTTTTACCCAAAATAAAGTATGAATACAATCATAATCATAAGTAACTGTAATTTATAAATTAAATTACAAACAAATTAATCAAATAGCATATAAATAGCATTTAGAACAAGAGGGAAAACATAAAGAAAAATGGGTTATTTTTTCACAAGGGATTCTCAACTAAGAATGTTGTTTTCAAACTCTATGAAAAAACATAAACATAAAAGCCATATGTTGCTTCATTATATACACTATTCAAAATACTTAAAATATATATAAACTAGGAAGTAAAAGGCCAAAAAAAAATGAAAAAAAAAATCATAATTAAGTGGTGATGAAAAACCAAAAAAAAAACTATAAAAACTATTCACATTTTTTTCATGAAAATATTAGATAGTGTTTTAATTTTCAATAAATATTTAATGAGAATAGTATTACGGCTGGATAAAGGATAAGTCACTTAGGGAATTGATACACTCCATAAAATGGTTTTATTTATGGAGGTACCATCCATAAGAATTGTATTGTGCACAACTTAAGTACCCAATTAAATTATAGAGACATGAAATTTTCAAAAAATTAAAATCCATTTATACATTAAAAAATGTAATTTAAACAATGAAAAAATACATTTTCTGTGTGTCTATATATATCTTTTAGAAAATATTGTGGAAGATGACAATGATGAAACTCTAGAGGACAAAGGGTTTGTATTACGTGACATTGTTGATTAAATTTAAGTTATACCTGGAAATCAAGCTTTGCAATGTTTTGACTCTGACATTTCATGAAAAGAATAATCAATGAATTAAAGTTGTTATGTGTTCAATATTTGTAATTTGTGATTTTCGCATTGATTTTTAAGTTAATTATTATTTTTTGAAAAAAAAGTTGTTATTATTATTTTTTTGACATGAAATTCATAAAAAAAACTATTATTTAACCATTTTTAGTTAATATTTTTGTATAAAAATTGTGATTTTGACATGTTAATTCTAGCAAAAAATTATCAAAACGTTTAGTTTTTTTGTTATATTTATGTTAAAAATGGTTATTTTTATGTCCATTGTTAAAAACTGTTGTTTTTTAGAAACAATTATTTCATGTGGATTGAAAAAGTAATTAAGGATGTATAAATATGTAGATTATCTAAAATTCAAACTATCGACTTTCTAATTTAAAAACGCAAAACAATAAAAACCCCCCTAAAAATAAAATAAAATAAGATAGAGAACAAGAAAATATGAATAAAATGACGACTTCAAAAACTATCAAATTTAGAAAATAATTTTTCACATTTCACACACTAGAAAATTAAAAGTCAAAAAATAGGTCTTTTAAAAAAAGGGTGTGATGCAGAATACTCACTTTTTAAAATCAGCATGAAAATCACTACCATTCTAAAACTTGATTTCATCCTTGAACATGAAAAAAAATTAAAGTTCCAAAAACCATGTTCTAAAAAAAACATGTGTATTTTGCATCACCACTTTTGAAAATCGGGTCATTTTTTTGCTGTCTCTACGAAACGGGTAACAGTATCAGTTCCCGTTTCAAAGTTTACATTGTTGACCGCTCACAAACAGATCAATACACTAGTATTCTTGACGCGGTCAAAGACTTCAAAGAGGGAAATAGTCCATGGCCCGAGCCAATATGGCCACTTTAGACAATTTATTAATAAAAGAAAGAAAATTTACATAAGCTTATTTCATGAATGGTCACCCTACAAATGACCCTCCATGCTCTTTAAATAGAGATCATGGACCAATCGAGTGCTAAGCTATGGATCAAGTGTTTGTAATATCGAGGAGAGAATGAATCATCAAATCACTTCATGTCTAGAACATATCATGACCGTCAGATTGTAAGTTACAAATGTACATAGTAGAGAAACACACTTTACCGAACTCTACACTAGACCAAGTTATACTTAACTACTTCTTATGTGTCAGAATATCCTAACATCCCCCCTTTAGAAAAACTTGGGATAGGATTGAAGGATGTACAAATATGACACAATAGGAGAAGGAAGGAGGCATTAGAACCTATCCCCCCTTAGTGACAACTTCTTGAACTCCAACCATAAATCGAAGTTTAGTAAACTTCGCCTTTGTGAGAGCCTTTGTAAATATGTCTGCAACTTGATCATTGATTGAACAATATTGCATTTCAAGTGTTATATCTATGATACCACTTGTTATATATCTCACCCAAAATATATATGAAAATACAAATAAACCCAAAAAATGATAAGATCTGAATATATATAGAATGCTTCTCTTTATTGATCAAACCCTTAAGGTAGGGCAACACCATACATTCACTCCTTAAGGAAGGAGAACACTCCACAAGCCATATGCCTGTTCATACAATATTCCTCGACACCTCTCAACGGGGAGTCTCTAGTCTCTATATAGGCCTCATATATACAATACCATGGTTCCCTCAATACCATCTATCTAATAACATGGGCTTATTACATTATTGTTAACTACTTGTCGTCCCTTACATGATATGTGCTAACCACCTTATTTATTACTATGGCCCATCCCATTATTACATTATTCCCTTGGGTACCTCCCTTTGTACCCCATATTATCCCCCCTAGGCATACTACATCAAGAGCATGGTAATGAATGCGCTTTCCGGTGAAATGCATGTGTAGTTCATTGTATTTGTTGCGCCGATGTTGGACTGGATCTTTGCATAGTTGAATGGCACTTTGATTATCACACCAAAGTGTAGTCAGATGCTGCTGCTAAAATCCAAACTCTTACAGGATCTAACGAAGCCACAAGGCTTCCTTACTAGCTTCTACGATGCCACGATACTCTCCTTCAGCTGAAGAAAGAGAAATGGCATTTTGTTTCTTCAAGCCCATGTAATAGGTCTAGAACCAAGAGTGAAGACATAACCTGCAATATACTTTTGATCATCAGTGTCACAGCCTAATCAAAATCAGTGAAACCAACCAGTAGAGGAAATTCTTCTACACTGTAATGAATCTGAAACTAAAATGTAGCTCAAACATAACGAAGTTTCTTTTAGCTGATTTCCAATGAATTTCATGTGGGCTTTGCATAAACTGAGTAATAAGTCCAACAACAAAGGAAAGGTCAGGACAGGTATGGGTCAGACACAAAATTTTTCCTACAAGTTGATGGTATAAAGTAGCATCAACTTCAGGGGAAGTACAAGTGACTGAAAGTTTGGCTCCAGACTGAAAGGGAGAAGGGGTTGGCTTACAATCTTCCATGTGAAAGTGGTGTAGAAGATCGCAGGTATACTTGGACTAGGAAAGGGAAAGAATTTCCTTGGATAGCAAGACTTGAAGACCAAGAAAATAACACAAGTGTCCTAAGTCTACCATTTCAAGCTACTTTTTAAGGCCGGACTTCACATGGTTTATAAGGTTTGGATCACTACCAGTAAGGATAATATCATCAACATAAAGAACTAGAATGATAAGAGACTTACCCACTTTCTTGGTGTCGACAGTATTGTCAGAATGACACCTAGAAAATCCAATATCTAAAAGAAAGCTATCCATTTTAGCATACAAAGCCCTAGGGGCTTGATTGAGACCATAAATGGATTTCTTAAGCTGACATACAACACTGAAGTTTGTTTGTATAAATCTAGGAGGTTGTTCATATAGATTTCTTCATGCAAGTCCACATACAAAAAGGCAGATTAACATCCATCTGATGGACTTCCCATTTGAAAGAGGCAGCAAGGGAAAGAATAAGGTGAATAGAGTTCATTTTGACAATAGGGGAGAAGGTTTTAGTATAGTCAATGCCTTCAGCTTGTGAAAGACCCTTAGCAACAAGATGAGCTTTATGTTTATCAAATTTTCCATCTGGTCCATACTTGGTTCTGTAAACCCATTTGCATCTAACAAGTTTTCATCCCTTTGGAAGAGGAACAAGATCCCATGTATCATTTGTCAATAATGAACGATATTCTTCATTCATAGCCACATTCCAATCTGGATGGCCTAAAGCTTCTGCAAAGGTGTCAAGATCATAATTTGTTGAAGCTTGAGCCAGTAAAGAAGAGGCTCTATAGAACTCAGAACCTATACGTCGTTGATCTTTAGTATCACCTACAAGAGCACCTGCTGCATCCCGAGTAGCATGGACCCATTTTTGAAGCTAAGCAGTTGAAGGAGGATCTTGAGAAGGTGGGGGAGGATTGTCATCCTCGTTGTCATCATCTGAAGAAGAAATATTGTTTGGTCAATTCAATGTCTTTGAATTGTCAATCATAAATTGTCAACTAGGGTGCGTAGACTCATGAAGTACAAGTACACAATTTGTGCTTAGAAGCTATTCATTAGGTTGTCATGTATTTGTTAGGATCTAAACTTAAAGTGGATATGGAAGTGGTGTTTATCAATTATAGTAGTGTTGTAATTCTTAGAGATGTTGACAAAGTCTCCTAGGAGTTAATCTCTATCTAATTAGTTTGCAGATGATATGAGAGTGGTCCTACTTGTATTAAATTGTTTTGGGATTTTTTATCCTGAATCTTTATACTGTAGCTTCTAACTTACTAAATGAAAAAAGAAACTTATTCTATCAGCTATGAAGAAATATTTTCTGAACTCAATTGCTTAGGAGACAACTCTCACTCTTTTACTTATTCAATTTTTGCCCAAACAAAATAACCCAAGCAACATTTATATTATGAATTAAACACACTTCAATTATGCTAGATAATAACAAAATGAAATTACCATGTTGTACTAGGTATAAAGAAAATTAAATAACAGACTAAACTAGGTATAAAGCAAATGAAAGTACTTATGCAAATAACAACTCGGTCGTGAAATCATTATGTCATTTTCACACAAAACAACGAATTTGAAGAATGAAAGGAAATTGTATTGCAATTGATTAAAACTTGTCACTGTTTGTAGGGGGCCTCCACATAGTAGTTCATAGCTTCCAATCAACACAACACTTGCACCCAAAACCAACTCTATTCAAACGGAATTCACAAACTGTTCAAAATTACATCATTCAACGTGCACACAAATCACAGTGTGGTCATAGGTTTTATAGTAGGTCTCTTGGCATAACTGCATGAATAATTCAAGCCTAATATCACTATCCTATCTACACTTATATCGTTAAACCTTTGTTTTTCTATTCCGAAAGAAAAACGATAAGGTTTCAATCGATCTCAGGTTTTGTTCTGCACTAATCCGGTGGTTGACTTGGAGTTTGATCGTGATCTCTTGCGCTTATCTTAGCAAATAGTTTCGAGGAGATAGGAAGGGATCCATGAGGAAGCCATCCTCTATCCGTCTACACCATTCACTGCTGACCTGGCACTCCTAAACCTTGCGAACAATGGAGACATCTACAGAAACCTAGATTAGTTGTGGAAATAGACTGATTCGGTAGCCAATTGAAAACTTTAACAAAACAATGGGATATAAAGTTAAATATGAATAAGAAGACATATTATTGCATACCTTCATCAAAACCTGGTGGATATGGCTTTATTTAGGTGGAAAATATATAGGAAAAGAGAGGATCATTAAGCAAAAAGGATGTCATTGTAGGACAATCTTTGGACTCTACATTCCCCCGGACTGTAGATGTTGTATATCCTCATACACTTCTTCCTTTTCATTTGTTTGTGCCTTTTGCTTATCATCTCAAAATGTTTCATTGTTTTCTTCTTTTTGACAGTGATAGACATTTTAGGTTTTCTCATGAGAATTTTGTACTTTAAACTGATAATCTCTCTCCGCATAATTCTGTTTTCTTTCTGTAGTTTTTTGTTTTTCTTATACCACAAGCTTAGATGAAGCATCAGATTGTCGTTGTTTGTAATCTGGATCTCACTTTGTGTCTTCAATGCTTGATTCTCATTTTTGAGATATCTGTTCAATGTTTCTAGTTCAAAGATCTCCTGCTTTAAGATGTTTGAGGCTGATTGTTCATTTACTTGATTTCTCCCTTCTCCAGGGCTCTGAATTGTTTCCTTTGTTGTTGTTTCTTTCTTCTTGAGTGACTCTATATAGTCATAGATTTCATGTTGAGCGGGGTCAGTACCCAGACTATGCATTGTGCTTCTTAAAGTTGAGCTGTATGGTTGTGGTGATGATGTTGGTGACCCTGTTGGAGAATTTCCAGGGCTTTCTATTGGCTCATCCTCTATTGGCTCGTTCTCTATTGGAGTATTCTATATTGGCTCATTTTCAGTTGGCTCATTTTCCTCAAGATTAAAATATTTTGTAGTTTTTGAGGTTGTTTGTGGGATCGTGCTCAACCTTGTGCTCCTCCTCATTCCAGGGGTTTGTATTTTCTACACTTTCCTCTTTTTATTCTTTGATTTTTCTTCTAGAGGAGGGGTCTTAGTTTGTGAGAATTCTTCTTTACTTGGGCTGGCTTTCTTTCTTCTAGGGTTTCCCCTCTTCATTCCTTTATAATAGGAAGCTCTTCTTCTGATACTTTTGTTCGAGTGTGAGGTGATTTTTCCTTTATCAATTTTATGCTTCTCTTCCTCCCTCTGAGGGCCTTGCTGCTACTTTCTTTTTCTGTGGATTTTTGTTCAAAGTGGTTCCTTACTAGGAAACTCTCCCATTTATCCCCTATACTTTGGAGATGAAATTCGACCAATATTTTTATCAGGCCATAATGATACATGGTGTTTTCTATACACTGAATTTTCTTCTGAACGTTTGTAGACATTTTCTTGAGGCTATTTAAGAGAAAAATGGTAGGTTTATCTGATGATCCTCAAGGAGGTGCATCATCATCCTAACGTGATAAAAACATATTTGCCCAAGGCTACCCTCACAAGTGAAAAAATTCTAAAGCACAAGTAATAAGTTTCTCCATTTGTTTTTAAGAGTAATGCTAGGAATACCTCTCTTATAGACCATAGTATCCATGTTCAGATTCTTGAGGAAGACCTTCCAGTCCTTGCTATCAATCCCCCTATTTTTAAACCATTTTTCTCCATTCCTTACCAGTTTAGTAGCCTCAGCGATCATAGAATTTGTTATCGTGGGCTTAATGTCCCCAATTTCGGATTCAATTTCATCGAATGAGTGCGCAAATGTCTTGGTTACTTCCTTGTGTAAGTCGTTAAATTTTTCAATGAATTGCAGCGATTGTCTCCTTTGTAGCAGTTCCCTAGTTTGTGGGTACCCCTCCAAGAATTGCTTCCCTGTTGGTTCAGTTCAAACAATTTTCCCCATTTCGAAGGATGCTTTGCCTAAAAGATTGGCTACCTTGACAAGAAAATGGAGTTGGTAGGGTTTGATGGATGGTGGAAAGATGGAGTGGTTATGAAAGTTTAGAGAATTGTAAGAATAGGGAAGAACAGACAGATTTTCATAGGGATTGTAGGGATGAATTCAACCGTTAGGCACATCTAAACTTATGATTTGGTAATTACTTCGGAAGATTTGGAATAAGGTCGTGACATGAGTTTTTAAGTGGTGGCATATGATATCTTGTTAAGTGGCCATTACCCTTAGGTTATAATGATTTCATTTTAGTACTATATCGTTTTAGTCATATATGCTATATAACCTTCCCTATTGTTAAATTAAAGCAACACGTACCTTTGATCTTGTTTTTCTAACCTTATTTGTTGTCCTTTGATCTCCTACAGCTACCTCACTGTCAAGTGTCCTTTAATCCAAATCACCAAGCATCTTTGTAGACTTAAAAAATTATTAGGTTGCAGAAACTTGTTTTAGCCTTGGAAACTTGTCCAAGTTGCAAAAGTTGTCCAAGTTGTGGAAAGCTATTGATTCGGAAGCGAAGAGAAAGAAGGCTTTAGTAGATGAACTTTATTATTATTATTATTTGTATTTTTATTTTATTTTTTTTTAAAGAAAATTTGAAATGCCTACAAATTGGTTTTCACTTTAATTTTTTTGTATAAACATGGCAACAACATGTTGGTTTTCATGTTTATACAAATTTTTATTATATATATATATATATATATATAATTTATTTATTATATTCTAATTATATTATTTATTTATTTATTTAAGAGCAAATCGAGTAGAAATTTCTAAGGTGGAAAAGAAGAATAATTCTTCCTGACCATCTTCAGTTCTGAATTATCTCGAACATTTTAAAAAATTCCTCTTTCATTAATGGTTTCTGGTAAATCTTGGGTTGATGTCTATTTACTAATAGAGGAGTTTTCTCTTCGTCAATAGTCCTGATTCTAACTACACCATGGTCAAAGACATTCTCAGTTTCATAAGGTCGAAGCCAATGGGTTTGGAATTTCCCTTGAAAATTTCTGAATTTAGAGCAATGCCCAATCTCCCAGATGAAAGTTCCTTTCTTTAATGTACTTATCATGCCATCTTGACCTCTTTTGTTGCACTAAGATGGTTCTATGGAAGGCCTCTTATCTGATTTCATCGATCTCATTTAATTGTGTCATCCTTTTCTTCTGGGATTCTGACAAGTCAAGATCTAACTGGACTACTGTCTTATAGGTCTGGATCTGGAACTCTATCAGAAGTAAGACTTGCTTCCCATATAAAAGTTCATAGGGAGTATGCCCTGTAGTATTCCTCCATGTAGTTCTGTAGGCCCATAAGGCTTCTGGAAGATTTTCCACCTAGTATTTCCAGTGTAGATGTACAGTATTTGTAAGGATAGCGTCAATCACCTTATTTGTGGACTCAACTTGTCCATTGGCTTGTGGATGGTATGGGGTTGACTTCTGATGTTCTATCTTGTATTGGTCCACAAGCTTCTGCATTAGTTTGGATGTGAACTATGTCTATTGATTTGTTACAATTTATCTTGGGACACCAAAATGAGTAAAAATATCCTAAAAAAGAAATGAAACTATAGTATTTTTAGTAGCAAAAGGAAGTGCTTTAGACTCTACCCATTTAGTGACATAATCAGTACATACTAGAATATACTTCTTTTGCTTTGAAGGTGGTCTGATTGGTCCAACAAAATCAAGTGCCCATTTTCCAAATGGTTCGATAAGTACCTGTCATTGCAGTGGCATTTCATTTGAAAGAGTAGGTTTTCCCATTCTCTGACAACTGTCACATCTTTTAACATATTCCTTTGGTGTCCATGAAAATGGAAAGCCAATAATATCCTAAAAGAAAGATTTTGTAAGCAGTTCTCCTGTCAGAAAAATGTCCTCCACATGGCTCATCGTGACAAAATTTTAGTATCTTCGGTATTTCTACCTCTCGAACACATCTTCTGATGATGAGATCTGGTCGTGTCTTATATAATTCTTCATTTATCCATGAATAGGATGTGCTATTGTGGAATATTGTTCTATTTTATCTAGGGGATAAATGAAACGACATTTTTCCTGTGGCCAAATAGTTAGCAATATCTGCATACCAAGGTGATTTAGTAGATACTGCAAAAAGATATTCATTAGGAAATTTATCTTCTATGGGTTGATCATTGTTTTCCTTTTGTATTCTACATAGAAAATCAGCAACAATGCTTTATTTTCCTAGTCTATCTAGAATGGTTATGTTGAATTCTTGTAAAAGTAGGAGCCATCTAGTTATTCTTCCATTGGCGACTGTTTTATTCATCAAGTATCTAATGGCAGAATGGTCTGTGTGAACAAAGGTTTCATAGCTAGTTATGTAATGTTTGAATTTTTTAATGGCATGAACTACAACTAAAAATTCCTTTTCGGTTACAGTATAATTTAACTCTGCAGGAGTTAAATTTTTACTGGTATAATAGATTGCATAAGGAGTAAGATCCTTTTTTCCTAACACAACTCCTAAGGCTGAATTTGAAGCATCTGTTGAGATATGGAAAGGCAATTTCTAGTTCGGTCCTTTTAAGATGGGTGCTTCAGAAATTCTCTTTTTCAAAGTTTCAAAGGCAGGTTGACATTTGGAATCTCAATTGATTTCACAGTCTTTGGTGAGTAGTTTAAAGAGTGGGGATGCAATTTTTGTGAAGTTTTCTATAAATCTTCTATAGTATCTAGTAAAAAAGAGAAAAATTCTAACATCCTTTTGACAACTTGGCACTGATAATTTAGAAATGACTTCAACTTTAGGTGAGTCTACTTTGATTCCATTTCCTGAAATATGATGACCTAAACCAATTCCTTCATTAAACATGATGATGCATTTTTAATGTCTTAGTGAGAGATTTGTTTCTTTACATCTTATTAGGACTTTTTCTAAATTTTCAAGTGCTTTATTGAAGGAATCCCCATAGACTGTGAAATCATCCATGTATACTTCCACACAATCATGGATAAGGTCAGAGAAAATGATGAGGACTGCTCTTTGGAATGTTGTTGGAGCATTACATAACCCAAAGGGAAGTACCCGGTAAGCACAAGTTCCCCATGGACAAGTGAATATGGTTTTATCTTGATCTTCATTGGCTACCTGAATCTAGGTATGTCCACTAAACCTGCCCAAGAAGGACAAAAAAAGTCCTACTAAAGTGTCTAAGACCTGGTCTATGAAAGGAAATGGAAATTGGTCTTTTAATGTTGCTTTTTTTAATTACCTGTAAACGATGCATACTCTCCATTTTCCATTATTTTTAGGAATTATTGCTAGGGGTGAAACCCACTCACTCTCAGATAATGGATAGATGAAATTTACATTTAATAGTTTCTGCAATTCTTCCTTAACAATTTCCTTTAGGTTTGGGTTCATTCTTCATTGAGGTTGTCTAAGTGCTCTTGAATTGTTCAATGTAGATATGGTGTATGCAAGTTCTTGGATCAATCTGTCTCATGTCAGTGTATTTCCATGCAAAGGAAGAAGAATGTTTTCGTAAAATTTCTATCAATTGATTCTTTTGCACTTCTTCCAAGATTTCATTGACATTCAAAGTTTTTCATGGAAAGATTTCTATCGAGGAATTCCCAAATTTTTCCATGGAGATAAATGATACTTGTTTATATGAGAGATACTCATTTCGATTATGATCATAATGTGAGGAAGATTCATTATTTTCTAGTAAATTTAAAATTTGGTCTTCCTCCTTTACTTGTTCAATAGTGAAAATAGGTTGTATATCTTCTTCATCTTCTATCCATTCTTTAGTTTCTGTATCTATTGTTGTTCTTAGAGGGGGATATAATGTAAATTTATTTGTGGAATTTCCATCTGAGATAAACATATCACCTGATATACAATTGATGAAATCATTAGTTGTAGCCAACCGAGGCCATCCTAGAATTAATGGATGTCCTCCTAAATTATTCTTGGGTGTTAATACCATGAAATCAACAGGATATTCCCAAGAATATAAGGAGACACAAACATCTTCCAACACACCATATGGTTTAATAACAGACCTATCTGCTAATTGTAACAAGGTTGGTGTGTACTGAAGGTTGGGAAGCCTAAGTGTGTGCATAACTTGTTTACTCATTATGTCTATGGCTGCTCCTAGATCAATTAATGTGTTTGGTATTTCAGTTCCATTCATGTGAATTCTTACAATGGGGCTTCTTGTATCTAAATATTTTTGAATTGTCAACTTCCCCATCATAATGACTACAATTTTTCTGACTAATTGAATTCTTTTTATATCTTTTCTTCTTCTCCTTGATCTCTGTGTACTTAATTCCTTGATTGTTTTTGCAAAAATTGGTATCTCTTTTATGCCTTGTAATAAGGGAATCTTATTACAAACATTTCTCAATTCATCCATCATATTGTAATAAGGCAAGACAATTTGTTTCTCTACTCCTTCATCTATTTTAAACCTTTCTGGGAAAGGTGGTTTAACTGATATCGAGGGTTGTTCTATGATAGGAGTATTTATTGAATTTCTTCTGTTCGTTTATTTTCTTTTTGAGGGAGAGAAGTCTCCCCTTCTTCTTATTGATTCTTGTGTTTTTGCGGATCAGATCTTGTTTCTAGAATGACAACAGGAGGTTTTCTTGGTAATACTCTTCTAGACATTAATTGGACATTGTTTAGGTATAGTGGAATTATTACATAAGTTTGAGGATTCTGACCCTCCATGTTGTACACTCGTTGTTGTTGTATTATATTATTAGTATTCGGAAGTGGTTGAGCAGGTAGTTGATTTGATTTTTGTGGTAGGGAAAGTTGTGGGTTTTGATTCTGAATTAGAACTTGTGGCAATTGATTAGATGGGGGTAAGAACTGTGGTGGAAGGTAAGATGGTGAGTACTGTTGATAGTGAGCATGAGCTCCATAAGGATTTTTTCATCCTTGATTCCAAGGTTGTGACTATGGCAATTTCCAAGGCTGCCAGGATGAATTCCAATTATTTTGTGAAGACTGGGAAAATTGTTGTGGTCTAAATCTTTGTGATTGATTTGGTTGGGAGTTTTTCCATGGTCTTTTGGCTATAAAGTACAAAGGGTCCACTAGTTCTGAGATTCCTTCATCATTGAATACAACCTTAAGACCTGGTAAGGATGGAAATTCCTTCGTACCATGATTATCTACACATATGACACAGGTTTTTGTGGCTTTGAGTCTAAGGGACACCCTCTTAGAGCATGTTTCTTCCGACATTTGGGACAAAAGATAGATAATGCAACATTTTTGGAATTTTTCTTCTTTTGTACTTTAAGGGTGTCTATCTGCTCACTTAGGCTCCCTAAAATATTTGTTTTGAAGGTGTCAAGCAAATTTCCTATTTCTGCCCTGCTAACTCTCCCAGCTGTAGATTTGTTAATTCTTGACAAGAGAGAGTCTCTAGGAATCCTTCCAACTCATGCTTTACCCCTTGAGATATGTATATATAAATCACAAATATCTGTGAATCGTAGTTGGGAAATATCTCCTTTCCCAGCTAGGTTAAGGATATCGATCCATTCATATTTAATGGCTCTGAGTAAGAGAGATTTTAAGGTTTCTTCATCCAAATTATCCATTTTTTCTCTCTTAACATTATAAACAAACCTTTCTACCAAGTCTTCAAGATTTTCATCTTCTTTTTGTGTCATTTTGAAGACTTCATCCTTAAGGTTACTAGGCATACAATAATCTCTATATTTTCCTAAGAAAACCTCTTTCATTTGTCCCCATGTTGTTATAGAAAGCACTCCTAGACTCATGAGCCTTTTTACTGTTGAGTCTTTTAATGTAGTATGGAACAATTTTAACTTTTGAGCATCATGCAGATAGTCATATGATCTGCATAATACTTCAAATTCTAAGGTAAATGTCTCTGGATCTTCATCAAGAATAGGGAATCCCGAAGGGTCTTGATGGTTGTATCTTCATCAAGAATAGGGAATCATGAAGGGTCTTGATTTCCTTTGCCTCTACCCCCTCCTCTACCTCTACCTCTTCCTCTTTCTCTTCCTCCAATCATATCTTCTTCACCATGGACATTGTGTACTTCTCCTTATCCTTCTTCAGCCATGATATATTCTTCAGAGCTAATATAGTGTTCTTCTAATATTTTGGGTTCCTCTATTAATGGTGGCTCAAAATAAGTTTCCAATTCCTCTTCTTCACCAGGATCTTCTAATTTTTCTCCGAAAATTTGCTCACCAGTGGAAGATAGAAACATTATTCCTATAGTTGGGGATGTAGGATCTTCCTCAATTACCGCTTCAATAGAGGAAGTTGTTGAAGTCTTGGATTGGATTTCTGATCTTGAAATTTCAAGAAGCCTTTGTTGACCTCTAAAATGAATTCGGGTTTGAGTAGGCGGTGTGGATTCTCGAGCTCTAGGTGAAGTGAGTGGATTTGTGGGAATTAAACTTCTTCCTCTCCCTACAAATCTACCTCTAGAGTATCTATCCCTACACATATCATGTTTCGACTTTTTTTTTTTAACTTCTATTCATACTTCCTCGGCAACAACGCCAAAATGTTTTGCCAATTCAATGTCTTTGAATTGTCAATCATAAATTTTCAACCAGGGTGCATAGCCTGATGAAGTACAGGTGCAAAATTTGTGCTTAGAAGTTATTCATTAGGTCGTTATGTATTTGTTAGGATCTAAACTTAAGGTGGATATGGAGGTGGTGTTTGTCAATTATATTAGTGTCGTAATTCTTAGAGATGCTGACAAAGTTTCCTAGGATTTAATCTCTATCTAATTAGTTTGCAGATGATATGAAAGTGGTCCTACTTGTATTAAATTGTTTTGGGATTTTTGATCCTGAATATTTATGCTGCAACTTCTAAGTTACTAAATGCAAAAAGAAACTTATTCTATCAGCTATGAAGAAATATTGTCTGAACTCAATTGTTTAGGAGAGAACTCTCACTCTTTTACTTATTCAATTATGCTAGATAATAAGAAAATAACCCAGGCAACATCTATATTATGAATTAAACACACTTCAATTATGCTAGATAATAAGAAAATGGAATGACCATGTTGTACCAGATATAAATCAAATTAAATAACAGACTAAAGTAGGTATAAAGCAAATGAAAGTACTTATGCAAATAACAACTCGGTGGCAAAATCCTTATGCTGCATTTTCACACAAAATATAGCATTTGAATAATGAAAGGAAAACGTATTGCAATTGATTAAAACCTATCATTGTTTGTAGGGGCCCTCAACATAGCAGTTCATAGCTTCCAATCAACACAATTCTTGAACAAAAAACCAATTCCATTCAAACAAAATTCACAAACTGTTCAAAATTATATCATTCGGCACGCACCCAAATTAGAGTGTCGTCATAAGTTTTATAAGAGGTCTCTTGGCATAACTGCATGAATAATTCAAGTCTAATATCTTTATCCTAGCTAAACATATATTGCTAAACATTCATTTTTTATTCCGAAACCAAAACTATAAGGTTTCAAACGATCTCGGGTTTTGTTCTGCATTAATCCAATGGTTGGCTTGGAGTTTGACCATGATCTCCTGCGTTTGTCTTAGCAAACAGTTTTGAGGGGATAGGAAGGAATCCATGAGGGAGCCATCCTCTATCCATTGGCACTCTTCGCTACTGACTTGGAACTCCGGAACCTTGAAAACAATGGAGACAACTACAGAAACCTAGATTAGCCGCATAAACAAACTAAATTGGTAGCCAATTGCAAACTTTAACAAAACAATAGGGCATAAAGTTAAATATGAACAAGAAGAAATATCATTGCATACCTTCATCAAAACCTGGTCGATATGGCTTTATTTATGTGGTAAATATATAGGAAAAGAGAGGATCATTAGGCAAAAAGGACGTCATGGTAGGACAATCTTCGAACTCTACAAATATTTTTAGAAGTAGAACGGATAGAGAGAGGTGGCACATCTAGCGAACTAGGCTCGTAGGCTGATCTATTTTCAACAAACATTACATCTCTTCTAATGATAACATTTTTGTACTTAACTTGAATAAGTCTATAACCTTTGACATCTTCAGAATATCCAACAAAAATACATTTTACGCTCTTAGGTTCTAAGGCCTTATGTTTCTCATCGTGAATATGGGCCCATGCTTCACTTCCAAAAACATGAAAGTGACTTACATCTAGTTTAAGTGAGCTCCGTGCTACTTCTAGAGTGATGTTATTTAAAACCTTAGTAGGAGTGAAATTTACTATGTAATTTGCACAGTTAATTAATTCTACCCAAAAATTAAGACTAACTCCTTTAGAGTGAAGTATACAATTAGCCATTTCCTTTAAGGTGTGATTCTTCCTTTCAGCTACACCATTTTGTTGTGGAGTATATGGAATAGTATGTTGCATTTGAATTCCATGCTCAGTGCAAAATTTGATGAATTTGTTGTTAATGTATTCTCCGCCATTATCGTATTTTAGCTTAAGAATTTGATGTCTAGATTGTTTCTCAACAAAGGCCTTAAAGGCCAGGAACATGTTAAATACTTCACTCTTGAGTTTTAAGAAGTATACCCAAGTGTGTCTGGAGAAATCATCAATGCAAGTTAAGAAATACTTGTAGCTAGAGAATGAAACAACTGGATGTGGACCACATAAATCACTAAGCACAAGATGTAAAGGGGTTGAGGCATGCCAAGAGGCACATTTTTCAAAACTATCACGGTGATGTTTTCCGAGTACACATCCGGAACAAACATCATCTCTGCAAGATACCATAGGAAGACCTATCACCATATTTTCTTTACAAAGATTTTGAAGCAAGCAATAGTTTCAGTGACCAAATCGTTCATGCCAAAGTTTGCTCACTTCATCATGATGAGCAACAAATACTAAGGGAAGAGTTGATGACCCAAATTTGTTAAACTTATACAACCTTGTACAATCATTAGTAACGCCAGTAGCTAAAATATGTCTAGGATCTCTTAGATCCTTAATTACAACATCATGAGGTGAAAATTCAACGATTTTACCTTCACCTGAATGAGTTATTTGATATACAGATAGAAGGTTGTAGGATAAGGTTGGAACACATAATACATCATTAAATTGACCATTGTCTAGATGAATTGTTCCATTCCCCACAACACTAAGAGATCTATCATCACCAACATATCTATTTTTGGTGTTACAATCATTTAAAGAAGAAAGCATGGCTTTGTTTTTGGCCATGTGATAAGAAGCTCCAGAATCAATGAGCCACTCATGAGAATGAGAAGAAGAAGGTACATTTAGTGCATAACCAGACCGAGATGCTTGACAACCACATGCAGAAAGTGTTATTCCTGAAGATGAAGTTGAAGTTGAAGAATGCTCCAAATGGATGTTATGCTTCTTCATTGTTGCTTCCAAGGCTTCCATCTTCTTAAAGCATTTCTATTCTAAGTGGCCATCTCAATTACAAAAGTTTCAATGTCTATCAGTCTTCTTCCCTTTGTTTTTATTTTCCTTATCATTTTGTTGAATTGATTTTTCATTTTGAGACTGAAATTGCTTAGGACCCTTGTTTGGTTTAGGACCATTATTTTTAGGATACCGCTTCTTAGGATTCTTTGAATTTGGTTGTTGTTGGGCGGCTAAGACTTTCTTAGAAGACTTTTCAAGATTAAGAAGACCAATATGTAAGAGTTTTTCTTATTCTCTTGTTAAAGAATCACAAAAGGCATCAAAAGAGGGGGACTTGTAGTCTTGTCCTTGAGAAATGAAGGTTTGTCTAGTAGAATGTATGGTGGAAACAAACATAGAGTAGGCTAGTCCCAACTTAGTAAGAATGGAATATATAAGGCTATAATCTTCTTTCTTAACCTTAACACCTTCCAAGGAAGTCTAAGGGTCTTGAAACTGGACAATCTTCAATGGAAGAAAAATCGTTAGGGTCCAACGTAAGAAACTCATTTTTGAGTTGATGGGCTCTAATTTATTTTTAATTCCAAAAACTTTAGTGAGTTGTTTCATTGCTTCATTAGGGGTATCAAGTTATGTGATATGGAATCTAAGGTCTAGAGAAATAGACATCCGTATTAACCCACGTGTTTTATCTTTCGTATTTTTCCATTTAGCTGCCTTATCTTCATCTTTAGGTTTAGCTTCTTGGCCTAAGGCTATTCTGTAAAGACCTTTACTTCTAAGTAAATCCACAATGTAAGACCACCATTGGAAGTAGTTGGTGTTGTCAAGAATAACTTGGCATGGACTTCCATTTTAACAAAAACTAAAGTTGTATATGCTGAAATTAAGTGTTCCAATGGAAAGATCTCGAAAAATTAGGCCAATTCAAAAATGGCTCTGAAAACGGCTTCCGGATGAAGAAGTTATCGATTTTTGAAGAAAAGTTATTGAAGATGCTGATGAGGTGCGTGAATGTGTGGAAGTGAATGATAATGTTATATTAAAAAAAAATCCCCCCCCCCCCCGCCTTTCCAAATTTAATCTAATTAGCTCACTTTAAAAAAGTATTTTATGTGACCCGCTTTTATAAATAAGTGAAATTCACTTTTACAATGGTACTTTATGAGCTACTCAGTAAATTGTAACTTAAATAAAAGATAAAGAGACTTTAGAATTATATGTGACTCACTTTTATAATGGGTGAGAACACTTTTACATAAAGTAACTTTAAAACATAAGCTACATGCGCTTTTTGATAAATAAATCAACAAAAGGAAGACTTGAACCCAAGACCTCTATTCTCATAAAATAATTTTGGGTCAAGTGAGCTAGTTTAAAAGGTTAGTAATTTTTGGAAAAGATAAAGGTTTTTTTTTTCTTTAGTCACTGAAGCTTTGGGGTGTGTTCTTACTTGAAGAAGCTATTTTTTCCTACAAAAAAAAAACCACACAAACCAACATGGACATGTAAAAAAAACCAAACCTTATGGCTTGAAGTTAGCTTTCGCCGGAAACTAAATATTTTCCTCAATGTTTCTGATTTTCCAAGATCACACTGAGTGGTGGAAAAGAGCATACGCAGAAATGGAAGGTATAGATCCGGTAAAAAAACAGAGACCGAACTAAACTAAAATAAACAGAGAAATGAATATCTAAAACTTCCAATAAAGATTGCATACCTCCAGATCTTAAAAATGACGTACATAATGCTACTGGAAAGCTTTTTGCATGAAATGAAAGGGATTCCTCACTGGAACAGATGCTCCTAACACAATAGAGCCCTCCTCTCGGCCCAAAAGCAGTCAGAAACAATAGAACTAGGAAATGACAGTTGGATGTAGTTGTACCGGCTTCAGATTTGGATCACCAATGGATGCGGCCCTCAAATAGCTCTGATACCATGTAGGAATTTACAAGGTAAGTTCCACAAATAGAACACCAAAGGACACTGCTCACAAAAAGATCACAGATCAATAAACCAGTATTCTTGACGTGGTTAAAACCCTCAAAGAGGGAAACAGTCCACAGCCTAAGCCAACGCGGCCACTTCAGGAAATTTATTAATAAAAGAAAGAAAATTTATATAAGCTTCTCTCATGAACAGTCACCCTACAAATTACCCTCCATGCTCTTTAAATAGAGATAATGGACTAATCAGGTGTTAAGCCACAGATCATGTGTCGGTAATACCAAGGAGAAAATGAACCATCGGATCACTTCATGTCTAGAACATATTGTGACCATTAGATTGTAGGTTACGAATGTAAATAGTAAAGAAACACACTTTACCTAACTCTACACTAGACCAAGTTATAATTAACTATGTCCTATGTGTCCGAATATCATAACATGTCTCTAATTTAGAAGAGGTATTAGTTATGAAATTTAATTATGGTCTATGAATGGCTTTTCGTCAAGAAGTTGAGTTGTTAGATTCATCCCTGTGCATTTTCCCAAGTGCACAACCTTCACAATCCATATGGTCATTCTTTAAAACAGGAATTTTATCACCCATTCCTTGTTTCTGTAGCAGCAATAAGTCATGAAGGTTGATGTGATTGTATCTTTGATGCCAAAGATTCTTTATTGTCATAGTCATCGAAGTTGAAGTTTGATGTGGTATGCTTGTAACATTTAAATTATTTAGGCCTCCAACTCATTCTCCTTATACGATCGACTTCTGATGATCCATAAAATCCTTTATAACACAGTATGTTTTGAAAAAATCTACCTTTAAATTTGGATTTACAATCATGGAGGCATAGATCATATTCTTTTTAATACCAGGCATATAAATGACATCCTGGATGCACCTGATATTACCATTAGGAAATATCACAGAAAATATATCCATACCCTCTAAGGTTATATGCTCTGTCATCTCCAAGGTAGATTATTGCACCATTGTTGGCTTCCATGAAATTTTAATACCAGTGTTTATTACCTCTCATATGAGTGGATGCTCCAGAATCCACAAACCAAGTTTCAACCTCATCGGTATTAGCAGAAAGAGAAACATCGGACACAAATAATTTAAGATCATGATTCTGATCTTCACCAGCAAAATGAATGAATTCCTCTTGTGTCTATGTCTGGTTTCATCAATCTTCTTTTTATAACAATCTCTAGAAATATGGCCAGTTCTACCATAGTCAAAACACTTAATTCATGAATCATTTCTAAAAGATGACATACCTTAAAATGGCTTTTTTTGAGATGCACCACCACTTTTATGTCCTGCTCCTGGTTTCCATTTGAGGAACATTTTATTTTCCACCAATGTGACATCTGCATTATGAGGCTTCAGATTCATACGCCTCTGTTCTTCCTACATCAAAATCCCTATTAATTCTTCAAAGTTGGGAGCTTTCTCCCTCGCCACAAACCCTGTAATGAACATTTGATAATCCTCTTTCATACCATTTAATGTAATTGTGACGAGATCTGTATTGGACACTTTCTCCCCTGTGTCGCTCAAATTGTCTCTCAGTTCTTTGATCCGTGAGATGAACACAACATATTCTTTTTCCTGCATTATGATGGAGAGAATACTTCTCTTTAGAAATAATAGGCAATTTAAATTTTAGTCTCACACAAATCCTTGAGTGTCACCCAAATGTCATTAGCAGTTTTACATTCTTGGATGTGAGGGATTATGTTGTATTTTACTGACATCTTCAACAACACCTTCGCTTTATTTTCCCTCTTCTCCCAATCTTGAACTCATGCAGTTGTAGCACCACCGGTTTTAGTCAGCTTTACTTCATCTCTGTTTGCAATTTTCCACACACTGGAACCCCCGAGCAATATCATCAACTTGAACTTCGATTTGGTGTAATTTGTCTCATCAAGCTTATTGCTCTCATTCAGGTATGTCTCTACAATGTGATTATTCAATGTGATAAAACCACGACTCCAGTAAAAGATCCACTGGTCCAATCTATAGATCTAGTAATCCAACACCTCATTTATCGATCCAATTCCAGATCCTCCAACAGTCATTCTACAAATTGAACTCTAGATCCTCCAACAATAGATATGCAGATCGAACTCTAGATCCTCCAATATTTGATATGTGGATCTACCTACATATCCTCCAACAACTCCAGATCTGGGTGCTACAAATCCAACTCCAGATAGATGGCCTTCAAAAACGTCTCGACAGGACCACTTACACAAGCACTTCTGGTCTCGGGTCGCGTCCAATAGGAAAAAAAACATCAATGCCCTTTCACCGTACTACAGGTCATGGTGACGAAAAATTATATAATTTTTCTGAATCAGCAGAGGTTTGGCCACTAAAACCATTGCTGATCAGCATTGTTTCATAGTGCGTAGCCACCACTAGTCAGCACAGGGTTGATCCTTAAAACCAATGTTGATCAAGATTCCTCAAAATTTCAGTGCTCTGTCACAAAGGCAATTGAACCAGCCATCAAAGCTCTCAACCCCCAAGGCTTAAATCATCATAGACCCAACTCATTGATCTCTGATACCATGTTAAAAGACAAAATTGGAATGAAACTTATGCACTAAAAACCAGCAGCTCACAGGTGAGAAAGCTACACTTGGAGACTGCCCAAGATGTATGCTCTATTCAATTAATCATTAAATCTTAAATATATAATTTTACATTCAATTTAATATTAACAGACACACTCCATTGACGCAGAGCGGAAAAGATGAACCCTAACCAGGTTGCCGCCTCCATGTTTATGCCCGCCGTCTGGCCTCGAGGGGGATCTGTCGACGTATGGAATGACGAGCTCCTGGTTAACCTCACTTATGCCACTCCTGCCTTCGGAGAGGCGCATTCCATCCACGATTTTCTGGTATTTTCTAACTCCAATACGCTTGTTTTCCCTCATATACTGAAAACCCCCTTCAGCTGTTCAGCCCTCGACCCTGCAGCCGACAGATTGGGGACCTGTGCAGATGCTCGTCGCGCCATCCAACCCCATCAGAGCGAAAATGAAGCGGCTAAGAAGGATCACGCAAAATATTCTCTTGTCCATCCTCAAGCAGCGGCCCCCAGGAAGAATTTCTCTGCTCTAAAAGGAAGCCCATTCTTGGCAGTGCTTTATCTGTTTTACCAGAACAGCCATAACCCTGCTCTAGATCTGCAAAATTCTTCAAGCTTTCTGGATCTGCCTGGATGGATCAACCGGAAGCCCTCCTGGGCGGAGCGCATTGACAGACTCTTTAATCTTTGGACCCTCCCCTCCTCTCCTCTCATTCCCCTACGGCAAGTTCAGGAGGAGAAGGCCCTTCAAAGATCCAGCTCTCTCTCATCGGAGATTTGTAAGTGCAGGAGAAGGGTAGGAGGAGCCAGATCTGAACCAGATCTGCATAAAGATTCACAGGTTTTCCAGATCCAAGTCAATCTCCTGGGCAAGACAACCATGCAATGGGTACGCGCAACGGATCAGGTGCAGGACCTTTTGCAAAATCTTGAAGGTCGGCTAGGAATCCCCTCAGCTTGCCTCAGACTGATATACAAGGGTAAGCAACTCATGAATACCCTTCCTCTCTCTTATTACAGCATTCAGAAGGATGCCTCTATTGTAGCTACTTTTCGTTTGAGAGGGGGTTCCTTCAGGCAGACCTCCTCTGCACCTTCTTTCTCTTTTAAAGATGCTGTCCGCAAAGATTCTGCCCACACTCAGCCCTCTTCATCAGCAGGCCATCCATTTGAGGCTCCAAAGCCTTTTTTGGTAGATAAATCAGAGGACATTCCTTCCATCAATCTCACCCATGCAGAGATTGATGAGCGCCAACAACTTTTTGCAGAATCCGCACTTGTTTGCAGATTCAATGGGCTATGGCCTCGCACTGCAGATTTATACCAATGGATTCATACCTATTGGACGAAAAAAAGCCAGATATATTTATGTTCAAAAGGATTCTTCATTGTGGTTTTTGACCGAAATGAAGATTACCAGAAAGCCTTAACAGGAGGCCCTTGGTTTTGGGGCTCGGCTGGGCTCTTTCTTACTCCTTGGTTTCCAGACTTCGACCCTTCTACAGCTGTTATCACCAAGATTCCCATTTGGGTCAGGCTCCCGAACCTTCCAGCGCATCTATGGCATATCTCGGTCTTCATAGCAATTGCAGAATCTTTAGGAAGCTACCTGGCTGTAGATTCTTCTCGGAGGGAAAATGGGCTATACACATATGGGAGAATCTGTGCGGAAATAGATATAAGCAAAGGACTGCCGGATCAGATTAATCTCAAGCATGGAGATTTCCATTGGACTCAAACATTGGATTACGAGAATACAGCCTTCCGTTGCCGCCATTGTCATCAAACAGGACACCTCCAGAGTTCCTGTCCCCTGCACCTCGACAAAAAGAAGATTCCAAAGCGCAAGCCCAAGTCCAAAAGTTGGAATCCCTGTGCGCCCCCTCCCCCTATGGACGAATCAGATTCCTCCAGTTCGGATGAGGAGGAAATTGACGCAGATGGGCAGAATATTGAGATTCCGCTGGATGCTCCCTTGGACGATCCGGCAAACCCCTCGGTCTCTCAGATATCCCAGAAACGTTCTCATATCTCTTCATCCTCAGATTCTGAGAAGGATATTTCGCTGCCAGAGCAGAACAGTCTTCAACTTGTTTCGGCTCAGCCAAACTCCACTGACTGGGTCAAAGTAAGCAAGAAAAAAGGAAAAAAAAGTCGTGTGACGGTAACAACCCCCGCAGGGTAGTTCTCTCTGCTCAGTTACAGCTCTTTGTTATTCCATGCTCTCTTTAGCTCTCTCCTGTTTCTTCGCCAAGGAGCAAGGTGGAGCCTATCTCCCTGGGCTCCCTTGCTTTTCTGCTTCGCTTGCTTGCAAGCTTGATTGTACTATACTCTTCTTTTTCTTAATAGATTTAGTCTTTACTCAGAAAAAAAAAATAAAAATTACATTCAATTTAGGGAGATCAAAATTATCTCCTAGAAAATAGGAACTAACTCTAATCTAGGACACACACACGAAACATTGCTTATTTTCTTCTTCTTCTCTGTATTTCTATTTCTTCCCTTGCTGCAATGTAGCGATGTAGCCAATTTTAATTCGGTGCAATTGTAGAATGGATTAAGAATAGATATTTTCCACATATTCATTTCTCTTTCCAAATAGTACTTCAGCTGAGCACTTGGAACGAGAAGTCCAATGCAACCAAGCGATATTTGAAGCGTTGTGGCTCATGTCTAGAGTCTAAACTTAATGCTGATATATTGAAGTGTGACGATCATATGAAAGATATACATACTCCAATAAATGTCAAAAGAACAACTTTTCTCATTAATATGGCACTTGGTACACCAGGTTTACCCTTTTCTATCATTTTGGACACCAATGATAACTTAATGTGGACCAAGTGCAAAACTTGTACTCGTTGCTGGAAAGGTCTAACCTATGATCCATCATCATCCTCGACTTACATATTAATCATGGTGACATATCCAACACTAGCTGGATCCATTCATTCGAGACCTTTAATATTTCTTCTCAATCGTTTCCCAATATCATCTTTTGTTACAACTAAGACAATGAAGGAGAATCATGGCCTCCTAGATGATGGAGCCAACAACAGATAGAAAAAGCCATGGTCTAGTGGTTGATATATGGAATATAGGGTCTGCTATAATTGGAACACACATTCCCCTCATCTGGTGTAGGAATCAAGATGATTCTACAGGAGAAATTGTGCAACCAAGAAAGGTCGGCATAATTATAAATGTTTAATTGATTAGGCAACTAATAAAATCACACCTCTTTACCAATATCTAAAACTATTCAGAAAAGAAAGGTGTTGTCTACCCAGGCAGAGGAATTGCCGAGGCGACCAAAAGTGGCCGGAATCCATGTAAACGAATTTCAAGTATTCTTGTATTAGTAGTGTTTGAATCATGTTTTTGATGGCGTAAATGAATTCAACACCATAAAAAACCTTGGAGGCGCCCAAAATCTTGAAGTTTGACAGGTGTAACTTGGATTTACAAAAATCCTTGCGAGATGTTATCTCAATGTGTTTTTCTCTATCTAATAAAACATTTTATTTTTATGTAATATATTTTATAGTTAAAATTAATTTGGAGAATTTTGACATTACTTATAAAATTCTATCTCCCCTTCATAATAAAATGATGGTCTTGTTTTCCATAAATTCTTCTTATTCTCTTTTTTTGAATCTCTATAAACATGCACGTAGATAAGGACATCTGGTTATAATCCTCGCAAATGAAAACTTTGAATAATGTTTATATTTGGAAAATGAATAACCCCGCCTCAAAGACATGTTTAGCAAAATGTGTCCTACTGGTATGCCTCGCTATGGTCTAGGATATCTGGAACAACTTGATGAAATAATCCCTCAATCCAGATTTGACAATTTTGTGCCTTCTGATTGTAAAAAGCCGTCAAAACCCGAAATGCACAAGTTCTTTTCGGTTATGAAAGGATGTAGGAAGCATACAATTGATCATCAATGCATGAAAAATATGCTTAATTGGGATTTATACACTCATCCTGAGGTTGAAAGTTTTGACCTTAGCACTCCATAACCAGAAAAAATCATATTATCCCATGAATGGAAAACACACATGCAAAAGAACAATGTCTAGTTGTTTTTTAGTGAATGGAAGAGGAAGCAAGAAAATACAGATGCCATATATGGATTGCAAAACATTCTTAGATTTCCATAGATGGCAGTAAAATTGAAACTCCTACCACCTTCCCTCTTACAAAGACATTGTATTAGGAGAAGAACAGAACAGTGCTAAAGCCATTCCACTGGTCATAAAAGATGATAGTGCCCTTGGAATTGATGGTACGATATAGAAAGCCAGTGAATAGATAAACTGGAAAAATACAACAGTTAAAGGGCTAGAAATGAATCGTGCAAAGTCTATTGATGTTAAAAAAGATTTTGACAGTATAGAAGTCTCTATAAATAGTATTAACAAAACTCTGAATGATGTGAACTATTCCACTACTGTATTGAAAGGTTTTGCTAAATAATCCTTAACAAGGATAGAAGATGTTGAAAGGAAAGTAGATATGGGAAAACAATCTACTCAGGAATCTATTGAAGATCTGTCTGAAAAATTTGATATACTTCATATAGCCCCCAAAGACAAACCGATTCCTATTTTTTCTCTATTTAAGAGATCTCTAAATATTCAACATCCTGTTAAGCGTGTTGATATATTTCCTTCTCTCTTCCCTAAAGAAATGGCCGAAGAAAAATCTGAACCAATGACTATCTCCTCACCCTTTAAAGAAGTAGATTAACCTGAAAGCTTATAACCACATCTATTCCCTATCTATGAGCCTCTCCAAAGTCAATATACCAGGTATCCAGCACCTGATCTCAGTGGAAAATGGAAACTTATAGAAACACATAACTTCCATCCTGAATCACACAGAGAATGGAATATTGACAATCTGAGTGTTGCTCATATTCGACAACTGATAGATCTTATGTTTACAGAATACAAGCTCATGTGCCTAAGGGGAAAAAATGAAATAGAAGCTTGTAAATCTATTGTTCAGTTCTTTACTGCAACTTTGTTGAGATGGTGGGAAATAGAGTCATCACCAGCAATAGTGGCAAAAATGGAAAATGAAATCTTGAAAGATGAAGTGGGAGATATCATTCATAATGTTGTTGGAGATCCACAAAGCAATATGATTGGGGCACTAACTTGTTACTTAATTCATTTTAGAACATTCGTGTGGAGGAGAACTTGAACTTGCCAATAAGAATGAGATAATTCTCATGAATATTAAATGTAATAAAATGTCTCATTATGAAGATTTTCATAGAGACTGGATTCAGAGAATATATGAGGTTAAAGATAGCAAAAATCTCTTGTGGAGACAAATCTACTTAGCAGCATTTCCTTCAAAATTTGTAGATTATCTAAGATGTCAAGTAGAAGATGTCAAGATTACCAGACAGTAAATCCATTTGTAACAAGTATGGTCTTGCTATAGATGACCCCATAGTAAAAAGAAGAAAAGCTAAAAAGAAGGCCAAGAAAGAAAAAAGACAAGAATACAGAAAATATCCATAGAGGAAAAGAAAAGGGACCAAGAAAGGATATTATAGATATGTGCCAAAAACACATTACTATGAACCCAAGGATATTCATCTGCAGACACATAAGAAAGATCAGTGGAATAAATTGATTTGTTGGCTCTGTGGCCAAACTGGACATACCTCCAGTCATTGTCCTTTATCAGAAGAATCTAAGAGAAACATAGGAAAGAAATCCTTTGAAGCTGCAAAGAAGAAAAGGACAGTAAAAATAGAAGGCATGGTGCCAACCCTATGTTATAAATGTGGTTCTAAGAATCACAAATTTGATAATTGTCCAAACATATCATTTAGAGAACAGATACAACAACGACAACTCTATTCAACATCTGAATCCTCTGAAATTTCTTCTTCAGAATGCTCTGATGAAGAATTAAACATGCACATGAATGAATGTGACTACACTGATTCAGACAACTGTCAGTGTGAATCAAGCACTGAATTAGAAATCTCATATGATGAAGACCATGTTTCTCAGCCAAAGGAGAAGGTTCTCATGGCACAAATCATGGACGATGCAGAAACAAAGCCACTTGCCCAGATTAGAACATTGGGGGAAGTAGAAATGAAGGAAAAGTTACTAGAAAAATTTCTAAGCACAATGCACAAAAATCAGGGGAGCAGTAGCAAGAATACCTCTAAAACTGAACCAAAGGCATTATTCATCGACGCCTCATTTGAAAGAAATACAAGATATTTCCAAAGAAGCCAACAGAACTCTTAGACTAGAGCCCTCACATTAGGAGAATTCAGCCAAGAGATTCACCATCTCAAAAAAGAGATTGTCTCTCTAAAAGCACAGGTCTCTGAGTTAGAAAAAGGGAAGAAAACTGAGGATGCATATGATGAATACTACACTAACCTAAATATTGAAATATTTGAAGGAAAAAAGAATGATACTATAGCATTCACTGACATGAGAGTAATGTCTATCCAGTATCAGCAACATCATGTTATGCTAGATAGTTGTACAAATGGTGAAATGATTTCCCTAAGATCACTTATTGACTCTGGGGCAGATGTCAATAGTCTGAATTAGAAAATAGTACATGCAAAGTACTGGTAAAAATCCTTTAGACAGGTGATTGGGTTAGGAAACAAATATCTACTGTATGAAGTCCCTCGGGCCTCTATTTTCTTTAAAGAGCATTGCATCAAATTAAAATTTGTTGTTGTAGACATTCCTGTTGACTGTATTTTGGGGAATGTATTTTTAGCATCTGTGGAGCCACATGGATCAGCTAGATTGAAAAATGGCAAGGCTGGATATTTTATATCTGTACCAAGCTCAGATGGAAAATTACAAACAATCAAGTTACCCTTTGTCTCTACTCCCAGAGTGTCTACTATGGTACAAGGAATGCAACAGATCAAAAAGGCAAAAAGTAAAATTGAAGAGCTCAAGGAGCTAAAGACCACCATAAAGATAGGAGACAATCTTCAGATTCCTATAATTAAACAAAGGATCTCAACTCTGAGATCACATTTAGAAAAAGAATGTTGTGCTGAAGAACCAAATGTGTTTTGGCATAGAAAACAACATTGTGTAAAATTTCCCTACGAAGATAAGTATGAAGGGAAACCCTGCAAAAGCAGCGCAATCCCTATGAACAAGGAATATATACATCTCTATCAAAAAGAGATACACAGCCTCTTGGAAAGAAGATTGATTAGAGAATCCAACAATACTTGGAACTACTATGGTTTTTATGTTAATAAACATTCAGAACAGTTAAGAGGTAACCCAAGACTAGTCATAAACTATAAACCTCTAAATATTTTCCTCTCAGATCATACTTACTCCATTCCTCCCAAAGGAAATCTTTGAGCAAGAATAGCAGGGGCTAAAGTATTTTCTAAATTTGATATGAAATCAGGATTTTGGCAGGTGTCAATTAATGAAGATGATAAGTTTAAAACTGCTTTCAGTGTCCCAGCAAGACACTATGAATGGAACGTCATGCCTTTCAGACTAAAGCATGCCCCCTCCAAATTCCAGAAGGTTATGGATAATATTTTCAAGCCATATTTTGATTGGTTACTAGTATACATTGATGATATACTTATATTTTCTAAAAATTTCCATGATCAATTTAAACATATCCAGAAATTTGTACAACTTGTCAAAACCAATGGATTGGTTCTTAGCAAGAAAAAGATTGAATTATTTTAGAAAAGTATCAAATTTCTTGGCCATAAAATTAAAAATGGGTAGATCACTCTCCAAAAACATGCTCTAGAATTTGCTAATAAATTTCCAGATATTATCATTGACGAAACTCAATTACAGAGATTCTTGGGATGTTTAAACTATGTAAGAATCTTTTACAAAGATTGCGCCAAAGATAGATTATTACTCAACAAAATACAACAAAAACATCCAGAACCTTCCTCTCAGGTCCACACTGAAGCTGTCAGAAGAATTAAAATGAAGGTAAATACTCTTCCTATTCTTCATATCACTGATGAAGATTCTTTCAAAATTGTTGAAACAGATGCCAACAATGAAGGGTGGGGAGGAATTTTGAAGCAAAAGAAAGAAGGAAAAGAACAAATAGTTCAGTTTGTCTTAGGGACTTGGAGCCCACCTGGGAAAAACTATTCTACTATATAAAAACAGGTCAAAGAAGCATGGAACTGCATTGGTAAATTTGATATCCACCTGAAACAAAAAACGTTTCTCTTAAGAATAAATGCCTCTGCACTAATGAAAGTCCTTAGTAAAGCTATAAAGAAAGAAAGAGAAGCTAAGTTCGCAAGGTGGCAAGCTTTATTTGCAAATTTCAACTTTGAAGTTGAACACATCAAAGGTGAAAGGAATCGTCTACCTGACTTCCTAAGCAGAGAATATTTAAATTAGAAAGACATTGCCATGGTAATAGTAATAGAATGGGACCCTTCCCAACATACAGAGACTCTGAGAAGTATTTTTGAAACACATAACTAGAAAGAATATTGTTCCAAATGAAAACCAACATGGCAGCTAAGAAACAAAAAAGTGCTCGACGAGAATTTGCAACCTTATTCAGATATTCAGCACTTAGTACCCGAAAGGAAAGTCTACCCCAAAGGTAGCAAATGGATACACGACATGGTGTATCAGAGGAGTATGATGGCCACACATTTGGCTGAAGAATCCCTAAGCCAAAATTTTAGAGATAACACTGTGATCTGGACAGAAGGAAGCAACCAGAGGAGAATCTTCCACAGATATCTTGCCATAAATCAGACCAGATGGCCGGGATGGTATGGCATGCCAGAAATGTGGCCACAGGGTAATCGAAGCATTATCTTCCCGAATACCATTTACAACTTTTTAGACTACAAAAAATTGTGGGACATCATGAATGTAGATGGAAAAAACGAAACTCACTACACAAGAGTAGAATTTGGGGCCACAGGGACCACACAAAGACAATGACAAGGTGAATGGCTTCAACAATGGGGGAATGATTTCGGTCTCAACAAGACTACTATGGATCCTCTTTTCTTCCAGCGTAACTTTCGATATGACTGTGACACTTGTGGATTTTTAACTGAATGCTGGCATTCTCCATGTAAAACTGTTGGAGATGTCAATAATTATCAAGATAGTCAAATCCTTGGTTATTTTATGAACAGACACTATGAATGGCTAGTCATGACTAAGATTAAACACCAAAACGTCTTAAGAAAGCCTATGATTGTACGAAGAATTTATACAAAGGCTTGGGATTCTTGTAGATATTCTTAAATACGATTTCCAGTGGCGACACCCCTAGGGGACTAATGGTTCTCGTGGGCTTGTCCTTAAAGCTTCCACAGTGCAATAATGATGTCTAGTCACAAGACTAAATGTGACCAGTTTTCACGTGGGCTTTTTTGTTTAAAAGTATCCAGTATGTAAAAGTTATTTACAGTACAATGTTTTTCGTGGGATTTGTTCAAATCTTCCACAGTGTAACTTAGTATGAAGATTCTTCAGTCACGAGACTCGGAGCACTTCTCCAACTTTTGGTGAGCTTTGAGCCACATCTCTTCGACTGACGAAAGATAGTACTAAATCTGTCTGCCTGACTATCAGATGTTTGTCCCCTCATTTTCCTATATAAGGAAGGAGTAAGGCTCATTCTGGGCATTCAGAGTGTGAGTGTGATTTTGGTTATGTTTTTGAGTTTTTGAGTCCGAGGAGGAAGTTCTTGCTTCCATGTCAGTTGGATCTGAGAACCCTATGCATCAGAGTGAAAGCTCTGGTGAGAACCTAAAGTGGCCAGATTCATAGGTTTTTGAAGTTTGTATGTTATCATAAGAATTCAAGTTCTAAGACAGAGTCTGTGAAAGGCGAGGAAGCCTTCAAATAGCTTCTTGCTTGACAAGTCACAACATCTGATAAATGCCTAAACAATCTATGAATTTGTAAAGAAAATTCTCCATAAATATATGAGTATCCATCTTCTGAGCATGACACATTCCGCTTGAGTACATTTTTTTTCATGTGTTAAAACTGTCTTTTGAGGTAGTATCTGTGAGACAAGAGGTTCTCTTGAGGTTCGCCAAGGTCTCAGGAACACTAGTCCGTTAAAGGCAGGAGGTCGTGTGAAGGACGCTAGAGTGTGAAAGTCCAAAGGTTCATGTACGGGTTTGTGTAAAGGTTCATGTATTGATCACAGAGAAGACACTCAACGAGAGCAAGCATCATGTCTGAAGCCCCTGCACCAAATTGGTATATTGAAAGCTTCGAACATTAATTTGTAATGGAGCTTTTAAATGGAGAGGAAGTGCCACTTCATTTTAAAATATTAATTTGAGGCTTTTGTTTTTAAATGTTTCATTATTCAAAATGTATTTTGAATAATAAAAAATTACAATACAATTAATTTTTTTATTTTATTTTATTTTATTTTTAATTTTGACAAAAAAAACTTTAAAACATAAAATAATTAAACAATATTTTTTAAAATTAAATGAATTTATTGTAAATAATAATATCACTATAGATCCATTTTTACTACAAATCTACCAATGGCCGAAAGGCATTAAATTTATTAATATGTAAATCTATTTTAAATTGTAAACCTTGAAAAAAGGTTTGCTCCACAAGAGATTTAATCTCTCTGCCCTTGATCAATTCATGGTTAAGATTGTTTTGACTCTCTCTCTCTCTCTCTCTCTCGTTGTATATATATATATATATATATATATATATATATATATATATATATATATATATATATATATATATATATATATATATAGATAAAAGATGCTTAATTTTCCCTTGTTTAAATGCCTTGAAAAATCTCCTTAAACTTTGCAATTTCAATGAATATTTATTAGGTTTTAGATCAAATTGACCTAAAAATATAATTGGCCAAAATGTAAAATAATGAAACTCCTTGAAATGTTTTAAACATAATATTTTTAATTCAATTGTTTTTATATAATATATACATATGTGCATAGTTGATATTGGAATATTTACTTAATATGAGCATTAATGTGTTGTCCATTTAAAAATATTTTTATGTTATTGATACATGTAAATATTACTTTACTTTGCATAATGGAATCTTTTGTATATGGTTCATATTTAATACTTTTGTTATTATTAATATTTTTTGAATGTCATGTCAATTTTATATTAAGAAAAGTCACTGAATTAAGATTCCCCCACACACATACATATAAGTTAGCATGGATATTTAAAGTATTAATAAAGTAATTATAATTTTTTTTTTCTTTTTCTAAATTTTTTATTACTTTATCTCTTTAAAGTTAATATAAAACTATGGTTTTCTCTTTGGACATTAAGGATCTATGAATGTGTTAAAAGAGCGTTCTGGTGCGGCGATTAGACGCTAGGGTTTTTGCGAACACTTGCAACGGCAGGACTTTTGGACGGAAGCCACCAGATCTGATAGCGGCAGCGCAGCAGCTCACAGGCTGCAGGCTTTGGCAGACGGCAATGATGAACCACCGCCAGGGGGAAGGAGGGATGCCTCCTCTAGTAAACGACAACCAGCCAGGGCACAGCGAAGGTGCAGAAAAGGAACAGGAGCGTACTGAGAGGAATAACGACAATAGTCAGCATAAGCAGACAGAACATGCACAACCAGATAAGCCAAAAGTAAGCTCATCTACATGTAAGCCAGTAGCCACGATACGGCCAAAAGTGGAGCTACCCAGTCATCGAATCAACGCCAGAATTCAATATATGAGAGATCATGCTCTCATAGGTAAATTTCTAGGTTTTTGGCAAAATGAGAAAGCCTTGAGAGCCTGGATCAATGTTAAATGGCACCCAAAAGGACACATATCCTTGCATCTTGGGCCAAAGGGGTTCTTTACCGCAGTCTTTAACTGCTTGGAAGACAGAAACAGAGTATTTGAGGGAGGGCCGTACTTCTTCAACTCTGCCGGGCTATTTCTCCGAGAATGGGTCGCACGATTCAATCTGGATAAGGAAGATCTAAGCTGGGCACCGGTATGGATCAGGCTGTATGGATTGCCATGGGAGTATTGGGAAGAAGACTCGCTCAAAGCTATCGGCAAGGTACTGGGAGATTTTGTGAAGATCGCGGAAGACACAAAAACGCAGAGATACACCTCTTATGCACGGATCTGCGTCTACATGGATCTAAAGCAACCCCTGCCTGATACGGTAAGTCTCGATCATGAAGATACGGAATGGATCCAGTTAATTGATTATGAGCATGTACCCTTTAGATGTAGAAAATGTCATGATCTAGGCCACCTTTATAGAGATTGCCCATTAAACAGCAATCCTCCAGCGCAAGTTGACCAGGATAACCAGCCATTGGACGGTTTTACAAAGGTGACAAATCGAAGAAGAGGACATAAAAAACCTGCAGTCCAGACAAAGGCAGCCCAAAAGGACCCATCAAAGCCCTCCACAAGCAACAGCTTTGAAGTCTTGGCAAACGAAGAGGTGCAGGATCCGGATCTCTTGAACTCCAAAGGAAAAAAATCTACCCAGGACAAAACTGAAGGAACCCAATCTCAAACGGGGGAAAAGAAGGCGGAACAAGATGGCAATCCTACCAAGACCGTGTCAAAAATCTGGAACCTCCCGGAAATGGAGATAGATAATACGGATCCAGTTACAGGAAAAGAGAAGGAGGGAGAAGGAAGTCATCAAGAACCTCAGATCATGGATGAGGACACGGAATCAATAGATATTGGTGAGCTCGATATTCTGGGTCTAGAACAAGCATGCAAAACAGGGAATTTCGACAAAATACCTGATAGACAGGTGGATAATCTAGTGGAAGTTCTTAATAAAGCCCAAAAGAAATATTCATTAGGGGTTCAAATCGGCAGTCAATGGGATGGGAAATTCATCACCAAAGACAGCAAAAAGCGAGGAAGAAAAACGACTTTAGAAAGAACCATCAGGATCAGTGAAGTCTTGGTCAAATCAGGCAGATATGCCAAGCTAACAAAGTACTACAAAAACAACCCCAATCCTTCCCAATGAAGATGATTTCCTGGAATATAAGAGGGCTCAATGGCCCAAAGAAAGGAAGACTTTTAAAAAATATGCTTATGGAAGAAAAACCAACAATCCTTTTTTTGCAGGAGACAAAATGTAACTTGGCAGTCTTGGAAAAAGTTGCAGCAAAAGCCTGGCCGGGGGGGCTAGTCACAGCTGTAGATGCTCAGGGAGCCTCAGGAGGACTTGCAGTGCTCTGGGATGCAAGAATGATCCAATTAAGTAACATACATGCTAACAAAAACTTCATACAGGCTATTTTTCATATTGTGGGGACTAACATCCATGGCCACATAACAAATGTGTACTTCCCCCAAGAAAGCCAGCAAAAGATAGAAATCCTGGAAGCATTAATGCAGCTTAATGTAGAAAGGACTTATCCGCTATGGGTCTCAGGCAGAGATTTTAACATGATCGCTTCTATAGAGGAAAAGAAAGGAGGGAGATGCAGAACAAACAGGGACGGCTCAATATTAAAAGATTTCATTCAAAATAACTGGTTAATAGATATTCCTACAAACAATGGCCTCCACACTTGGAATAACAAAAGAGCAGCACCTATGCAAGTAGCCTCGCGCCTAGATCGATTTCTGATATCCGACAATGCAGTGCATATAGGGGGAGAATTTACAGCCTCCATCCTCCCTTACTCAGGTTCGGACCATTGGCCCATAGCCCTACACTGGAACCGACCGGGTAGTAGCATACGACGGCCATTTCGGTTTGAGGCTTTCTGGTTGACACATCCGGAATTCCATGAATTTATCAGATCAACTTGGCAAAATTTCAATCCAACGGATGGGACAAAAATGTCTATATTCCACAGGAAGTTGAAGCACCTCAAAGAGAAAATAAAGCGCTGGAACAAATCCACTTTTGGCAACATATTCAAATCAAAGGAACTCCTCACCCAAAAGATGAAAGATATTCAGCAAAAAATGATCTCTGAAGGAAGTTATAAATAATTAGTCCAGAAGGAGCGGGTTATAGAGAATAAAATCCTCGAACGAGACCTCCAGGAGGAAACACTCTGGAAGCAGAAATCGAGAGTCAGATGGCTAAAGGAAGGTGAAAAAAATACGAAATTCTTTCACAAAACCACCGTCCAAAGAAGAATGGTCAACCAAATCTCCTATGTCTACAATGAACAGGGAACCAAAATTGAAACACATGAAGGAATAGAACAGGAGTTTATCAACTATTTCAAGAAGATGAATCAAGAACCCAATATAGATAGAACAGAGGCCATTGACACCATCATCGGGCAGATACCAAGATTAATTACGGAAGATCACAACACTCTCCTTCTCAAACCTGTTAGTCTTCAAGAGGTTGAAACCGCGGTGAATCAACTCAAAGCAGGGAAAGCGCTAGGACCAGATGGGTTTACTTCTAATTTTTTTCAGCACTTCTGGGAACTAATCAAATGGGAAGTCTGGCAGGTGGTGGAAGAATCGCGTACGCTCAGATGGATGTATCCAGCCCTGAATGCAACTTTCATCGCCTTAATTCCCAAAGCAGAGGAATCCAACACTCCAGATAAGTACAGACCTATCGCTTTATGCAACATCATATACAAGATTGTCTCCAAGGTCATAGCATTGAGACTGAAGCCCATGCTTCCGCTCATCATATCTCCAGAACAATCTGGCTACGTAGAAGGAAGACAGATCACGGATGGGATTATTTTAACCCATGAAATAATACATTCCCTCAAGCAATCAAAACAACCAGGTATGCTTCTAAAAATTGACTTATCTAAAGCTTTTGATAGCATAAGCTGGGATTATTTGCAAAAAATCCTCAAAGATTTTGGCTTCGCCCCCCCTGGATCAGATGGATCAGCAATCTTCTATCTTCCTCGTTCTTTTTCATTCTCATCAATGGCCTTCCATCCCCCACCTTTCGTCCCTCTAGGGGCATTATACAAGGAGACCCTTTATCGCCCTTTTTGTTTGTCATCTTAGCAGAAGGCCTAGGACGCTGCATAAAATTGGCCATTCTCTCCCGCAATCTTAAAGGTCTAGTCCTTCACCAAGCCCCTGCTGTCTCGCACCAACAATTTGTTGACGACAATATGTTATTCGGTCACCCCTCTGTGCAAGAAGCGCGCTCTTTTAAAGCCATTCTTAACAATTTTTCGAACGCCTCAAAAGCCCTCATTAATAATGTCAAATCTCAGATCTTCTTTTTTAACACTCCTCCCTCTACCCAACGAGCTATAGCACGCATTCTCGGTTTCACCATAGCGTCCCTTCCTTCTAAATACTTAGGAGCTCCTCTAATCGCTTCAGCTCTCAAGCATTCTTCTTGGACCAGCCTTTTAGAAAAATTGGAGGCCAGACTATTCCTCTGGACACACAGAGCTTTAAATCTAGCCAATAGGACAGTGCTAATTAAAGCGGTTCTGCAATCTATGCCTCTCTACCTTTTCTCCATCCTGGCAGCACCGAAATGGGTTCTCAAAGCCATAAAGCAGCTGTAGCGTAACTTCCTATGGGGAATCTGGGGGCCAAATAGAAAGTGGGCCTTAGTCAAATGGGAGAAGGCTTGTTTACCTAAAAAAGCAGGAGGGATTGGGCTAAGAGATCCTGAACAAAGCAACAAAACTATGGGGGCAAAAATCTGGTGGAGGTGGCTCTCAAACTCAAACACCCCCTGGGCAGTCTTATGGACAACGAAATATGCTAGAAACTTGCCCTTAGAGGAGAGAATCAGAATGTCGGAAGTTAGTAAAGGCTCGATCATCTGGAATTCAGCAATCCAACATCGAGACTTAATTCAAAAACACAGCTTCTGGGAAGTGAAAGATGGCCTTTCAGCACGTTTTTGGGAAGACTCATGGCAGCAGCTTCCAAATCTCAAAGATAGCATACAGGGAATTGCAGAACGAGAAATCAACCAGCTTGACAAGGTAAGCTACTTCTGGAAATCACAAACCACCCAAGAACATAGAGAATGGAAAGAAGCTTGTCATATCTTACCTTACAGCTCGGAGCAGATTCAACTTTCTCTATCCTCAGAGCTTCAAAAACGAAAAATTTTAAAGCTAGCAGGCATGGATACTCTTAGATGGGGATATGAGGAAAAGGGGATCTTCACAACCAAGGAAGCTTACAAAATCATCATTAAAGACAGAGTAGTCAAAGACAAAATATGGGACAGAATTTGGAATCCTCCTATTTGGCCGAAGGTTTCAACCTTTTTGTGGCTTCTCTCACACAACAGAGTTCTAACATGGGACAACCTCAGGAAAAGAAATTTCTATGGGCCATCTCTATGTCTCAGCTGTAATCAGGAAGAAGAATCAGCTCTACACCTCATGCAAAATTGACAGCTCGGAAAGAAATTGTGGGAAAAGGTAATATTCCGATGTCAGAGGGATGGCAGAGTGATGGGGGATATCACTGGTACCCTCCGCAACTGGACTCAAGAGCCATATCAAAGCAAGGTTCTAAACACTCTTTGGCAAATTATACCGGGACTACTGATGTGGAACATTTGGAAGGAGAGAAACAGAAGGATTTTCAAAAATCAATCAATGACATTGGAGCAGATATGGAATGGGATACACCACAACATCAGAGAAACTTTATCTATTAAAGGCTGGTCTAAGGAGGACTTCCCATCGCATCTGCAGGAACAAGCGATATGGGACAATTGGCAGATAAAATTACAAGATCCAACTTCTGCCAATAGAAATACATCTAATCATCAAGGGAACTCTGCGAGCTGGTCCCCGCCACCAATCAATGTGTTTCAACTTAATTTTGATGGAGCGTCGAAAGGAAATCCTGGTCAAACAGGATATGGTGGAGTCATCAGAGATTACCAGGGTAAGCCCCTCATATCATTCTTTGGTTCAATAGGTTGGAATACCAATAACGCAGCGGAATTGGAAGGCCTATGGAGAGGACTAACTCTAGCACAGGAGCAAAAGCTCTTCCCTCTGATAGTTGAAGGGGACTCCCAAATTCTTATCAATATGGCATTAAAAATTCAACAGGGATCCCCGGTACAGAAGGTCAGCAGTAGCTGGAGAATGGCCACTAGATTGGAGCGTCTTCAACAATGGCTCAACAACAACCAAGCTATCTCCTTCAAGCATATCCGAAGAGAAGGGAACAAACTTGCAGATTTTCTTGCCAATATTGGCGTGGATAGTGGGAAAGAATTCTTTGCAGGATAACTACAAGACATAGCCTCGGAGAACCAAATTTCTACCTTCCATTCCATATTAACAAGAGATATGCAGCCAGGACAAGAACCACACCCGGATGCGGGTGTCAACATGAGAAGTTAATGTCACTACATGAGCAGATGGTAGCGGGCGAGGTGATAGGCTGGCGCATGTGGCATAAGGTGGGCATTTATGGTTCATTAATGCCGGCACGCTATCAAGCTATGCTGAGGAAGGAGATCAGTATGAGCGACGCCAGAGTGGGACGCCGTCGTAGAGCAAGTAGGAGACTCTTGTCAGAGCATCAAGTCCCATTAATGAGGAATTGGGTGAACAGCAAGTGCGGCAAGTACCTCAGGATGATATCAAGATCTATATCAATTGCCCAGGGCCCGACACTCTCTCTGGCTCCTTCTAGCAGAGATATCCAAGGACGTATTGGTTCACAGGAGTTAGGTACAGAGCTAAGCATTGGGAGGCCATCAGCGCTCCACCGAAACCTGCAACAGGTCGGCCTCATCTGCTTACCTCTTCTTGATAGTATGGCTCGACCTCGCGGTGGTTCCCGAAGGGGAAGAAATTCAGGCACACGGGGGAGGGTTAGAGGAAGGGGAGGTCCTGCTCCTCGACGCAACTCCCGGCTTGTCTCAGCCTCACCTGCTTCTCCACCTTCTGACCACTCTGGTCCATCCCACTCCAGTTCTTTCCACACCTCCCGCTATACTTTCAAGAGCAAGCTTCACAAGCCTACTATCTCTGCCACTATCACGGTCATCTTCTCAGAGGAAGAAGATGACCTTCCTGGCTCTGTCGAACATTCAATTGATCGAAATCTCTCCCAGAATTCCAAGGACACTCAAGGAGGCAGGGTCGAGGTTTCCCCCAATCTTCCAGAGATGCAGCAAGAAGAAGGGCATGAAGAGGATGAAGGTCTTCCGCAAACTTCCTCACACGAGGAGGTCATTTTCTGTGGACCGGTGCAGTTCTCCGGCACTGTTCTGTATCCGGTGATGCCTCCTGGGCGCAGTATTACGGACGTTGAAGACAATGTAATGATTGAGTGGGTCAGTTCTCCGGGCAAGGCCAATAGCGATGATGCAGAGTTACAACCTCGGGCAGAATCAATCAACGGCGAGGATTGATGGAGAAGATCGAACGGCGGAGGAGGATTTCGGAAGGCCTTTTTTGGCGGAACTTTACACCCCGAAAAGCCAGACTTGATGACGTCAGGCGAAAGCCACGCGTCAACAGGAGGCTTTATCGGGCTTGTCCTTACGAAAACCGCTTGTTAGTCGACGGCGGTCCGATAAAAGGGTGGTTTTTGTTACACGGTTTTGTGCTGCCGCGGATGTCCTCGTCAGCCTTTTGTCATTGTAATGCTCTATCGTCCTCTTGTTTATGCTTTTTGGTGGTGCAGTATAGGGATAATGAGTCCTGGGCTCTCGTATCTATTTATGTAAACAAACAGTCAAGCGCCGAGGGCCGGAATTTTTCAGACAGAGGGCTGGCTTTAGCCCCCTCAGAGGTGGCTACCTCTTTGTAAATAATTTTCTCTTTTCTTTTACTTAATAGAATAGTCTTTACTCAAAAAAAAAAAATATAAAACTATGGTTTTAAAAGTGAAAGTGGAATAATTTTACCATGTCTTCTTACTAGATTGTAATATTAACAAACACCTGAAAACAACGTTATATATATCTATCTATATATATGTGTGTGTGTGTGTGTGTGTGTCATCTTAACATTGAAAATCAATAAAATTACTTATCATCGTCATATTATTAAGGGTATAAATGTGCTCCTCTTTGAAATAAAAATGGATGGATAAAGATTACAAAGACTTCATTAACCATTATTGTCCTCTAAATTCTTGGATTCCTGATAATGCCATCATTTAGGTTCATTAAGAATTGATGTATAATATTCTATAAATGATCGACAAATATTAAAAGCAACCAATGATCAACACATATTACCAATAACTCTTTAATTTCAAGGATATTCATTCCATAATTATTTCTAATCGAGTCCCACGCAGGGATAGCCTCATCTATGAATGGGTCAAGTATTTGTGATTGGTGTTATAAGACTTGAGGAGATTCTTCTTGTATGAAATATAAAGGCTTTTTCCCCTGCTTGACATTTTTTTCTCCGCTTACCTTGTAACCAAAGAAAGTCACAACATGTTGGTATTTGGAGCCATTAACATTTAATTTAGAAATAAATGCACAAAAAAATAGGAAACTGAATCACACAAACTAGCACAAGAATTTACATGGTAAAACCATGACAGTGTGTTAAGGAAACCTCCATGGGGCAAGGGATTGGAATTCTTATTGCTCCAAATTCAATAATGACTCTCCAAGTTACATCAAGCCTCTCGATAAATCACCATTGTAATACAAATATTGTGTTACATAACTCCCTATAGTTACACAACTTCCTGAATGGTAAAACTAAATTTACTAAGTTAATTGCATTGTTAACCTTATTTTTTTTCATTCTTTAACAATCTCCACCTTGACAACAATTTTCCTAATTCCTTTCCCATGTCCATTAATCATCTCTTTTGAAAGCCAAGAGAAGCCAAACACCATTGAAACTTCTCTACTTAAACTGATTTTGTTAACATTTCTACATGATTCTCTTGTGTATGGACCTTCTTGAGAGCAACTCTGCCACCATCGATCACATGTATTAAAAATGGTACCTTACATCAATGTGCTTAGTCTTGTTGTTATAAGCTATATTTGTAGCCAAATGAATAACACTCTATCTGTCCCATAATACATTCACTTTCTCCTCAGTTCTTCCAATATCATCAAGTAGACCTTTCAACCATATTTCCTCTTTACAGACATCTGAAGCAGCTATATACTCTTCTTTAGTAGTAGACAAAGAAATTGTTTCTTAAAGCTTTGACATCTAGCTAATTGCTCCACCTACAACAGCAACGACATATCCTGTACTAGATCTCCTCTAGTCCAAATCACCTATATAACCAACATCCACATATCCGTAGACTGAAATTTCACTACCATTAAAGATGATACAATGGACACTTGTGCCTCTCAAATATAAAATCACCTATTTCACTGCTCAACAATGTTCTCCTGGATTTGCCATTAACCTACTAACAACTCCAACTGCATGTGAAATGTCTGGTCTTGTAAATACCATCACATACATTAAGTTTCCTACCACATTTGCATATGGTACATGAGACATATAATTATTTTCTTCATCTGTCGAAGAAATCTTAATATGGGAATCTTATGGAACATTAAGAGGTTTCACATTGTTCATATCAAACATTTCAAGTACTTGATCCACATACTTCTTCTGTGATAACCAAAGCTTTCCATTTTTCCTATCTTTGTGTATCTCCATTCCCAAGATATGTTTTTTGCCTCCAAGATCCTTCGTATCAAACGGGTTAGAAAGCTGAGCCTTTAACCTATTAATCTCTTCCATGCTTTTTCCCACAATAAGCATATCCTTAACATACAAGACCAAGATAATGAATATACCATTGAAACTTTTAATGTATACACAATGATCATACTCACTTATAGTAAAGTTATGGCTCACCATTAAGGAGTCAAACTCCGTGTACCATTTCCTTGGAGACTACCTCATGCCATACAATGATATCCCGAGTTTGCAAAAATATATTTTGTTGAGACCTTGTACAAAACCTTATGGTTGTTCCGTGTGTTATCACTGAGCTAAAAATAATTGGGTTGTCTCAACCTCTAACCTAGTGTAAATATTTCACACCACTTGGACTGGAAGTTAGCCCTTCCAATCTGAGAGGGCTCTCTCAAAAACACTATAAAATTTACTTGAAACAATTCAAACAACATATGACTAACTTTGATCTCTATTTTTTTGTGGTTTTGTAGTGAAGAAAAATGTGATGACTACCACCATTGGGCATGCACTCAAATTAAAACAAATTATGGCCAACAACACTATTTTATGGAAGATGAGGAATCTATAGCTTTGAAACTAATATCAAATTAACATCCACAATCATACATAGTAAATGAAGGAAATTGGAGAATTTTGACAAAATTTCCAAGTAATCAAGATACTATGTAAAACAGAATACAACATGGTAAGAACATATGAAAGCCATAACATGAATCTCATGTAAAAAAATAGAGTTGTTGCAAAGTTTCTATTAAAAGGTCAACAGATTACATAAGGTCAGTTCTTCACATTATCCATCAACCTTTCTCAAAGTCTAAAAGCTACTGATTTATAGAGAAAATATCTCTTTACATTATCTTCCCACCTAGGACAAATTTGATACACTATCTAAGAGACCTATTCCTAATTTTCTTCTAACTAACAAATTCCTCATAGGGATTTTCTATTTTACATAGTTGGAATTCAACTAGGACTCTACTAGTTTTAAAAACTCTAACCACTTTCTGTTGATGAAGATAACCGAGCCCAACTACTTGCTAGAATTGTTAGAATGTCATTACACCTTCGACCTATTGATAGATATCAATTAAGTATAATTTTTTGTTGACTATCCTAATGAGCTGGCTATTACGCTCATGTGGATATGTGGTGGCTTGGCATGCTGAAAAATAGGAGTTTAGCATGATGTATTGGACACCCTTTATGATCTGTAATCCATCTGGTGTTTGGATGTCTAATATTCAAAATCTTCAAAAGGCAGAAAAACAGAGTTTTTATGATTTCGTAGCAAAACACGAGTCTTCAACAATTTCATAGCAAACTTTGGTAGCAACTTCAAAAAACGCCCTTATGCTACCTCTTTTCTCTCTCTACTAGTTCTGAGGTCTTCTTTGATGTCTGTAAGCTAAACATAGGCCTTTAGAACTATCTTTGTTGAGCTTTAGACTAGCCTTAACCTCTGTAGAAAGCTACAATAGCTTCATAGCAAATTGTCAACTTCATTATGGGGAGTTGCTACGAAAGTTCCAAAATTATGAGTTTTTCCAATTTTCATGATTCTTAATACCTCCTTATAGCTCCTAATACCATTTTGACTATATATATGGTTGATTTTATTGGTTTAGATATAGTGAATACAAAGTTGAGAACTTTACCACAACATTGAGTAGCACATACTTCAGCAACGATCTTGAGGTTTTTCTTTTTGTGTTCAACCTAGATCATTTCAATTTAAATTTCCAATGTTGTGACTTGTCCCTATAATATCTTTCTATATTCATGTAACCAAATAATCCTTTTATACATATGCTCCAATATTATGTGAAAAGGCAGAGTCCTTCTGATAATATTTTTAAATTTGTCTGCAATTTCATCATAAAAATCTATTTGTTTTAACACTTCATTTTGGTATTCATCAAACTCAAGTTTGGTCTTGATTACTTCTTATTGAGATTCCCTTAACTTTTCTTGTAGAACCTCTATTTCTCTTTTGTCTTGAACAACTTCCTTGCCTTTCTTTTTCTTTTTTGGCTTCTTTGATGGTTCTGTTTTTTCTAATGGTGCTTCATGTATCTCTTCAACTTGCTGCATTGATCTTGTGACAGGTTTGCTTGGCCTAAAAATGAAACAATGTTCTTCTTTAGTAAAGTATAATTTCTTAGATCCCTTTCTTTTCATCTTGGTTTCAATTTGGGTCACTTCTAGAGGCTGCTCAACTGGGATTTCTTCAATGTCTATAGTGTTAGGGTCCCACCCTAACCCCCTTATTTATGTAATGGAATCACATCATAGTCAAGAGTCAATAGAGCCCATATTAATAATTGTAAGTGGTTAATCCGCAATTAATGACGCAACCACAGTTAGTTGCAAATGGGCCATAGTATTAGATAGATGGTATTAATAAAACCCACGGTATTGGCCCGTGGTATTGCATGTATGAGTCATATATAAAGGATAGAGACTCCCTGCGAGGAGCATCGTGTCTTACTATGTAGTCGAGCTCTGCTCTATTGGAGGTTGCCCCCTCGAAGAGGCAAGTGAACATTACTCTCTGAATAATAAAATCATTGCTATTCTGTGTTCTGGGTATCTTTTCTTTGCATATTCTGTATTTGGGTATCATTTTGCAAGTTAAGAGCAAACAAGTGGTATCAGAGCACTTTCTAGGGTCGGTGGGATCTCCATTTCTTAGAAAATATTTTTTTTTGGCTAGAGACGTGTTCCAGCGTCTTTAAACCACAGGATCTGTCGTTGAGCGCATAAACCTGCGGATTTGGGGAGGCATGCACGCAGGAAATACAAGAGGTGGTCACGTCTGTTGGACTCCCTTGTAACTCCTGTGGTTACCCCTTCGAGTAGTAGCGCATTAGACAGAACCGCACACAGATTGTCTTCCATGTACCCTCTGGGTATATCGGAAGCCCCCTAGGCTCCCTTGAAACCTCGCCATATATAAACTGTCGGCCGTCTTGCGGCTACAGTACACCAAGAACAACACTCGGGGAGATTACTCGCCCGTACGATAGGGTAGTCGGGTTGTACGGCTAAGGGTACGGTCGATCCTCCTTAGTTAGAGCCCTGAAACATTGGGCCGAGTACTACTGCTAGACCCTTATGTATATTGCGATCTGTAGCACCTGACACTCCTCAAGACCTTAGTTCCCTTTTCTATCGGGGGATCACACAACATCTCTTCCAGATCTGCCTGTGCAAAGGGGTGCAGCAGCAGCAGACATCAGTCCCGCAGTCTCGAGTTCGCAGATCAGCCATTCCAATCTATTAGATCCATCAGATCCGCAGAAGCAGTCTGTTCCGCCATCAGATCCGCCATTCAGATCTCTCAGATTCCCCAGATCGGAGTCGTTGTGAAGGGTTCCTATACCGGGGTATAATTTTCGCAGGACTTTTGGCCGCATTGACATTTTGAGGATTTGGCCACTGCAGTATTGATAAGGAAGGAGTAAAACTCTGTTAGTAGTAAAACTCCGTTAGGAGTTTTCAGAAAAAGAAAAAAAAATAAAAATAAAGAAGGGATCTTTCGGGGTGCTTATTGGTGATCTAGCCCATCAGAATCAGGACGATGAGCTGAGCACGGTGGTACCATTCACTTCTTAGTGAAATTTTTTTTTAGGCGGTCCCAATTTTAAAAAAACCCGGTTGGTGTATGGTAGAAACTAGAGCTCAAGCGATGGCCAATGAAAGGATGGACAAATTTGAAGAATCAATGCACAACCTCCACCTTCAGCTTACTGGACTATGTAACATGGTCGAGAAAATAGTCCCGAAGGGCAAGGAGCCAACCCACGAGGAGGCGTATAATGGCACTGAACACAATGAGGGTGAGTCTAGCCACTCTCCTCACATCTGGCACACCCACCCACCACCCAGTCAGCGACCTCCCAAGTTGGATATGCATAAATTTGACGGCTCTCACCCGTCGGCATGGATAGCACAAATGGAGCAGTATTTCAAACTGAATCGCATCTTCGATGATGAGACTCAGCTTATGTTGGGGAGCATGTACTTGGACAATGAAAGGTGGCAATGGTGGGAATGGCATCAACGTTGCACTGGACCTTTTAAGACTTGGACCAAATTCACCAAAGCTCTTCAAGACCGCTTTGACCAGGAATCATCTTTTTTGGGTCGTCTTACTAAGCTCCGACAGACTGGTACAGTGGATGAATATATTACAGCTTTTGAAGCCTTAGCCTTCCGAACTTGGGGTCTCTCATATGTGTTCTACACGGAATGTTTTATCAGCGGTCTTAAAGAAGCTATCAAAGCCCAAGTCCTATTGCACCACCCTCCCACATGGACAGAGGCTTGCAAGGTCGCTCGTAACGTGGAACGTGCATTAACAGCCCAATACAGTCGCCCAAATTTCTCCGCTAAAGGTCGCCCCCCACAGGCTCACAACACGACTCAAACACTTAAGGTCCAAAAGGTGTCACCTGCAGAAATGGCTGAAAGAAGAAAGCAAGGCCTATGTTACTACTATGATGAAAAATACTCTCCAGGTCATAAATGCAAGGAGCCCAGATTATTTCAAATTGATGCCACTGACTACAGCTCAACAGAGGAAGATCCACCACTGGAGGAACATGAGCCGCTAGAAGAAGACAACCAAAAGGACAATGTCTCTGATGAACCAGTTATTTAGTTGCATGCTTTGGCAGGGATTTCTTCCCCTCAAACTCTCAAAATCAGAGGTTTTATTAAACATCGCCCAGTAGTAGTCTTGATTGATAGTGGAAGTACACATAATTTCATCCATCAAAAAGTCGCAGAAGCAGTGCATTGTTTTGTACGAGCAGTTTCTAACTTCCAAGTTCAAATTGTGGATGGAGGCACAATGAAATGTGAAGGCCGTTGTGAAAATGTCAAACTTCAAATGGGGGATTATCAGTTGAAAACTCACATGTTTTCCATACACATGGGGGGTTGCGACATTGTCGTCGGCACTGAATGGCTCCGCACTCTTGGGCCAATCACAATGGATTTCCAGGATTTATATATGAGTTTTAAGCAGAACAACTACACACATACCCTCCGTGGACTCCAAGCGGGAGCCCCCTCTATCATCAGCTCGCATAGGATGGAAAAATTGTTAAAAAAGGGCAATCATGGAGTTGTAGCTCAATTTAATGCCATCCAGGCAGTCGAAACCAAGCCTCTGCCAATTCATCCTGAGATGCAACAGATTTTAAATAACCATCTGTCGGTCTTTGACAAGCCTCATGAGCTTCCACCCTCGCGAGGGGAACATGATCATAGCATCACCTTAGTTCCATGGGCCCAACCCACAAATGTGTGCCCATACAGATATCCGTTCACCCAAAAGAATGAAATAGAAAAAATCATCAAGGAACTTTTGGAAGCAGGTGTCATTCATCCCAACATTAGTCCTTATTCATCCCCAGTGGTCATGGTGCTCAAGAAATATGGGGAGTGGCCGATGTGTCCCGACTTCAGGGCCCTCAATAAGTTGACAGTCAAAGATAAATTTCCCGTACCGGTGGTTGAGGGTTTGCTGGATGAACTCAATGGAGCTCAATTCTTCACTAAGTTGGATCTTCGCTCAGGCTACCACCAAATTTGCATGAAGGAAGTCGACATCCCCAAGACTACTTTCCGAACTCATGAAGGCCATTATGAATTCCTGGTCATGCCATTTGGTCTTTGTAATGCCCCCTCTACTTTTCAAAGCCTTATGAACCACATTCTCAAACCATATCTCAGGAAATTTGTCCTTGTCTTCTTCGATGACATCCTCATCTATAGTTGCACTTGGGCCGCACATCTTCAGCATGTAGATCTACTCTTGCAACTGCTCCGCAAGCACAAATTATTTGTCAAGATGTCCAAGTGTTCGTTTGGCATGGCATAAGTAGAGTATTTGGGCCACATTGTGGGGCGTGAAGGTGTCAAGGTGGACCGCAAAAAGATCCAGGCAATGCAGGAATGGCCTCAACCTAAGACCTTGAAGAGATTGAGAGGATTTTTGGGTCTCATAGGCTATTATCGTAAATTTGTCCACAACTATGGTCTCATAGCGAAGCCCCTCACCCAACTCCTAAAGAAAAATTCATTCTTCTGGAATGAGGAAGCACAATAGGCCTTTAAAGCTCTAAAAAATGCCATTTGTTCCACTCCAGCCTTAGCACTACCTGACTTCACCAAATCTTTTGTCATTGAATGTGATGCTTCGAGTACAGGTATTGGGGCGGTCTTAATGCAGGAAGAGCGACCGTTGGCCTTCACAAGCCAACAACTCAGTGGGAGGAATCTGGGCCAATCTACCTACGAGAAGGAAATGATGGCCATCTTACATGCAGTCGAGACCTGGCGACCTTACTTATTGGGGCGACGTTTCCAAATCCGCACAGATCATCACAGTCTTAAATATTTTTTGGAGCAACGCCTATCCTCCCCACAACAAAATAAATGGCTAGCCAAAATGCTGGGATATGATTATGAGATCATTTACAAGAAAGGGAAAGACAATAGTGTAGCAGATGCATTATCTCGCCAATTTGAGGAGGAAAGTACTCTGCTAGCAATTTCCCTCCCCATTCCATATTGGATTGAAGAGGCTCGCAGGGAATGGTTTTCACACCCCGGGCTCTCCCAACTCATTTCTCAATTGCAAGTCGATCCAAATTCCACCAAGGGCTACTCGTGGCAGGATGATATTCTTCGCTACAAGGACAAAGTCGTAATATCACCAACATCCACCCTCAAAAGTCGCATTTTGGCAGAATTGCACTCATCTCCTATTGCAGGACATTCGGGCTTTCAGAAGACGTATGCTCGCACCAGAAGATCATTTTTTGGACAGGCATGAAAAAGGACATCCTTACTTTCGTAGCAGAATGCGATGTCTGTCAACGCCACAAAGGGGAAACAGTCAACACACCAGGCACATTACAACCATTGCCCATTCCGGCATCAATTTGGACGGATGTTTCTATGGATTTCATTACAGGTCTTCCAAAGTCAGGGAACAAGTCAGTCATCATGGTGGTTGTGGATCGACTGTCGAAGTATGCTCATTTCTGTGCCCTACCCCACCCATTTACACCAACTTTGGTCGCTCAATCTTTCATGGATCAGATCTTCAAATTGCATGGCATGCCCACTTCTATTGTGTCCGACTGCGACCCGATCTTCACCAGTAATTTTTGGCAGGAACTCTTCAGAATACAAGGCACTCAACTAAAACTCAGTACTTCCTATCATCCGCAAATAGATGGTCAAACCGAAGCCGTCAAAAAATGTCTAGAAACCTACCTTAAGTGTTTCACTTCAGAAAAGCAACACCTTTGGGTACAGTGGCTACCTCTGGCTGAATGGTGGTATAACACCAACTATCATGCCACCACCAAAATGACTCCCTATGAAGCAGTATATGGTCAACTCCCGCCTTCACCTACTTCGTATCTCAAGGGATGCTCAAAAGTACAAGCAGTGGATCAACTCCTACAACACCGCGCAACCATGCTTGCCCATCTTCGAGAGAATCTTCATCAAGCTCAGAACCGCATGAAGCAACAGGTAGACCAGCATCACTCAGAGCGCCAATTTCAAGAAGGGGATCAGGCCTTTTTACGGCTCCAACCATATAAGAAAACATCACTCAAAAACAAGGGGTGTCAAAAACTCTCTCCCAAATTCTACGGACCATATCAAGTACTTCAGCGCATTGGAGAAGTGGCCTACAAGTTGGCCTTGCCACCTATTGCAAAAATCCAACCAGTTTTCCATGTCTCATGCCTCAAGAAAGTGATTGGGAACAATTGCAGAATTCAGACCAGTCTACCTGAATTGGACGAAGAAGGGTCCATCTGGCTTCAACCCGAACAGGTCCTAGACACACGAGACAAGCAACTGCGCGGCCGCATGATTAAGGAATTCCTCATCAAATCGAAAGACACCTCAACGGAAGATGCAACTTGGGAACCAACCACTATTCTTCAGCAGTTTCCGTAGCTTCAGCCTTGAGGACAAGGCTAGTCTTAAGGGGGAGGGCATGTTAGGGTCCCACCCTAACCCCCTTATTTATGTAATGGGATCACGTCATAGTCAAGAGTCAATAAAGCCCATATTAATAATTGTAAGTGGTTAATCCGCAATTAATGACAGAACCACAGTTAGTTGCAAATGGGCCGTAGTATTAGATAGATGGTATTAATAAAACCCACGGTATTGGCCCGTGGTATTGCATGTATGAGTCATATATAAAGGATAGAGACTCCCTGCGAGGAGCATCATGTCTTACTTTGTAGTCGAGCTCTGCTCTATTGGAGGTTGCCCCCTCGAAGAGGAAAGTGAAAATTATTCTCTGAATAATAAAATCATTGCTATTCTGTGTTCTGGGTATCTTTTCTTCGCATATTCTGTATTTGGGTATCATTTTGCAGGTTAAGAGCATAACATATAGCTTCTAGAATATCAGTCAACTTGCCTTTCTTTGTACTCCGTTCTCTACTCTGTTTTCTGGTCATCCTCCTTTTATTACTTGTGGAAGCCTCAATTATAGGTTTATTTTCCATTGGTTACTGCTCTGCTACTAACTATTGCTCTTTTCTAGGGGTTGTGGATTTAGATTTAGGAGTTCTCCTAGAGGGGGTAGTAACATCTAATTCACACCCACTTAAGAACAAAGAGGTAAGCCAATCTCTGTGCAATCTATTTAAATCTTCAACCACTAGTAATTTGATAAGACCATGATGAAAAATAGAGGTACTTCTTGTATCCAGTTTAGCTTGAACCTTGTCAGCCATTTTTCCTAGACATTTGAAGAGATGGAAAGGGATATCTAAGGGTTGTTTACATGGCAGGTGGAGCAACAACCTAAAGTGGTACTGGTAGACCATATGGAACCTTCCTTCACATGTAAAATACTTTTGAATAACCATTAGAAACTTGGAATAATGTTCCTTAAGGCAAGTTCCAGAGATGTCTGTTGTCATATTAATCCCTCGATGTTCTTCCTTAAAAAATTCATCACAATTCTGTAGCTATAACTTCTGGAATTTAAACCATGTCTCCCCTAACCTAGACCTCACTTAGACCACGGCTAAACATGTTTTGACAGTGAAAACCCTATTCAACGATAATACTTCCGAACTTTTTGATAGCAACAGATGGTATAAAGAAAAGAAGGAGAGGTAAGGGTGAATGAAAGGGAGTGGAGGACACGAGAATAAAGGTGTATTATGAACCCTCACAGACTTTCATTGCAAATTCTGGGTTTGTTGAGCTACAATTGCTACGAAAGCTTATAAAACTGTCAGACAAGTCAATTATGAAACAATGACCTCAAAAAAAATGGAATTATGACCTTTTGTTTTTATGATGACCCTATCAAACACTAAATGTACCCTATGACATCTTTCACATGAACCTAAACATAAAAACCCCATATAAGATGATTAATCAAACTAAAAATTATTTCTAGGGTTATCATGGATAACACCATGTAAATCTATTCATCCAAATATCCATGATGAAAAGTTGTTTTAAGATCTAATTGTTCTAACTCAAGATCAAGTAATGCATTTAGTGCTAACACAGTACAAAGGTCTCATGAAAGTCAATACATTCAACCTTTTCAATTTTTTCATACCGAACTTTTCAAGTACTTTCTTGACATACTTATGTTGTGATGACTAGAGATTTCCAGTTTTCCTATATCTTTGTATCTCCATGCTTAATATATGTTTTCCCACTCCAATGTACTTCATATCAGATGTCCTAGAAATCTAAGCCTTTAACCTATTGATGTCTTCCATTCCTTTTCCTGCAATAATCATATCATCAATATACAAGAAACAATGTAAGCTTTGAAACGGGAACTGATATTGTTACCCGTTTCATAGAGATAGCAAAAAAGTGACCCCATTTTGAAAAGGGGTGATGCAGAACACACATTTTTTTTTTAGAGTATAGTTTTTGGCACTTTAAATTTTCTATGTACATTAAGTTTTAGAATGGTAGTGATTTTCATGTTGATTTATAAAAGTGGTAATTTTGCATGAGGCCCTTTTTTTTAAAAGACCTATTTTTTGACTTCAAATTTTCTAATGTATGAAATGTAAATAATTATTTTCTAAATTTAATAATTTTTGAAGTGGTCTTCTTCTTCTTCATATATATATATATATATTTTTAAGTTTTGATAAATTTTTGTAATTTTTTGCTAGAAATGACATGTCAAAATCACAATTTTTATAGGAAAATTTTAACTAAAACTGGTTAAATATTTTTTTTTTTATGAATTTCATGTCAAAAAAATAATAATAATCACTATTGTTTTTCAAAAAATAATGATTAACATAAAAATTAATGCAAAAATCACATAATACAATATTGAACGCATAACAACCTTAATTCAGTGCTTATTATTCTCATAAAATGTTAAAGTCAAAACATTACAAGTATAACTAATTAATAGTTACAAAAAATGAGCTTGATTTCCAAGCATAACTTAAATTTAATCAACAATGTCACGTAATCCAAACTCTTCGTCCTCTAGAGTTTCATGATTGTCTTCTTCTACAATATTTTCTGCTTCATTTTACTCATTTTTCTCTTCTAATGGATCTTTGATGTCTGCGAATCTCCCAATGTATGCCTTTCCAATCATTCTGTGTAATGGTGGTTGGGGTTCCTTTGCCTTTTTTGCCACATGTGATTCACTGAAGTCCCCTTTCTTCAACCCAATTTCTTGCATTTCATTTGGAAGAAATTGAAGAGCATTAATTCTTTGCTAAATAAAATTGCACTGTATTTGATCTTTTTCAATGGCAATGCAATTTCTTCCTTTTTTGAAGGTAACATGCTAGTGTTGTACCTAATTATCAAGCACAAAATAAATAATGAAGTAAATTAGTACAATGACATATAAATTAAGAAATAAAATATTGATATTCAATTCCATATAATAAAACTTACGTGAGAGAGAAAATAAATCCAGAACCCAATCTCCTTCATTTGAACATATGTCTATAAGATAGTTAATCAATAACTGTGGTTTTTTATTAATGTTAACTATCCCTCCTTTTGCTTATTTGTCTTCATATGTTAGTTTTGTCACAACAACATCATAAGTCAGTGTTTTCTTATGACTCTTTCCATCTACCCGATTAAAAATCATAGACATATAGCTATCATCTTTTGCTCAACTATCAATATGGATGAACTCAAAATCATTTATAAATAGTATATCTTCTCAGTTAAGAAGATTTGTTTTTTGCTTGTAACATGAAATAGTAAAAATTCGATTAACTTGTACATAAATGATTTTTTTAACATTAATCAAATATACATTTTAAATGTCTTACCATGTAAGCTACATCCTTGAATTTGTTTTCCCCTTAAATCTTGACAATAACATTGCCAATTGCACGTCTGAATGAAGTGTCACAAATCTCCATAATGGTGATGACGCGACTTCTAGAAATCCCACAACCACTTTACTAAGAGCTTGATAAGTATAAGGGTCGTTATCATAGTCAATGTTTGGAATATTGAAACCATGGGGAATATATGCAATAACTAGGGCATAATCCCTTTTAGGTATGAGTTTAGCAATGTCTTCATAGTCGTTTTGGATTACTTGATATTGAATAGTGTCAATCCCATTCCAAATGAAATGAGTAAGATTTGGATTAAGTTCAACATTCTTAAGACGTTGTGTCTTCAGCCTTTCGATCTTAATTTTTTCAATAAAGGTTCTGAAACTATCTGGTGCTCTATTTTCATCCTTATTCATCTTTTATAAAATAAACAAATACATGTGTAATTTATAAATTAAAAATAGTATATAGATGAAAAAAATGAATGTATAAATCAACATACTTTTTTAAATGCAAGATAAAAAAAAATAATGTTGATGTAGAACTTGAATCTAGATAGTTGCGTACAACATCATCCCAACTATCCTCATTCAACAATTTAACCATTTGTTCTTGAATTTTCATGTAAACTTTGTGACCGCGTAGATAAAGTAAAAAAAGATAATATAATGATATGTATAACAAATACTACCAGAACAATATGTTATATTTAAAAAAAAATTATAATCTAGAAATAAATAAAAACAATTCAAAAAACTTACTTTTGAAATTCCTCAGACATTTCCTCCAATGATAATTCCCCTGACCTCACATGAAATAATATTGCTTTGACAAGTTTTTCATCCTTCACTCCTTGCAATTCTCTTCAAGGTTTCATATCTTCTGGAAGCTACTTCATTTCAGGACCTGATTTATTGTTGCTACATATCAGTGGCTTAGACCTCTCGACCTTCTAGTTTTTAATGCCAATGTTCTCCCGCATGCTAAAAATCTCATTAATCAACTCGTATATCTCTCCAGTTCTAAATTCCAACTGGAAAATGTTATCAACACCTGTGAAGAAATCACTAAGTTTGCCGCCTTTGCCACTTTTTGAATTGATTTTCTCCTCAATTTACCCTATTTACATGGAACATTCCTTTCGGAAATCTACAATAACATTTATCCTATCCCCACCACATTTTTCTTCAAATTCACTATGAATAAATCTAACCCTTTGGATGAAAGTCATAGACATCCTATATTCATTATCTGAGTTATGATCCCATGCCACTAACTTTGCTTCTGTATTTGATAAACTAGCATAAATGATACATTTCATTGTTTCAAAACGTGGGTTATTGGGATATTCCTCCATCAATTGTCTTTGAGCTTTTACAAAATGATTTCCCCCAAGCACATAATAATTGTATTCAAAACATTTTGACTTATAAAATGCTTCTTTGTTGGGAACTTGAACTGGATCAACAAGAAGCACATAATTAACCACATGAGCATATGGATTGTACCTCATCAATGTCTTCAAGTTGTGAAGATGCAGATGGTGTGGCTTTATGATTTGATATTTACATTGTCCTTCACTTGCCTTATAGATTTGTTAGACATTAAGCTTAAATGTACAACCACCCTCAATTAAGTTTCTCTTTGTGAAGTTTTGTCGAATGGAATTTTCTTTTGTTTTGATAATGCCATCCTCTAAATCAACTCCCGGTGTAATGATTTCTCTACTTTCTTTTGAAGTTTCACTAGGTTCTTGACTGTTGATAATGACTACTTCAAAATTTTCAACTTTACTTTTCTTCCTCATAACATTCTCATCATTAACTAGATCATATTTGTTCTTGGGCATTGTTACTTTTGGTCTTTTACGGCTCTTCTCAGTTCCAATTTCATCCTCAGTAACGACAACATATTCTTCACTGCCAGTTTCAACTTCCTTGTCTTCAAAAGTAACTTGTCTACCTTTGCTAGATTTATCCACTAGAGGCTTTTTTTTTTTTCTTTTTTTCTCTGATCCCTTGGATGTAGTTTTGTAGTATCATGAATTACTACGTTTTGCTTGTTTGTCATATCTTCTTCTAACACTAAGTAGAAACTGTTAACAACTTTCATAATATCATGCTCTATGAAATGAATGCCCCCCAACCTAATTGAACAACTTTCAACAAAATTCTACAAAACAAAATATCATATGTCAATAAAAACAAAGTTATAAAAATATAGTGAGACAATTACAAGAATGCAAAACACAAATATAAATAACAATACTTACGATATTTTGTGTCATCTCATTTACGATTTGTTTACACAACTTTGTAGATACCTCTCTCGTGTCATACAATGAATATGATAACTAGTATCTAATCTTTTCATGTGACTTGGGTAGTTTTGTAAGTATGTAAAAAACTTCATTGTTCAGTACCAAACATATGTCTATGACCTTTCCCATCTCCTCATAAATTCCATTATTATTAGGTATACATACATACATACATGCATGCATGCATGCATACATACATACATACATACATACATACATACTGGAAGTTTCACTTCTTTTGATTTCTTCTAGTATGAAATCATCTTCCTATCGTTTGAGGCACTTGAAAGATTTGTAGACATTAATTTAGGTGGAGTTCGTTCACCAATATTTTTTGAAGAGCCACCTTGAAGAGTCTTTGGTCCAAAAAGATTCACAGAAATCTTCTTTTATGCTATTTTCATGAAAAAAGACACATATAAATAAGTAAATCACAAAAAAATAATAACTTAAATTAACAACGAAAATGATAAATGATAATTAATTTTATAAACCATAACAATTTAAAAAAAAATAAGAAATTAAAAAATACATCGCCCTGTCATCACATCCTGAAAATTGCCTACCTTGGCAGCCCAACAATTTCCCCCCGTCCAGAACCCCAGCCCCACCACAACCTGGCAGCCCAAAGGCCCGCAGCGGTGCCATGGCGATTCCCAAAATCCGCCGCCACCCCCATAGGCCGTTGGGCTGCTGGGGTGTAGCGGGGGGCTACAGACAGCCTCCATCGATATCCCACACCTGACCTCGGAGGCCCAATGGCATGTGGGGGTGGTGGGGTGATTCCAGGAATTGCCCTGCCACCCTTGCGGGCCATTGGGCCGTCGTGGTCGGGTGGGATGCCGGGTAGCCAGCCCCATCGCCCCTAACCTATGGACCCGTTTGGACGCCGTGAGCATTATCGGACCCACCATGCCCACTGTGGACGTAGTGGGTAAATTTGGCGCACAAAGAATTTTAATTAAAAAAAAATAAAAAAATAAACTGCATTAAACTTATTTAATTTTAAAATTTGCAAAGCAGAAAAATTAACTAACCTTTCAAATGCGAGAATCCTCTGTTGAATATGTTGTTGATAGCAATGTAGATGCTCCACAAATTTGCTCCAATTCTTTTAACGAAGCTGAGAAAACCTTGATGTGATGTGAGTAGTAGTGATAATGAAATGTATTATATGGGTGAAATTACAGAAATGTTTACCGTATGGTTAATGTGGGATTTTTATTTTTTTTAATTTAACATGTCAATTTTGTTATGGCGATATAGGAAACTGATAAAACGAATATTATGGAATCGTTTTACAGCAAGGTGAATGTGGGATTAATTTGTTTTAGAAGGTATTATAAAAATTAAAAAAAACATTCAATTGTCTAGTAAATATTATATAGTTTAACTATTAAATTAATTTAGGTGAAATATTTAGTTTACAATTTTAAATTTAAAGATTTATTTCATAAAAAAATTATTTAAAATTTTTCAATAAATTGTAGAATAAAATAATGGAGGCAAATACATGAAATAAAATTTTTGGAGGCAAAAATTTTGGCAAAAATTTTTGGAGGGAAAATTTCATTCTTTAAGCTATATAATATCATTAGGATAGTCTACATTTGTATCATTCAACCTCTTCTATTTAAAAGGGATGGATTCTTCTGATAGTGAAGTTTCGCTTTGTGAAGCATCAATATCATTGTCGCGTAACAACTTTATTCGTATTGATGAATATAACGAAAATTCTTCCACCATGAATAGAAAGTCAATTATTCCACTTAGTCCTAATCCTAAGGACTATGAGAGCATCACTGATGAAAGAAGGGATGAAGAATTTCAAATAAATAACGAGTCATGGTTTCCACTTAGTACTAATCCTAAGGATTATGAGAGAAACAGTGATGAAGAGAATGATGACGAATTTCAAAAGAATGGAGTGTCACAATGTATGGACTATGAGAGCAACAATGATGAAGAGAATGACGATGAATTTCAAAAGAATGGAGTGTCACGGTGACCACTTAATCCTAATCCTATGGACTATGAGAGTAGTAGTGGTGAAGACCATGATGATGAATTTCAAAAGAATGGAGTGTCACAGTGTCCACTTAGTCATAATCCTAAGGACTATGAGAGTAGCAGTGATGAAGAACATGATGAAAAATTTCAAAAGAATGGAATGTCATGATGTCCTCTTAGTTCTAATCCTATGGACTATGAGAGCAACAGTGATAAAAATCATAATGATGAATTTCAAAAGAATGGAGTGTCATGGTGTCCACTTAGTCCTAATCCTATGGACTATGAGAACAACAATGATGAAGAGCATGATGAAAATTTTCAAAAGAATGGAGTGTCACATTGTCCTCTTAATCTTAATCCTATGGACTATGAGAGCAACAGTGATGAAGAATTTCAACTGAATAGAGTGTCATAGTGTCCACTTAGTCCTAATCCTATGGACTATGAAAGAAGCAGTGATGAAGAACATGATGAAGAATTTCAAAAGAATGAAGTGTCACGGTGTTCACTTAGTCTTAATCCTATGGACTATGAGAGCAGTAGTGATGAAGAGCATGATGAAAAGTTTCAAAAGAATGGATTGTCACAGTGTCCTCATAGTCCTAATCCAATGGACTATGGGAGCTGTAGTGATGAAGAGCATGATGACGAATTTCAAAAGAATGGAGTGTCATGGTGTCCACTTAGTCCTAATCCTATGGACTATGAGAGTAGCAGTGATGAAGAGCATGATGAAAAACTTCAAAAGAATGGAGTGTCACAGTGTCCTCTTAGTCCTAATTTTATGGACTATGAGAGAAGTAGTGATGAAGGACAGGATGAAGCACTTAGTCCTAATTATAAGGACTATGAGAGTAGCAGTGACAAAGGACAGGATGTAGCATTTTCAGTAAGTAAACAGTCAAATTTTTGACATAGTCCTAATTCTATGGACTATGAGAGCAACATTGTGGTGAAGTAAAATTATAAGTGTGGACACGAATGAATTTGTGTAGCCCGATAATGCGTCTAGCCACAATAGATACATTCTATGGAAGATTTCCTTACGTTAAAATCAATCAAGAGGGCCTACCTCTTGGTCACTTATCCTACTTGATGATGTCCTCACTTGCTCGCTCAGGTAATCTCTCGCTTCCTTCTTCAAGTTCCTAAAACAAGTAAACAAGAACAACATGTAAACATAACAATACAAAAATTGCAATTCAACCTACTTAACGAGTCAATAAACATTAAGACGTGAATATGTAATATTACAAAACATGTAGGAAATCAGTCAATATTTTCATATATTAATATCAAAGAGAGATTACAACCATTCATCTTGACATCACAGTCTTGCTTTGACAAAACCAGGTTCCCAAACACTTCTACTAGAATTCCATGATGGCTTCAAACAACAATAGTTTAAAGGCTCTTCCCTTTATAGTTCACTCCAAACCAAACACACTTCTCCCTCACACAACTAAAAGGCTATAACTAAGAATAGCTTTCTTTTATAATCAAAATAGTATACTCACACTCAACCAACCTCTAACTAGTTTGTGCTTGGGAAGAAGGGAGGTCTATATAGGAAATATGGATGGGAGATGGATCCTCTTCTCATGGGAGAAGGATTTATCCTTTGAGGTAGTCCCATCATTATAGGGGAAATTAGCCCAAACTATCATCTTCGACCCCATTCGACCAAATCATTTACCAGACTTCCGTTACGAAGCTTCTAGAATTGGAAGCTTCGGCCTCAAATTTAAAAAACTTTCCATAACAATACCGGCGTGAGTGGAACACAGCTCAGTCGCACTGATCAACACGAGGAATAGTACTAATCTCTGCACATCAGTGCGGGGAAGACAAAGGTCATTAGCATTGGCCTTGTAAATTGGGCAAAACATAAGTTTTAGGGGAAATGGTGCAAAAGGGAAACTATTTTCTCATGAAGAGGGACATAATGGGAGTTTCTTCATGAAGGAAAAGCATGCGGGGTTCACTGTAGAGGTCCTCTAGGATGAAGGAACGGGGAGTATAGAGACAGTGGAAAATTTTTGTGGAACATATGCTCCCTAAATTTTGAAGGCCGAACCGGAGTGGGGGATGAAATGCTTTATAAATCAGTGCGGGGAATCGGTTTTCCGTCAGAAGACCTGCAAGAAAGTACAAATACATATACATAAATTGAGATCTCTGCCAAATTATACATGAATCATGGCATGGACGTAGCCATCTAGAGAATGATCATGTAAATGGATCCAAGTTTGGGCACATCCATCCGTCAAAGAGGATCATAACGAAACCAAGGTATGGTCACAGCCATCCAATAATGAGAAGGATCACATATGACAACTCATGGTCTTGTCATAGCTAGTCATCTGAAAGAGACATGAATATCATTATAACCATGTCACACAACTTCACAACCTGGTCTTTTGTGATCTGAGTCAAGGGTCTTGTGCTCCAACATGATTCGACCAAAGTACACATTCTAACATGTGAATAGATGTGTTGATATCGAACATGCTAGAAAGTCGCTTGATTACGAGTCAATGTTGTAAATCGTTAACAAGTGCCAGAGGAACCACCAATAATGACTATGGCCCTCAAGGTACTATCAACACAGTTCACAAAATGTGAATACAGGAACTGAAGTCGAACACCCATGAAATCACTTGATAAAAAGCCAATGATGTGAACTTGTCGTTAAGTGCAAAGAACTTTCCATTAGGGCATGCAAGATCCAAGTTACTAGAAGGGAGTCTCTCGATCAACTTCCCGGATAATGAGTCGACGTCGATGTAAAGTGATCGTGTTGAAGGAGGGACATAATGAATCCCACATCATCGACACGAGACGAGAGGATGCAAAATGTTTTTAGGATGATACAGAGAATTAGAGGTAAGTGTAACTGCAGAAGGACAACTCTTGAACATATTGGTCTCACAACTGGAAGTTTGGAAGCTTTTGGATCCATGGGAATAGTGGTCATGATGACATAGAAGAGATCAAATGGAATGCAAACTGAAAGTCCCAAACCCAGGCAGCTCAACGATGCAAAGGAGGATGTCCCAACCTGACACGAAGCAAAGAAGGTCATGTTCAAGAGTAAGCTGCCGACATGACTGATAGATTTCCAAATTTTACCCCCACCATTTATGTCGAGTACCCCAATTATTTTTTAATCATAAGCTTGAAGGGGATAGCATATTCTTGCATTGTAAGTTCATCCTTCAGACGAATCCAACCTAGTAAGTGTTAAAATTGGAAACCAGGGAAAAACTTCATGTGGGTAATATTATTCATGGCTGGTAATATTTTTATTAGATTCCTCTCATCGAGAGGTGTAGGATTGATATAAATATCATCCTATTTTGATAAGTATTCATGGATATATGAATTTATTTTGATTATGGAATTATTATCAAGCCGACCTACAACTCATGTAGGCTCAGAAGCCCAACAGTCGCATCTATTCAAACACCAACGTTGTGTATAAATATAAGAGGACTTTTCCTCATTTGCACTCATATCATCACATCTCTCTCTCTCTCTCTACTGCGCAGAAATGAGTCTCTTCTCTACTGCGCAGAAATGGATCTCTCTCTCACACATTTGAAGCAGGAAATTGCTGAAACTGAAGCTGCAACTGCAGAAGTAAAGATTGACCTGCGTGGCCTAGAAGATCTCCTCTTTGAAACTGTGTTGTAGGTTCATTTGAACCTCCTCTTAAATTCGCAACTTTTGGTGGTGGAATGAAGTCAATCCGATGAACGGTTTGCAAGATATAAACTGCCCTAGTTTGAAGCTGGAAACTGCTGAAAATGAAGCTGCAACTGCAGAAGTAAAGATTGACCTGTGTGGCCTGTAGATATCCTCATCTGAACTACATTATAGGTTCATCTGAACCTCCTCTGCAAGCCGCAACTTTTGGTGGTGGAATGAAGTCAATCCAACGGTCGGTTTGTGAGATATCGTCTACCCTAGTTTGATAATGAAGTCGCTAATGCTGATGCTACTAATCTAGGGTTTGCTACTGCTGATATGAATCAGATTTATTGTACTATTTCTCTCTGCTGAATTATTAAAGATAAAAGAAGATTTTATCAAAGGGTTTCCCCACACATTGTGGGGTTTTTCCCTGGCTAGCCGCCACATCTTGTGTCTCTTGTCTCGTCTTGTTTTCTGTTGATCGTTTAATGTTCTATCTGCACTTTAGTTTATGTACAAGTGATTTCTAATCTGTGGAATATAATAAGAAAAAGAAGTAAATTGTTATAAGCATAGAAAATACCATAACTTGACATGGTATCAAAGCTGAGGTGAAGACAAAGCCCGAGCAAGAGCAAGAGCAATCGTCGAAGAGAAGATTGGCAAGGCTATCCTAAAAGAACTATGGGGTCCTCAACACTCTCTCCTGCCGAAGACAAGCTCCGTGAGAAAGCTGACTATCACATATGGAAGATGTCTATCGATCTAACCCTAGAAGATCAAGGAGTGCTAGACCATGTAAGAGGCAATATTGTTGAGCCTCCATCAAATGCATCCGTTGTTGCATGGAACAAATGGAAAACTGAAGAAGTCAAAATAGAAGATCATCCGTGACTCTATCGACAAGCACTTGGTGGTCTACATCTCTGAACTAGACACCTCCAAGGAAATCTACGATAAATTGGGAAATGGCACTCACGACTCTTGGAGTATTACCATCCGAATGGTACGTGTTCAGGACTAGTCTTCTGAACTATAATGTAATTCTTGGTTTCAAGGAATTAATGGCTAGATGTATTCAAGAAGATACAAGGGAAGAAGAGCAAGAAATGCCCATGCCTAAAGGTCCTCCTGCTTCCTTTTCTTCTCATGGTAAGAAAAGAAATAATTTTGGGACTAAATCAAAAGGAAAGGTTTGACCTAAGGGTGGAAGAAAAGGATGATGTTACATCTGCTATAAAGCAGGTCACTATGCAAGGGAGTGCTCTGATAGAAAGGACTCACACCGGGATGATGATAAAAATCCCTCTGATGGCAAATAAAAGGAATGACAAATTCAACAACAAAGGTAAGAGGAGAGATGGGGATCGAGGAAGAGGACAACCATTCAAGAAGGCTAGAAGGTCCAGGATGTATTAAATGCACCTGACCTCAAAAAGAACCTAGTGTCCATCCCAACAATGGAAGACAAAGGCTACAAGGTAACCTTCAGTAATGGCAAGGTATGTATGTGGAAAAATAATGTTAAAGATGCCTTTCTCTTGGGTTTAGTGTTGATTCATTATATCAGGTCGACGGAAGTCCGCTAGGTGTCATGTCTTGTGACATAACTCTTCAATCCGAACTTTGGCATCGGAGGTTTGCCCACCTTCATTAGAAAGCTCTACCCAATGTAAGGCAGATGGTAACAGGGATGCCCGAATTCCAAGTAGAGAAAGAAGGGGTATGCCTGGGATGTGCCAAAGGAAAGCTCAAAAGGGGACCATTCCCCTCAAGCCAAAGCAAGACCTCCAATATATTACAGTTGGTTCACTCAGGCATATCTGAGGCTGGCATTAAGAGGGAGACTACTACACCACGTACTCCTGAGCATAATGGTGTGGCGGGAAGGAAGAACTGCATGATTGTGGAAGCTATCTGGGCCATGCTACATGATCAAAGACTTCCGAAGTTTCTATGGGCTAAAACTACAAACATTTCCGTATATGTACAAAATCGATGCCCTCATCAAGCATTGGGTTCCAAGACTCTTGAAGAAAAGTTCACGGGTAAGAAACCTGATGTTTCTCATTTTATAATTTTTGGAAGCCCTGTATATTTTCATGTGCCGCAAGAGAAAATAAATAAATTGGGTGCATTTGGAAAGAAGGGAATTTTCGTGGGCTATGGTGAAAATAGTAAAGGCTATAGAATCTATGTATCCAGTCAAAGGGAAGTCGTAATTAGTCATGATGTCACCTTTGACGAAGATATGGCTCTTAGCAAGGTGAACAATCTTCCGACTTTGAGGAGCTCTCAAGAAGCCGACACCAGGGAATCAAAAGAAAAGGATGATGAATCAATGCCTGATGTAGAAGAACCCATGGATCCAATTGATCCTCCTCCACATGAGCCTTCCTCTTCTAGGAAGAGGCCTTCATGGCTTAGGGGGCTACATGATGATGTTGAAGGACATGCTGCACCCTGAGGAACCTTTCGTGAAAGTAAGAAACCTAATAGGTATCAGGGATACTTGACCATCATGAGCACGATCATACAAAATAAGCCTTCATCATTCTCAGACGCCGTCAAGCATCAAGTATGGAAGGATGCTATGACTGAAGATTATGAGTCTATCATGAAGAATGATGTATAGGAAGTAGTTCCCAAACCCCCGGACAAGATAATTGTTACTTCAAAATTGCTTTACAAGATAAAGCATGCAGCAGATGGAAGTTCAGAAAAGTATAAGGCTCGTTTTGTTACTCGTGGTTTCTCCCAGAAGGAAGGTATAGACTATGATGTGATATTTGCACTTGTTGCCAGATATACAACCATCCACTCGATCATAGCCCTTGCCGCTTCACAAGGAACCTACATCAGATGGATGTCAAGACTGCGTTCTTACACAACTCAATCAAAGAAGAGGTCTAAGAGGAGCAACCTGAAGGATTTGAGATTTATGATCGAAAATCTCATGTATGTAGGTTGAAGAAGGCTCTCTATGGGCTGAAGCAAGCACCCCGAGCATGGTATGAGAGGATCGATAGCTACTTGATGAAGCTATGATTCACTAGGAGTGAAGCCGATCCTAACCTTTACTTTAACGTTGAAGATGACAAGCCTCTCTTATTGGTGTTGTATGTGGATGACCTCTTTCTAACAGGTGCAGACCCTCTCATTCACAAATGTAAGAGGGAGTTGGCTTTTGAATTTGAAATGAAGGACCAAGGACTTGAAGTATGGCAGAAGCCAAGGGAAATTTCCCTATCTCACGGAAAATATGTGGTAAAGATATTGGAAAGATTTGGTATGATGGACTGCAAGCCTGTGACTACCTCAAGGATCTTAACTTTTAGAAGTTATATGGTAGTGATATCAGACCAGATTTGGGAAATGCCTTTGAGTTTCATAAACTCATTCGCATTGATGTTCTTAGTGAACCTCCATCCGAACATATGTTTTGCAGTTAGCATTGTGAGCTCATATTTGGTTGAGCCTCACTGGATTGATGCCAAGAATCTTCTAAGATATCTTCGTGGAACAATTACTAATGGGTTAAGATACACTGCCGAAGATGTGAGACTACTTGGATATAGTGATGCTGATTGGGTAGGCAATGTGGTGGACCGTAAGAGCACTTCCGGGTGCTGTTTCACCTTGGGATCTGCTTTGATATCCTGGATGAGAAGGAAGAAGAAGTCGGTGGCTTTGAGCACCGCCGAAGCAGAATATATTGCTGCTAGCATGACCTCGCGTGAGGCAGTCTGGTTGTGAAAGCTCTTCAGTGAGTTGTTTGGATTGACATTGGATACCATTGCGATTCTCTGTAACAACCACAAGTGGGATTTGATTATTGAGGAATCCCGTACTCGTCGATTTCTCCAATAGATAGACATCATCTGGGATATAGTAAGTCGATGAGCAAGGAGGCTCCATCGCATTAAGATGATGTACAGGTCATTACACCTTGTCAAAGCCCCGAGGAAAAAAATCTAATATGTGATTTTCCCAAACGACTTGGAGTCATAAAGAAACTCTTGTACAAGGGTCATGCATGTTGCATACATTGAGCTCTGAGGGCTTGCGGTTCTTACTGAAGCAACATACGACCACACGGTGACTCACCCTCCCCTAGTGGTGTGCACTAGAACAAGATGATTCTCTCTCTTGTGGAACAGGATGATTCGCTCTCCTGTCTAGGAGGATGATTAGTTCTCCTGTGAGGCATAGATTGATGTGTTCTCCATAGCGATTGTAGCAGGATTGATGTGTTCTCCTGTGAGGCCTGTATTGATGTGTTCTCCATGGCGATTGTAGCACGATTGATGTGTTCTCCTATGAGGCCTAGATTGATGTGCTCTCCATGGCGATTGTAGTAGGATTGATGTGTTCTCCTCTGAGGCCTGGATTGGTGTGTTCTCCATGGTGGCCTAGATTGATGTGTTCTCCATGGCGATTGTAGCAGGATTGATGTCTTCTCCTGTGAGGACAGGATTTATTAGTTCTATTGTCGAGGCATCCTACCCATGCAGTCTGGGACTCATGGGAAGTACCTCTCATCTAATCAATGAGCAGGGAAATGAAGTTAGGGATGATAGTAGTACCGATGGATGCATCATTGTATCTACCATACTCCATATGCTAGGATGACCTCCATTGATTTTGGATCAATGATACTGGTCTCGGACGAGTGGTAGGAGTTGTACCATACTATAATGCTGACTTCGGTTTGGTTGAGACTGGTCTGGGACTAGTGGTACACACTTCGAGACTAACTTTGTGTCAGTGCAGTACTGGTCTGGGACCAGTGAGAGTGGTACATACTATGACGGTGACTTCGGGTTGGTTGAGACTGGTCTGGGACAAGTGGTACACTCTCTGAGACTATGTTACTGGTTTAGGACCAGTGGTAGGAGTGGTACTTACTATGAAGCTAACTTCGGGAAGGCTGAGACTGGTCTAGGACCAGTGGTACGCACTCTAAGACTGACTTTGAATCAGTGGAGGATGATACTGGTCTAGGACCAGTGGAGTTGTACTCACTATGACACTGACTTTGGGTTGGTTGAGATTGGTCTAGGACCAGTGGTACATACTCTGAGACTGACTTTGAGTCAATATGATACATCCTCGATCATTTATTCTTCTTCATAATTCAGACAAAAGCGGAGCAGAACAGAACAATGCAAGAGCAGAGCAGAACAGAGAAAAACAATACCGATCAGTACAGGGCAGAACAAGACAAAGTAGAATAGGAAGAATAGAGTAGAGCAGGGCAAGGGTCAGACTGTACAGGGTAGTGCATTTGATGGATGAATAGTAGTGACTGATAGACATATTGCAGATGAAGCTCTCCCTGGTTGAGAGGGAGTGTTAAAATTGGAAACCAGGGAAAAAATTCATGTGGGTTATCTTATTCATGGCTGATAATATTTTTATTAGATTCCTCTCATCGAGAGGTGTAGGATTGATATAAAGATCATCCGATTCCGATAAGTATTCATGGAGATATGAACTTATTTTGATTATGGAATTATTATCAAGCCGACCTACAACTCATGTAGGCTCAGAAGCCCAACAGTTGCATCTATTCAAACACCAATGTTGTGTATAAATATAAGAGGAATTTTCCTCATTTGCACTCATATCATCACATCTCTCTCTCTCTCTACTGTGCAGAAATGAATCTCTTCTCTACTGCGCAGAAATGGGTCTCTCTCTCACACATTTGAAGCCGGAAACTGCTGAAACTAAAGCTGCAACTACAGAAGTAAAGATTGACCTACGTGGCCTATAATATCTCTTCTTTGGGACTACATTATAGGTTCATTTGAACCTCCTCTGAAAGCCACAACTTTAGGTGGTGGAATGAAGTCAATCTAATGAACGGTTTTCAAGATATCAACTGCCCTAGTTTGAAGCCGGAAACTGCTGAGACTGAAGCTGCAACTGCAGAAGTAAAGATTGACCTACGTGGACTAGAAGATCTCCTCATCTGAACTACACTATAGGTTCATCTGAACCTCCTCTAGAAGTCACAACTTTTGGTGGTGGAATGAAGTCAATCCGATGGTCGGTTTGTGAGATATCGTCTGCCCTAGTTTGATAATGAAGCCGCTAATGTTGATGCCACTAATCTAGGGTTTGCTACTGTTGATATGAATAATATTTATTGTACTATTTCTCTATGCTGAATTATTGAAGATAAAAGAAGATTTGATCAAAGGGTTTCCCCACACATTGAGGGGTTTGTCCCTGGCTAGTCGCCACATCTTGTGTCTCTTGTCTTGGCTTGTTTTTTGTCGATCGTTTAATGTTCTATCTGCACTTTACTTTATGTACATGTGATTGCTAATCCGTGGAATATAATAAGAAAAATAAGCAAACTGTTATAAGCATAGAACATACCATAACTTAACAATAAGTTTAACGAGGCCTAGGAAGGAGAAGCTCTTGTTCATCATGGTGACGAATTCGATGTCGTTTAATAGTTTAACAAGTTCGACAAAGGTGTAACTTAGTATCTTTTTCATGTTTAGAGAGTTTGAAAAAGACACGTAAAAGAAAACTCCACATGATCCCTTTTCGTATGTTTGTGTCTCTTGAGCCCAAAAAGGTAGAAAACAACACTTGAGAGAACCGCTTAACCATTTCAGTCAAGGAGTACCTTTTTCGTAAATAGTGCCTCCCAGCCTGAAAAAGGGGTAAACTTATATTGGGTGCACGACGTTTCACATCCATTAACAAGTTCGAAACGACAAGGGCTCGACCATATTTTTGTTTTTAAAGGGTCAGAAAAGAGCAGAAAGTAGACACCCCATTTTTATTCTTTTTAATGAGCCAAAAAGGGAAAAATACTCAGAAATCTTTTCATATGAGTTTAACGAGTCGAGAAAAGCGCTGAAACGTGAATCATTTCCATCGTCAAGCATCCATCACTTGTTGATGCACAAGTAAGGCAAAGCATATTATCAAGTCCTAGAGGTAAAATAGGTCAAAAATATTTACAACATGATATTTTCATGAAAAAAATGAATAAAAATAGGAAAAGTAAATACATTTTTACCATTTACCATTTTACATTTGCAGTGAAGACTTTTTACCCACTTTTGCCCTTTTTTTCCAAAGCAGATTGTGGGAGATCTGGAAGGGAAATCGACGAGCTGTGAATTCCAAGTAATAGCTGAAGCCCTAAGCTCCATTTTCATGCTATTCATTTCTATTTTTGACTATTTTTTAGGATTTTTAGGGACGTTTTTGAGAAAACATTTCGCCCTCGATCGATGCGATTTTCGGGCACGGAATCATGCTGGATGAGGATTATTTGCATAACCATTTGTGCTGACTGATGCGATAGTTTCTAAAACAGGTGCGGCAGTGCCGTGGATAAGGAAAAATCATTTTTTTCAAGAACTGACGATTAAAACTTGAATTTTATGTGCCAAAATTGATGATTGACTCAAATAAATGGCTTTTGTGGGAGAGAAATTGCCGAAAATGGTGGATTGGAAGGAAAGAGAACATGAAGATGTCAATACCCAAGCATTAAATGATCCAAATTTCCTGGAGGCCTTGAGGGCTTGCAAGCTTCTCAAATTCTTCGTTACACCAAGGATGCGGGCCCAGCCCGAGTTGCTTTGATACTTGATAAGCCTTTGGGACATCAACTATGAGATTTTTGTCATTGGGGACTAGGAGCTGGAGTTGACAACTTCAGATATCTACTTCATCACTGGACTATCTCACAGAGGTGAGCTAGTGAACTTGTATGGGTCACGTCCAGTCAGGGTAAGCATATCTTCCCTGATTGTCGAACATTGTCCTCAAGCCCTAAAATCCAAGAGTGGGAAGATAGAGATTTCCAATGTGTGGGATCTGACACTAATGGTGCTTCTATTAACTATCAATAGAGTGTCGGGGTCCGATGCAGAACATGATACTAACAAGTCAAATTTACTTTATGCTATTGACTTCACAACACCTACAGCCTTCAACTGGGAAGAGGCCATCAAGGTGAACATCAAGTGCCAGTTGTCCAAGGCCAAGGTGGGGAACCAGAAGCAATTTGGCTTCGAATAAGTACTTGTGACTCTCTTCCTAGAACAAGTTCCATTGTTCCAGTATCATTTGACTGAGGTTGACCCTCTTGCACCACGCGATCCGCGAATGGCCCTCTGGAGTTGTTTGATGCTTAGGATCACTGGGGGTCAGCATATGTCATACTGACCGACATTCTTTTCATGGCTATGACGACAGAAGATCATCGTGGACGAATTGCCATACAGTGGCACTGATTTCCATGGAGACACATATATGCCCTTAACAAATGGGGAGGACTTCGATGACAAAGGTAAAAAATAAAATTTTTTATTTTGATGTTTTTAAATTGTTTTTGGTATATGCATGTTTATAACATTTCTCTACTCTATGCAGATGTTGGACCAGAGCGGCCAGCCGGGATGTCCCCAATAGCCAGGCATGTACCTCGCCCCATCGATGTTTTCACCCCTTTTTAGGTGTTAGGGCCTAAATCTACCTCAGGCTGAGAAAGGAAGGTCTAGGGTAACATCAAACCACGCTTAACCTAGTAGCTAGCCTTACCAGGTCGGGAGAGGGCTCTCTCCTTGTCAATCTCAGGAAAATATAGCAAATGAGGCTTGATTGACTGATGTAAAGACAAATTTTAGGTTAGGTATATGCTTAGAGCAGTTTTTTTGAATTTTAGGTTGATTTCCTGGATCAAAAGTGAAAGGAAATTTTGGGTCTGGGGAATGGACTCAGTCTTGCAGAGGTTTCTGTGGGGGCGAGGTAGGCAAATGCTTTAGTACTTTAAAATAAGTGAAATGGAAAGTCTTAAGATTGGTGAGGAGTTGAAGAGGGTGTGAAAGTATCAGGTTTCCTCTTCAAGCAATGGAAAACATATAAAGCTAAACAAACCCTAAGGTAGAGCACTGCAACATCAATGAATTCTACCTCTATACTTGATTCATTTAGTTACGTTGAAAAGAGAGAGATAATGGCACACATAAACACATGATAACTTTAATTACAGAAGGATAACCAATACTAAATCACCTTTCCACAAGAATCCCACAAAATGCTGCAAACCCTGGTCTATTTCCTTGCCAAACTACAGAGATGAATGTACAGTGATGCTCAAAGAATTCACAAGAGTCCAACCGTGACAAATGACTAAAAACGTACTAGATATAGGAAAAAAACAACCCATGCTATCCTTTAGGAGTCGAATTCATGAGTTTAGGAGCTGTTTCAACAAGATCTAAACTAAGAACTGAAAAATAGGCAGTGGAATAGCTTGCCTCTAAAACCTAGGAAACTGATTCATTCAGTTTCAAAACCACCTATACATGATGTATCTACCTCCATGAGTGAATTTTTGTCATTTTTACATCAAATTCCATCAATTTACATCAATTTACATCATGAGTTTGACCATGAGAGAGAAAAATTCAAACTGAGAAAAAACTAGGCAGAAAAACAAAGTTTTTTGGCAAAGATGGCACTTTTCCATCCTATGCGTAGCGCCACTTTTCCTGTGCATAGCACTCTTTCCTAGCTGATTTGGGAAGCCTTCCCATGCACCAAATTTTCTCCAAGTGGGCTTGTGGGAAAGGTATATTTATATACATTCCAGAACAAGTAGAATTTCTGCGTTTGGTGTCCATTTACCCCTCCAAAAATCAATTCTCCCAACACTGCTTCCTATGTGGCCAAAAAGGGGTAGAGAGGGAATTTTTGGGGTGTTTTTGACCCTTTTGGAGGCCCAAAACTTGACAACATTTTCTAGTAATTTCTGGGTATTCATAATTTTTCACAAGGAATCCAAAAATTTAGAGTTTTTCTCTAGAGGAGGTCCCTAGCAAAAGCGAGCACCATGTGGCATTACGCACCAGGCAGAAAAACATGTTTTTTCCTTCAAAATTTCAAAATTGTCAAAAAGTGTGCCAAATTTCTTGAAATTCTGAATGAGTGACCTGCATTAAGTACTCTGTTGGGCCAAGGAAGATTCGGCCAAGATTTTGAATCTATCTTGGCCTTTCTTCCTCCTCAAAGTTTTCCGCAACTTAGCTTTTAAGCTCCTTATTCTCACTTTGCAAATCTTGTTTCTTGCCAAATAATGAAAAGCCATGTGCCTCAACATCTTTTTCTCCTTATTTTCTTTCTCAAGCAGCTTCTCCAAGTGCATATTTGTCCTCTCTAGCCAAGTTTCCTGGTCAGCATCAATCTCTTGCTCAAGCGGTGTCAATTTGACTTTCCTCCTCTTTGCTGCTTGCCGGTTTTCCCTTATGTTTTGCAGCTCCATGATCGTCTGCTTATCCTCCAACTGCTTGTTCCATTGCTCAAGGTAATTTATGATCCACTTAGACCTTTCAAGGTTGAGAGCTAAGTCATGGATGTCAGTTTCTTGTTCTTTGATGATTTCCTTGAGTTGTGAGCTTTTGGGAGTCTATATCAGCATCATCATCCTGAATCAAAATAAAATCTCTCTCCTGACTCTGTCTTGTACCTGCTTTGCTGAAGAAGAAGCCAAAGCCCCTTTTACCCCGGATGAAGATAGCATTTGCCTATGATTTGATGAAGGAAACGAGACCCCTTCCACCCCAGGTGGAGATAGTACTCGTTTTCAGTTGAAAATAGCCTCCTTGTCCCCTTTTGATAAGTGACAAATACTCGTACACTGGTGGTTTGAGTCTCATGAGCCTCTTGCTGATTTGAAGGCCCTCATTCCTCTTGAAAAATTGATGGGGTCACTTGAGGGCTTTTGAAAACCTCATGCGAAATGAAATCATCCCATGAAACATTCAGCAAACCCAGCTGATGCAAAGCCACAATCTTGATCAATGAAAAGTGATAAATGTTGTTGTACTGTTGATAAGGAGGTTTTCTTTACACCAATGTGTTCATTTTCTCAATATTTCTGCATATGAAATAAGGGAGATTCATCATCCTCACCCTAGTGAAATGCATCAAGAGTCTAACATGATAGGTGTATAAGCGAGAAAATCTCCCGTCACAGCTGAAATATTTGATAATGAGCTTCATGAGTGGAGCATATGTGTCCTGTAGGTATCTAAAAGGAAGGACCCTACTGATCTACTTCTGGTAACTAGCCTTGATATAAGGCTCATAATGTTCTTTGTCCATAAGTTATCCCTTGTTCCACTGTTCACCCACATTCGGAATACCTATTGCTTCAGCCATAGTTTCAGGTGTCAAAGTGAAGGTAACACCTGCTACATTAACCTGACCATTGTGAAGATGGAGAACAAAAAGTCTAGCAAGCTCATGGTGGTATTTCACTCTTTCCACCATCTCACAAAACTGGTAGCAAGACTGATGTTTGAAACATGCTACTGCAAGAGGACAAGCCAATAGCTCTGTGAGTGTAGTGGGCTCCTCTTAGATGTGTTTTCCTCCCTTACATGGTCTTCTCAATGCATGAATTTCTTGGGAGGAATCACTCATCGTTTCCTCATCCCTTTCATAAGTTGAATCTATTTCCATATTTGCCACTGTTCGATGTTCAATGATGAGTATGAAGAGATTCTATATCAAGAACGGGTGTTTGCTGTTCGATGAATGGGATTGATGAGTGGGACTGATGAATGAGGGATTTGATGCTGGATGTAGGGTTTTAGGTAGTGATAGGGTTTGGGGATGAAAATTAAGATTTGGGAGTAGTGGAAATTTGTATTAGGGTTTTAGGGGTAGGATGATTTTGAATGGGACAGGGAAAGGGAAATGAAATGAGGGAAGAGTAGTGGAGGGAAATGTGACAATGATACAGGGGAACAAATAGCAACAATGGAAAATTGCAAACCCTAGATAGTTTTTTGTAATGTAACTGTGCAACAAACTAGGGTTTGTAATTGCACCTATCTAAACATCATCAAAGCTGATTAAATCTCTTGTAATGGCAAAGTGGAATGTTTCACTTACTTATGGAATGATTTTGGCAAAGTTTTGAAGCTTGGGCAAGATCGTTTTGGTGAAATTTATGCTTGGAGGGTGGGTGCGCCGTGCCAAGACACAAGTGCGCCATGCCAGTCTAGTGCGTCATGCCCCTTCAGTTCCTAGTGTAAAATCTGCACTCTGTGCGCTATGCCGATCAGGTGCGTTGCGCCTCAACCCAGGTGCATCGCGCCAACACAGTTTTGCTGCGATTTGCCTTTCTTCACCTCCAAACATGATTTTTGCTTTGTTCATTGTTTCTTTTTGTCAAAAATGAAGTCTTCAATACAAATATCACTTTATATACCAATGACTTTAATTTTTATTTTAAAGAAACCCACTTTCTAATGTTTGCTTTTCACTTTGGCTTTTAAAACTCTGTTTTGGCAGTTTGGCTCTCTTTTTGACTTTGATGGACTAATGCTTTGAATTTCTTGACTCTTTTGCAAGAGCTGGAGTGTAGGAGTTTGGCAAGGTCACTAGGGCTGCATTTCCGGACTTATTACACATAGGAAAATAAAATTACATGAAATTTTATACATAAAAGAAAAAACTTTGTTTTTCCTCAAAACAGGGTTTTGAGGAAAAATCAATCACTGAGCACGTTATTATTGAAATTTTTGATGCTGAGACCTTATTTAACCTCATCATGTGCCTACTGACCATTATTGAGCTTTTACAAGACTACGAGGACAAACCCTAGACCTAATGAGACCTAAAACCCTAAAAATGACTTTTGCAGATGTAAGGACAAAAGATGACTATAAATGACTTGAATTTGTGAAAATAGGCCGGCAGGTAATGACCATGAGGGAATTCGATAAAGCACTGCTACCATCAGATTATCCATGACCTAATGGAATGCAAATAATCGAATGGGACACCTAAAAATGCGTGAAACAAGAGAATTTTGATCACTGATGGAGGGATGAAGATACCGACACTAACATTATCTCCAATGGGGATGGTAGCTCCTAGGAGGTGCCAAGAACTAAATATCTCTAGAAAGAAGACAATGCCTCTTCCATTGGGCTATGGAGTCAATAACTTCCGCAAAGATAAAACCAATATCTTGACTGAAAACTGGACTCAATTACATGACTGAAAACTGACTCAAAATTGACTCAGACAACTGACTCTATCAATCCACACGAAGTAATCAAAAACTGACATCAGACCTCTAGTTTTATAGCCTTCACTTCGGGCCCCAAAGTAATTGAATGACGACAGTGCACACTTGCAATGAAGGAAATAAAATGGTATGTAGAGTGACCAACTATGACAGCAGAAAATATCTCAAAGATAACGCCGTTTCAGCAGCCGACCATTGACCGGCCCACTGGACAATCTTCTCCATTCATTTCTTTCAGTAGAAAAGCATTTTGACCCTGATATGTAGCAATTTTGAATGGTCCCTTCCACAGATTCTCAAACTTTATGTGCTTACCTTTGTCCTCGTTTCTAGCATCCCACTTGAGCACTATGTCTTCAATCTGAAACTTATCTGACTTTGCCTTCTAGTCATAGATTTTCTTGATTCTCTCTTGCAGCCTGAAGGTTTTCTAGAAAACCTCCTCTCTCATATGCTGTAAATGGATCATTTGGTTTATACTTCACTCAAAATGATCCTCTTCGCTGCCAGCTTCCTGCAGAAGTTTCACCACCGGGACTGTGAGAGATGTCAGGAACACCGTGTCAGCACCATATACTAGTTAAAATGGAGACATGCCAATTGATTTCTTCTGACTTACTTTATCTGCCCAAAGTTCATTAACAAGCTTTTTGTGCCAGCTCTTTTTGTTTGTTTCCAACAGCCTTTTGATGATGTTAACCAATGATTTATTTGAAGATTCCGCCAAATCATTACCTTTCGGATAGTATGGAGTTGAATTCCCCAAGGTAATTTGATATTTATTACAAAAATCAATCATCCTTGTAGATTTAAAAGTTGTTGCATTATCTATAATCAGCTTGTTAGGACAACCAAAATGTGACAAAATATTATTTTTGAGAAACTGAATTATTACCGTATCAGTGGCCTGCCGAGTGGGGATTGCCTCAATCCATTTTGTAAAATAATCCGTCGCTATCAAGATCCACTTATGCTGAGTTGAAGATGTAGGGTGGATCTCTCCAATAAAATCAAGGCCCCACTACTGAAACAGAGCACTTACTTCAACCGACTTGAGAGGTAGTGGTTGTAATTTTCTCCCTCCCTGAAAAATTTGACATTCGTGGTAGCTTGTAACAATTTTATAAACATCAGCAAAGAGGGTAGGACAATAGTACCCTGCTCTCAAACTTTTTATTTTCTGTTGTCTTCCAAAACAGGTGACCTCCACAATCCCCCTTGTGAAAACATCCATGACCTGTTTTGCTTCTTCCTCAACCAAACAATTCAGAAACATACCTCCAAGATCTTTCCAATACAATGCATTATTCATAATACAAAATTTGGCAGCCTTTAATTTCAGATTTATACTTTTATTTTCAGCCATTCCCAGGTGTGGTGAAATATTTTGGAGCACATATACGATATCGGAATACCAAGGGGAATGGATAAAATTTTCTGATAGCTGAACAAGTGAGCTGTCCTCATCTTCTTCAGACATGGAAGCAATCAAGTTTATGTCCAAGGCATGCAAATTAGACTCCGCCATCAGTTTTGGAAAACCTAGCCCCTTGATGAGCTTTGTTGGCTTTATTTCCAAGTCATATTCTAACAAAGATGTGATCCATTTGCCTCGTCTCCCCTCCAGATCTGTCTGCACTAAAACATATTTAACGACTATGTTAGGAACATAGGCAAGAATATGAGAATGCAAAATATATACTCGGAAATCTTTCACAGCTTTCACCAAGGCAAGAGCTTGCTTCTCAATAATATTATACTTTAAGGCTTCATCTCTTATTGTTCTATGGAAAAAGGCAATTGGTTTCTCAAGCTAGTCTCTTTTCTGCATTAATACTGCTACCATAGTCTGCTCTGAAGCGAATGAAAATAAAATAAAATCTTGGGGATAATCAGGGTTGATCAAAATTGGAGCTGAAGAAAGGGCCAACTTTACCAAATTGAAAGACTTGATGGCTTCTTCGGTCCACTTTACTACACTATCTTTCTTCAACATGTTTGTGATTTCCCTCAAATGTTCTGCTAGATTTGGCACAAAACGACGTAAGAAGTTCATCTTACCGTTGAATGCTTGGATCTCCTTTTTACTACGAGGAAAATCAATTTTTTGAATAGCTTCCACTCGAGCGGGATCGATGCAGATGCCTTCCTTTGATATCTAGACAAGCAAACTCTTTTTGGGATTAAGAGATATGCCATACTTTCTACACCGCTAAAAAACAATCTTCAAATGGTAAAGATGTTCCTCATCTGAATTAGAAAAAACTGTCAAATCATCAAGATAAACTACTAAAAATACATCTTTCTCATTTGCAAAGGTGATATCCATAGCATGCTGAAAAGTTGCACCAGCATTCTTTAAGCCAAATGGCATCTTGGCATAATGGAAAGTTCCCCACGGAGTGGTGAATGTTGTTTTGTCTCTATCATCCTCTTGGACCAAAATCTGATTGTATCTGGAATACCCATTGAGTAGCAACATACGAGATGCCCCAACCACTCTTTGAAGTATGTGGTCCATCTTTGGCAATGGATAATTATCTTTCAAAGACACCTTATTCAGATTTCTGAAATCAATGCATAATCTAATCTCACCTGTCTTCTTTCGCATGGGCACCAAATTGGAAATCCATTCTGAAAATCTGATTGGAATGATTATACCAACCTTGTATAATTGATTCACTTCCTTCTCTATGGATGGCAACAACTTAGGATTGATCCTTCTTAGATTTTGGAAAAATGGCTTTTGGTTTGGCTTGATTGGAATAATTTACTGAAATATACTTTTATTGTACTCCTTCAAATTGGAATAGTCCCATGCAAATACATTAGTAAATGAGGACAATAAACTAATGTACTTTGCCTTTACCTGAGGAGGCAATGCCTTTGACAACTTCACCATCTTTGGATTTCTTGTTGTTCCAATATTCACGTCTTCAACTCCCTTTTAAGTCGGCATCAAACTTGGCTTTCAGGCTACATCATCCTGGTCAAATAATTCCTCTAAAAGTATGAGGCCTTTAGGGATGACATTGTCTTTTAGCTGCAAAACTTCCATCTGATTTACTTCTAAGTCTGGTTCGTCATTATCTTGCTCTCCATCTATAGAAATGTCTTGATATTTGCCTTCATTTCGCATAAATTCTTCCATCTCTTTATCATCTTGAAACACTTGGCAATATCTTTGATTATCAGGGACATCTGGGCGATGTTTTGCATGAATTTCAAACTTATTATTTGAATTCATCGGAATCTTCAAGTTACTTGCTGTTGTTGCAAGGGAATCTGCAATAACATTCTGTGCACGTGGAACACATGTCAAAGTAAAATCTGGAAACAACCTCAAAATGTCTAAAACCACATTACGGTAAGCCCTCATTCGAGGATGTTTTGCTTGGTACTCTCCCTTGACTTGCTTAATTACTAATTTAGAGTCGCCATAAACTGAAATTCTTTTTGCATTTAGCTTTTTGAGGATTTTCAAGCCTGCAATTAGTGCCTCATATTCTGCTTCATTATTAGAACAATCAAAAGCCAACTTGTATGAACAAACTCTTACATTACTCGGGACTTTATTTGGTGAGAAAACAGGGCTGCGTATCCAAATACCAATTCCGGCACCTTCCCTACCTACTTCTCCATCAAAGTCCATACTCCATAAACCAGCTTCTTCTTCCAAGTGTTGAAATTCTACTTGTTTTTCTTCCTTTGGCTGCTATCCATCTTTTTCTTGCTACTGGTGGAATGTTGACTGTTCAGTGGTACTTTCAAGCCTTTGCCTCTCTTGATGAAGTACAACTCTAAAATTTTCTATAATCTCGGGTATATCTTCAACTTCAACTAATTAACTATTTACATCATTGAAACCACTATCAGAATAAAGAACAAAAGACTCTAAATTTGTATGTACATAATTAATTGGATGATTCATAGGTTTCTCCTTGCTCGTGATCATGTACTTCATCTTTTTCTCTCTATATAACTTCCTCATTTGACCAAACACGGGAATAGTAGCATAGGAGAAATCTAACTGCAATGTCCCTTTGAGTTTTGCACCCCATGATCTTGATAGAAGCATGGCGAATTTAGGGGGAATGTCAGCCACAACTACATCCATAAGAACATTTTTCACTAGAATCTGATCCAAACTTACAACCAAATCTTTAATGAGACCAATACATCTTACTCTACCAGAATCAAAGGAATAAAGGTCATGATACTTGTGGGTGATGTCCAAGCCTAATTTCCTCATGATTTCCTTTGGCATGAGGTTATGAGATACTCTTGAATCAAACATGGCATTGTGCAAAACATAATCATGCAATCTAAGGCTGATGTAAAAAGGAGCTACATCACTATCCCCAAATTGACCTTCTAATGCCGGACCAAAGATAAGTTCAGGTTGGTCATCTTCCACATTTACCATATAATACAAAGGATCTAGATTCAAAATCTTAGCCACTTGACCTTTATAACTACTGTTTTTCATTAATTCAGTCAAAGGTATTAACACTTTCAACTTAGCAATTTAATTTTCTAAGCTAAAGGTTGTGGTTTTATCTACCTCTTTGACTGAAGCATCTTTCTTTTCAGTTTTCTCCTTTATTGCACTTGGCTGATTTAACTTTTCGTTTGCTGATTGCACTTTACTAGAAGTAGGATCTGCTGGCTCTTTTCCCATTTTTTTCACATTTGGAGAATCATTCTTTGGTGGTGTTGCTTCCCTCCGCTTCTGAATTGGATTGATAGGAACATCCCTACTCCTAAGTGAGTATTTCCTTTGCTGCGCTATCAATGCATTAATGTACCCTCTCTGATACTCATCAGATTCCTTTTCTAGGACTGTTTCATTTGCTAATATAAAATCTTCATCTTTTTGGATAGTTGGACTTTCGAATACTCTTCATCTTCGGTGATATAAATTGGAAAATCATCTGGTGTAAAAAGGTGATTCTCTTCTCCAATTGGGGCCTCATCGTCTTTTAATTCAGTGCCATGAACATAGTTCTACGGTAATGGTGTTTTGACTTGCTGTTGAGCTAATGAATCTTGAGCTCTTTGCTCCCGTTGCTTGATTCTAAATTGTGGTTGTTGCTAACCACGAAAATTTGGATTTCTAACCTGTGTCTCGAGCTTATCTGTAATGGTGAATCTATCAAACATCTTCTCAATATTACGGAGAAAATGATCTAAAGTAGAAGCTTCTTCGTTTATAGTCACCTTCTTCTAGGTCTTTATTCTAGCTCTCTTAGCTAACAAATTTGCTTTGACACTTACTGCAATTTTCTACATGTCCTCCAATGTAGTCGAGTCTCTTTCTCTCAACTGATATGCCATATCAAGATCAAAACCATCGGGAAATTTGATCAGAGCTAGCTCCCTAGGTGGCTTGATGTTAGTTGGAATGGCATTATAAACAGTATTGAATCTAACACAGTAATCCTGGACACTTTCACAAACATTTCTCTTAATGTTTTCATACTCGGAAAGGATTCAAAGTGGATTTTTCTTTACCTCCCAGTGATCCAGAAATTGTCTTTGAAGTGCTTCCAATGAATTGCTTGTTCTAGCCGGCAATGCTCTGAACCACTTTCGAACTTCACCTCCAAACGTTTGCACAAATAATCTCATTGTTACATTCACTGCTTCGATATCGTGAAGATCAAAGAAATCACTCATTTGATCGATATGCTGCTATGCTGTGACACCTTGAGAAGCATCAAACAATGGGATCTTGCTTTGATAATCAGCAAGCATGACATCCAAATTTTGTGGCAAAACAAGAGGTGCATATCTGGCAGCCATTGCTCGAGGTGGATTTACAACTGGCCTTGGGGATGTAGGAGGAGTTGGAACAACTGGTGTATGAGGTGTCGAAGGGGGTGAAGAAATTCTTGATGTGTGAGGTGTAGAAGGTGTGGATGGGGGTGAAACCACTGCATATTTCTGATCAGAGATGGCGGGCTGCACAGAAATGGTGGGAATAAAAGGAGTTTCAACAAGAATTTCTGAATTAGATACAACAATAGATGAACCAAGAGTAGCAGATGCAGATTCTAAGAACTCGAGAATCTTGGTAGCCATAATTGAAATTTGAAGATTCAAAATATAAGCGTCAATTGATAGATTTGCTCTTTCACTTTCAAGATCCTTGAAAAACTCGAGATTTAGAGTAGTAGCACCAACTGCACTTTCAGACTTAGTCTCAAACAAAGATAGCTCAAAATTTTCATCAAATGTAAGATATTCAAGATATTCAAAAACAACTGGGCATTAACAAGATCTAAACACAGGAATCACAAAACTTTCTTGGCGGAGAATTCTTGGAATGAGATTTGGCTTTTCATACACAGGAGGAGGATCAGGATCAGGATTTGCTCTGATGTATTGTTTGGAAGCCAGTGTGTTGAATTATTCTCAAAAATCAAATTGACATTACAATATTATCAGCCTACTAAATTCTAAACTCATCATCCAAAAGTCTAGAATTATTTTATGTACTCGGACAATTTGCAAGTCAGATGCTCAATTTATAAGACTAGACCAGAGATTTACTGAAGCAATTTTTATCTACTTATGCACTCGCAAAGAAATGTGCAGTTCGAAGGCTTCCTGACATAACTTCAGGCTCCATCTGTAGTTTATAAAACAAAAAACACTAACAAACAAATAATCTTTTCTTCCCCAGTATGGTCACCACTATGTTAGGGCCTAAATCTACCTCAGTCTGAGAAAGGCAAGTCTAGGGTAACATCAAACCATGCTTAACCTGGTAGCTAGCCCTACCAGGTCGGGAAAGGGCTCTCTGCTTGTCAATCTCAGGAAAATATAGAAAGTTAGGCTTGATTGACTGATGTAGACTAATTTTAGGCTAGATATATGCTTAGAGGAGTTTTATTGAATTTTAGGTTGATTTGCTGGATTAAAAGTGAAAGGCAGTTTTGTGTTTGGGGAATGGACTCAGTCTTGCAGAGGTTTCTATGGGGCGAGGTACGAAAATGCTTTAGTACTTTGAAATAAGTGAAATGGAAAGTATTAATAATGGTGAGGAGTTGAAGAGGGCATGAAAGTATCAGGAATCCTCTTCAAGCAGTGGAAAACATATAAAGCTAAACAAGCCCTAAGGTAGAGCACTGCAACATCAATGAATTCTACCTCTATACTTGATTCATTTAGTTAAGCTGAAAAGAGAGAGATAATGGCACACATAAACACATGATAACTTGAATTACAGAAGGAGAAACAATACTAAATCACCTTTCCACAAGAATCCCACAAAATGCTACAAACCCTGGTCTATTTCCTTGCCAAACTGCATAGATGAATGTACAATGATGCTCAAAGCATTCACAAGAGTCCAACCTTGACAAATGACTGAAAAAGTACTAGATATAGGCAAAAAACAACCCATTATAGCCTTTAGGGGTCAAATTCATGAGTTTAGGATCTGTTTCAATGAGATCTAAACTAAGAACTAAAAAATAGGCAGTGGAACAACGTGCCTCTAAAACCTAGGAAACTGATTCATTCAGTTCAAAACCACCTATACATTATGTATCTACGTCCATGAGTGAATTTTTGTCATTTTTACATCATATTCCATCAAATTACATCAATTTACATCATGAGTTTTACCATTAGAGAGAAAAAGTCAAAATGAGAAAAAACTAGGCGGAAAAACAGAGTTTTTTGGCAAAAATGGCACTTTTCCATCCTGTGCATAGCGCCACTTTTCCTGTGCATAGCACTTTTTCCTAGCTGATTTTGGAAGCCTTCCCATGCACCAAATTTGCTCCAAGTGGGCTTGTTGGAAAGGTCTATCTGTCTACATTCTAGAAAATGTGGAATTTCTAATTTTGGTATCCATATTCCCCTCCAAAATTAGTTCTCCCAACACTACTTCATGTGTGGCCAAAAAGGGGCAAAGAGGGCATTTTTGAGGTGTTTTTGACCTTTTTGGAGGCCCAAAACTTGAAAAAAATTTATATTAATTTCTGCGTATTCATGATTTTTCACAAGGAATCCAAAAATGTAGATTTTTCCTCCAGAGGAGGTCCCTAGAAAAAGCGAGCGCCGGGTGGCACTACGCACCAAGCAGAAAAACCTATTTTTTCCTTCAAATTTTCAAAATTGTCAAAAAGTGTGCCAAATTTCTTGAAATTTGGAATGAGTGACCTGCATTAAGTCCTATGTTAGGCCAAGGAATCTTCAACCAAGATTTTGAGTCTATCATGGTCTTTCTTCCTCCTCAAAGTTTTCCTCAACTTGGATTTTAAGCTTCTTATTCTTGCTTTGCAAATCTTGTTTCTTGCCAAATAATTAAAAGACATGTGCCTCAACATCTTTTTCTCCTTATTTTCTTTCTCAAGGAGCTTCTCCAAGTGAATATTTGTCCTATCTAGCCAAGATTCCCAGTCAGCATCAATCTCTTGCACAAGCAGTGTCAATTTGACTTTCCTCGTCTCTGCTGCTTGTCGGTTTTCCCTTATGTTTTGCAAGTCCATGATCGTATGCTTATCCTCCAACTTCTTGTTCCATTTCTCAAGGTAATTTATGATCCACTTAGACCTTTCAAGGTTGAGAGCTAAGTCATGGATGTCAATTTCTTGTTCTTTGATTATTTCCTTGAGTTGTGAGCTTTGGGAACCTAGATCAACATCATCATTCTGAATCAAAATAAAATCACTCTCCTGACTTTTAGAAGGCCCTTCCTCATGCAATGGTTGCTTCCCTTTCTCTTGTACTCTCTTTGTTGAAGAAGAAGGCAAAGCCCCTTTCACCCCAGGTGAATATAGCGTTTGCCTATGATCTGATGAAGGAAACGAGACCTCTTCCACGCCAGGTGGAGATAGTACTCATTTTGTAGCTACAAGTAGCCTCCTTGTCCCCTTTTGATAAGTGATGAATACTAGCACACTGGTGGCTTGAGTCTCATGAGCCTCTTGCTGATTTGAAGGCCCTCCTTCCTCTTGAAAAACTAATGGGTTCACTTGAGGGCTTTTGAAAACCTCATGTGAAATGAAATCATACCATAAAACATTCAGCAAAATCAGTTGATGCAAAACCACAATCTTGATCAATGAAAAGTGATAAATGTTGTTGTACTATTGATGAGGAGGTTTTCCTTGCACCAATGTGGTCATTTTCTCAATATTTTTGCATATGGAATAAGGGAGATTCATCATCCTCACCCTAGTGAAATGCATCAAAAGTCTAACATGATAGGTGTACAAGAGAGAAAATCTCCCTTCACAGCTGAAATATTTGATAATGAGCTTCATGAGTGGAGCATATGTGTCCTGTAGGTATCTGAAAGGAAAGACCCTACTGATCTACTTCTGGTAACTAGCCTTGATATAAGGCTCAAAATGTTCTTTGTCCACAAGCTGTCTCAGGTTCCACTGTTCACCCACATTCGGAATACCTATTGCTTCAGATATAGTTTTAGGTGTCAAGGTGAAGGTAACACCTGCTAAATTGACCTAGCCATTGTGAGGATGTAGAATAAAAAGTCTATCGAGCTCATGGTGGTATATCACTCTTTCCACCATCTCACAAAATTGGTACCAAGACTGATGTTTGAAACATGCTACTGTAGGAGGACAAGCCAATAGCTCTTTGAGTGTAGTGGGCTCCTCTCGGATGTGTTTTCCTCTCTTATGTGGTCTTCTTGGTGCATGAATTTCTTGGGAGGACTCTGTTATCACAAAATCGTGTACTAAGGGCTGCTACTTAGCAAGATCTCATGCAACTACTTCAGACCAGGCTTTAGACTAAGGTTAGCCTCCTTAGTCAGAGAGGGCTCTCTCACAGAATTGTGATAGGAATTATTAACAAGAAAAGATGGCTAACTCTTCAAACATTTTATGAAAACAAGCTGGTTGGAACAACAAAATAACATCTCTTCCATTGGGCTCATGGAGTCAAATACTTCTGCAGTAAACTATAAACCACTCAATCATAGAAGCCAAGGCATATAATGTTTAACACTCAAAACATCTCTCAAAAAGAACCTCAACTCATAAATATACACAGGAAGTCTGAGCACTAGGTGAATTCAGAGTGATTGCATATTTAGTGAGCTGTAAAATATATAAAGGATAATGACAAAACCACACATATTCTGAGCATTGAACACATGATGAATCTTGGGAAGAAAAAGTAATCCTTATATTACTGTCAAAAAGTCTTTTTACATAAGCTGATAAAAACTCTGTTTTTTCATAAATCTCCAACCCCTAATACATCGATGATCTCGCGATATATAGGAATATGATCCTAACTACTTGGAGCTTCCTCCTCCAGCATGAGGGGAGCTCGATTCTACCTATGATGACACCTATTAACCTTTAACTAACTAATAATTACAGCTGACTATTCATTTACAGCGCTGGACTCCTAAAACAATTAAAACTCTAATTCTACATCATGCTGGAAATAGCATTTATTACAATCAAACTGGTGCTCTTGCGAGGAAAATGAGAGAACAGGTTCATTCTCTGACAAATGGCTTCTTTTAGTTTGGCTGTGATGAACCTTTAATGCTCCATGTTTGTCTTTAATAACATTTCTGTTACCCTGAAACATAGGCCCCTGTTTGTCGGTCTTTGATGCGCTTTACCATATCCGAATCCAAAGAAGCGTGCCTTTTATCTTTGATTACTCAAAATAGCACAGGCTGCCACGTCTTCGATGTGCTGGCCACCCTTTTCCATACACTTGTGTGATAACCAAACTTTCAAAAAGATTTGCAGTCACATGTACATAATTAACTGGCTCAACTGAAACATGCAGCTACAGCAGTTTCGTAGCGCGCTACGAAACTGCTGTATAATAAAAAAAAAAAAAACCACAGCTTCAACCTAAAATTTGACTGTCTTCAAGTAACAAGGAAAAAGAGATGTATGCCAATCATTGGTCATGAAAACAAAACCCTCCCCATAAGGTCCACTAAAGTGTTCACTGCTTGAGAGATTAAGAATCCTTGGGGTTTCAATAGCTACCTGACATAAGAGGCTAAAACAAAGTTCATTGTCATCCTTCAATTTCTGCTGTAATAACAAATAGCTCTGCATTTCTTGCTGTAACCTTTGCTTGTATACTAATCGGTTTACCATTACTGCAGGTAGTGACAATTTTACCAGAATCTAGTGGACCAACAGAAAGTTCATTAGTAGAAGCAGAAACCTTCTAACATTGCATCCTGTGTATTTTCCAGACATCCATTCTACTCATTTTGACATGTATCACTGTGTTCCTTTAAGTGCTGGTGTTCAAATGACCTTAATTTTGATGTAGAATCTGCAAGTCCCTCCACCATGCCATCCTCAATAGGAAATTCCTCAAGTATAAACTCTGTAACAAGAGCAGCATGTCTAACTCCATAAGCAATATGATGGACCTCTAAAACCAATGCAGACTCTAATGGCTTTGGTAGAAACGCATCTGTGTTTGGAACTGGTAAATTGGTGTCTTTTTCAACAGCACCTCCCAAAACACTATCCCAGGTTCCCTCACTCTCTTTGGTCCTTTCAGGAACTTCCTGTCTAGCTACATCAAGGGAACGAAGTCCACGCTCAGCAAATTTATCAATCACTGAATGTACTTTATTTCTCACGTCTTCCTTGCAATGGCAGAGGTCAAGAATCTGCTCTGGTGCTCCTTTACTAGCACGATGCCATTTTCCATGAGCATCAACATATGTAAATGCTGTACGTTTGTCAACCGGATTAAAAGGTAAGAAATGGATCTCAGTAACCCCCCGCTCGAGCCTCTTTTGGATCTGCCAACGTTCCAACAATAGCAGCATCAATGGCATCTTGATCTTCAGTTCTGGAAGCTCCAGCTGCAAACAAAACCACATGGTCTTTGTCCACATCTTTCACAAATACCTCAATAAGATTTTTATCGACGCTCAGCTTGTGTCTCACATATCCATAGAAAATGTAACCTGAAAGGGTAATTGCGCATCTTACTGCATTTAAGAGGGATATTGGATAGCGACATATAAGCCATGATACCATAATTGCAACTGCCATCTTCATATTCCAACACTTCCGGTCGCATCAAGCCTTCTGCGTTCAAGTGCAATGCCCTTTACAAGAAGCTTCTGCATGTACTTCAAGATATAAGAGAAAGCTGTGAAAACCTGTTCAAGAACTTCAGGATTTCGATCTCCACCAGATTCTAGAAGGTTTCTCATGGCTTCCATTAGTTTATGGAGAAAAGGCATGAACTCCTTACGCAAATCCCTTGACATAACTGCAATCAAACTGAGGATATGCTCAAAAAGTGTTAACGCTGTAACCAAATGCCGGAACCAAACAAGTTTTCAAGTGCTCTAGAACTTGATATGCGACTGGAGTGTGAATAATTAAAATGGCCATAATTAACACTAGACCATTTGCGCAAGTAACCAGATCTTTAAACCGGCCAAAAACATGGATTCTGAGAGCCAAAATAACACTCTGTATATCACTGATGTGGGATCTTATTTGAGTGATTAAATTTATGCCATCAGAATTGCCAGATTCGTTCCAATGCGAAGCTTCTTTAGAGATAACTCCATATTATTCTGCAGGCTTCTTCCCACAATCTGCCCTGTACCCTGTATAATACGTAAAGCAAGACACAAATTCTTCTCAACATCAGCTCGTATTTCCAGGGATTCAGATGCATGAAGTATGCTGGAAACAAGCATCATCAGGTTCGCCTTTTTGTCACAACGTCTACAATGATACTCCACATCTAAACCAATGCTTGGCTCTACGCCTACCATATGACAAAGTAGAGCACACACTAGGTGAGCAACATGCCCACAAACAAATTCTTCATTCAGCTTTACCTCGCATCTGATATTACAGTAGTCTGCCACACTCTGATCAGTAGCCTTCCCACAGAGAATACAAGAGCATTCACGGCAAAAACTAAATCCGATGCAGCATATATCACAATTCATCGCCTTGAGAGACTTGGTCTGGCCGGTTTCTGGTCCACATTTCAAATTTCCAGCTTTACATCTCCTCTCTGAAGTATTCCCACGCGATTCTGATTCTCTCACACGCTTTACAGAAGTTTTCCCTATCAGTTGCGTGCCAACTTGTTCATCATCTCCATAGTTAATGGTGGTGGTGACGACGATGCTGTTGCCATTTTCTTTTTTGCTCCCTTCTTTATTTTACTAATTTCTCTCCCTCTATTAAACCATTCTGCCCTGTTTCAATATCATGATGACAGGTATTGCATGCGGTTACAAATGCAGGTGCTGTAGGATTATGTAAATGATAAAGAACCATCGTGGAAGAATGCTTGGCACGTGGCAAAGTATCATATTGATAGTGATCTCCTTGACAAAAGCTAAGAAAGTCTTGACGGGTATCAAAGAATTCATTCTCCACAATTTCATCTTTTATCCCTAGTATCTGCAGGAACATCTGTCACTTCAACCGAATTAAATAAATGCTTTTTCCCTACTGTTGACAGGAGGCCACTCCCTTCATCAGGCTTTTGTTGTGCCTCATATATAATTGTCAACTCTTACATTGGCTGCAAGCCCAGCATTTGCCAGAAACAATGAAGTGACACAAATGAGAGTATGCATATTGCAAACGAACCATATGATCCTCTTCCTTCAATGGAGTACAGGCCCACATATAACAGCTTGACAAACCTCGTTTCCTGCAGTGTTTCCATCAATTCACCTTAAATATCTTTCATTTCCCAATTTCGCAACGCAGCCAATGCAAGGTCAGTGTTTTCGCTACGAAATCACTAAAACAGATGGCGCTGCGAAACTGCTAATGGGTTTATGCGCTGCGAAAACACCCTGTCTTTAAGCTAGGCTAAAAATTTTTGGCAACAAAATTTTCAGTGATAACAGTGGCTCCACTTGGGATAGTGTGCCCTTGTGGTACACTAAGAACTCGCAGGTCCAGTGCCTTATCCATTTATGACAAACAGAAATTTGCTTGACAAGCATGACTGTAGGAGAAAGAAAGCTACATCTACTGAAAAATGCTCAGTTGACCTTGAGCTTATTTGCATTTACCTATACCTACCTACCCTAACAATTTCAACTTCCTTAATTTCAATCAATGTGGAATTTCCAATGTAGCCAATCATTTATCTTATCTGAAATTTCCATGTTTGTCCTTTGGCTGTGCTTGAAACAAAAATAAACCAGATACTGAAGTAACCGAGGCAGCATGAGGTGTAACTGTTCTTCAACATGAAAATATAACTGGAAGCCGCCTGAACAGTAAATCTTTTCCATGTATTCAGCTATAGGGTCAAAAAACACATGGTTAGTTTGCTGATTCTCAAAACCTTCTGTATCTTTAGACAACTTATCTTCAGCCACACCAAATTTATTTGATATGCTATCCAACTGCCTTTCTAAATGATGCTCACAAACAATGTAATTTTCCTCACTACTATGATCATTATTTGAAGTAAGCTGCTGCAAGGAATTACAAAATTGAGCAAGCTTTTCCTCTGCCTGAGGGTCATAGAAAATTTCCTCCAATATTTCTTCTTGCTGGGTGCAATCAATTTCATCTCCATCATGATCTGAAACCTGACAAATCTGCTGCATCTCTACATCAATATCTAAGGATAAAACATGGTTTTCACAAGTAAATTCCTGCTGCTCCTCATGCTGCGTTTCATGGGATGATATATTTTCTCCTTGGTGCTGAAACGCATTGTTATGGAGAGCCTCTAAAATTTCTTCATCCATAAATTCATCATCACCATAACAATCCTCCAAGTACTGAATAAGATTTAAAGAATGCCTACAGCAATCTTTGAGCAGCAACAAAGAAGGATAACATTCTTTATACATTTCACAGAACACATCATGGAAATCAGCAAGAGAAGATAATGAACCATTTTCCAAACTTTTATACCAAGACCATGCTTTTCCTTCTAAAGTGGCCATAAACATCCTCATGAGACAATCCTCAGGGAAATGAACCTTAAGGCTGCGTACATGCATATGAAACCTAACCAAATGAAGAGCAGCATTGTCCTTCTTTTCATCTTTGAATATTGGAAGATCATCTAACCAATCAACCTTTGGCATAGGATTTGGAAAACCAGGGATATGAGACTGATTCATAGGAGCATACCTGGCATTCATTCTTGCAGTGGAACTCATCTTGAAACTTCATCAAGCTACTGATCTTCTAGCAGTGGAGTCACCTTCTAATTTGTTATTTGCTGTGTGGAGTCGCCAAGGTAGTTTTGCAGCCTCAAAAAGATGTCTGAGCTCCTGCTACCTTCAGAAGTTCAGCCTCTAAATTTCGGGAATGAATAGACTTCAGTCTCCTGGCAGACGCACCAAAATGTTATCACAAAATCGTGTACTAAGGGCTGCTACTTAGCAAGATCTCCTGCAACTACTTCAGACCAGGCTTTAGGCTAAGGTTAGCCTCCTTAGTCAGAGAGGGCTCTCTCACAGATTTGTGATAGGAATTATTAACAAGAAAAGATGGCTAACTCTTCAAACATTTTATGAAAACAAGCTGGTTGGAACAACAAAATAACATCTCTTCCATTGGGCTCATGGAGTCAAATACTTCTGCAGTAAACTATAAACCACTCAATCATAGAAGCCAAGGCATATAATGTTTAACACTCAAAACATCTCTCAAAAAGAACCTCAACTCATAAATATACACAGGAAGTCTGAGCACTAGGTGAATTCAGAGTGATTGCATATTTAGTGAGCTGTAAAATATATAAAGGATAATGACAAAACCACACATATTCTAAGCATTGAACGCATGATGAATCTTGGGAAGAAAAAGTAATCCTTATATTACTGTCAAAAAGTCTTTTTACATAAGCTGATAAAAACTCTGTTTTTTCATAAATCTCCAACCCCTAATACATCGATGATCTAGCGATATATAGGAATATGATCCTAACTACTTGGAGCTTCCTCCTCCAGCATGAGGGGAGCTCAATTCTACCTATGATGACACCTATTAACCTTTAACTAACTAATAATTACAGCTGACTATTCATTTACAGCGCTGGACTCCTAAAACAATTAAAACTCTAATTCTACATCATGCTGGAAATAGAATTTATTACAATCAAACTGGTGCTCTTGCGAGGAAAATGAGAGAACAGGTTCATTCTCTGACAAATGGATTCTTTTAGTTTGGCTGTGATGAACCTTTAATGCTCCATGTTTGTCTTTAATAACATTTCTGTTACCCTGAAACATAGGCCCCTGTTTGTCGGTCTTTGATGCGCTTTACCATATCCGAATCCAAAGAAGCGTGCCTTTTATCTTTGATTACTCAAAATAGCACAGGCTGCCACGTCTTCGATGTGCTGGCCACCCTTTTCCATACACTTGTGTGATAACCGAACTTTCAAAAAGATTTGCAGTCACATGTACATAATTAACTGGCTCAACTGAAACATGCAGCTACAGCAGTTTCATAGCGCGCTACGAAACTGCTGTATAATAAAAAAAAAAAAAAAAAAACCACAGCTTCAACCTAAAATTTGACTGTCTTCAAGTAACAAGGAAAAAGAGATGTATGCCAATCATTGGTCATGAAAACAAAACCCTCCCCATAAGGTCCACTAAAGTGTTCACTGCTTGAGAGATTAAGAATCCTTGGGGTTTCAATAGCTGCCTGACATAAGAGGCTAAAACAAAGTTCATTGTCATCCTTCAATTTCTGCTGTAATAACAAATAGCTCTGCATTTCTTGCTGTAACCTTTGCTTGTATACTAATCGGTTTACCATTACTGCAGGTAGTGACAATTTTACCAGAATCTAGTGGACCAACAGAAAGTTCATTAGTAGAAGCAGAAACCTTCTAACATTGCATCCTGTGTATTTTCCAGACATCCATTCTGCTCATTTTGACATGTATCACTGTGTTCCTTTAAGTGCTGGTGTTCAAATGACCTTAATTTTGATGTAGAATCTGCAAGTCCCTCCACCATGCCATCCTCAATAGGAAATTCCTCAAGTATAAACTCTGTAACAAGAGCAGCATGTCTAACTCCATAAGCAATATGATGGACCTCTAAAACCAATGCAGACTATAATGGCTTTGGTAGAAACGCATCTGTGTTTGGAACTGGTAAATTGATGTCTTTTTCAACAGCACCTCCCAAAACACTATCCCAGGTTCCCTCACTCTCTTTGGTCCTTTTAGGAACTTCCTGTTTAGCTACATCAAGGGAACGAAGTCCACGCTCAGCAAATTTATCAATCACTGAATGTACTTTATTTCTCACGTCTTCCTTGCAATGGCAGAGGTCAAGAATCTGCTCTGGTGCTCCTTTACTAGCACGATGCCATTTTCCATGAGCATCAACATATGTAAATGCTGTACGTTTGTCAACCGGATTAAAAGGTAAGAAATGGATCTCAGTAAACCCCCGCTTGAGCCTCTTTTGGATCTGCCAACGTTCCAACAATAGCAGCATCAATGGCATCTTGATCTTCAGTTCTGGAAGCTCCAGCTGCAAACAAAACCACAAGGTCTTTGTCCACATCTTTCACAAATACCTCAATAAGATTTTTATCGACGCTTAGCTTGTGTCTCACATATCCATAGAAAATGTAACCTGAAAGGGTAATTGCGCATCTTACTGCATTTAAGAGGGATATCGGATAGCGACATATAAGCCATGATACCATAATTGCAACTGCCATCTTCATATTCCAACACTTCCGGTCGCATCAAGCCTTCTGCGTTCAAGTGCAATTCCCTTTACAAGAAGCTTCTGCATGTACTTCAAGATATAAGAGAAAGCTGTGAAAACCTGTTCAAGAACTTCAGGATTTCGATCTCCACCAGATTCTAGAAGGTTTCTCATGGCTTCCATTAGTTTATGGAGAAAAGGCATGAACTCCTTACGCAAATCCCTTGACAGAACTGCAATCAAACTGAGGATAGGCTCAAAAAGTGTTAACGCTGTAACCAAATGCCGGAACCAAACAAGTTTTCAAGTGCTCTAGAACTTGATATGCGACTGGAGTGTGAATAATTAAAATGGCCATAATTAACACTAGACCATTTGCGCAAGTAACCAGATCTTTAAACCGGCCAAAAACATGGATTCCGAGAGCCAAAATAACACTCTGTATATCACTGATGTGGGATCTTATTTGAGTGATTAAATTTATGCCATCAGAATTGCCAGATTCGTTCCAATGCGAAGCTTCTTTAGAGATAACTCCATATTATTCTGCAGGCTTCTTCCCACAATCTGCCTTGTACCCTGTATAATACGTAAAGCAAGACACAAATTCTTCTCAACATCAGCTCGTATTTCCAGGGATTCAGATGCATGAAGTATGCTGGAAACAAGCATCATCAGGTTCGCCTTTTTGTCACAGCGTCTACAATGATATTCCACATCTAAACCAATGCTTGGCTCTACGCCTGCCATATGACAAAGTAGAGCACACTCTAGGTGAGCAACATGCCCACAAACAAATTCTTCATTCAGCTTTCCCTCGCATCTGATATTACAGTAGTCTGCCACACTCTGATCAGTAGCCTTCCCACAGAGAATACAAGAGCATTCACGGCAAAAACTAAATCCGATGCAGCATATATCACAATTCATCGCCTTGAGAGACTTGGTCTGGCCGGTTTCTGGTCCACATTTCAAATTTCCAGCTTTACATCTCCTCTCTGAAGTATTCCCACGCGATTCTGATTCTCTCACACGCTTTACAGAAGTTTTCCCTATCAGTTGCGCGCCAACTTGTTCATCATCTCCACAGTTGATGGTGGTGGTGACGACGATGCTGTTGCCATTTTCTTTTTTGCTCCCTTCTTTATTTTACTAATTTCTCTCCCTCTATTAAACCATTCTGCCCTGTTTCAATATCATGATGACAGGTATTGCATGTGGTTACAAATGCAGGTGCTGTAGGATTATGTAAATGATAAAGAACCATCGTGGAAGAATGCTTGGCACGTGGCAAAGTATCATATTGATAGTGATCTCCTTGACAAAAGCTAAGAAAGTCCTGACGGGTATCAAAGAATTCATTCTCCACAATTTCATCTTTTATCCCTAGTATCTGCAGGAACATCTGTCACTTCAACCGAATTAAATAAATGCTTTCTCCCTACTGTTGACAGGAGGCCACTCCCTTCATCAGGCTTTTGTTGTGCCTCATATATAATTGTCAACTCTTACATTGGCTGAAAGCCCAGCATTTGCCAGAAACAACGAAGTGACACAAATGAGAGTATGCATATTGCAAACGAACCATATGATCCTCTTCCTTCAATGGAGTACAGGCCCACATATAACAGCTTGACAAACCTCGTTTCCTGCAGTGTTTCCATCAATTCACCTTAAATATCTGTCATTTCCCAATTTCGCAGCGCAGCCAGTGCAAGGTCAGTGTTTTCGCTACGAAATCACTAAAACAGATGGCGCTGCGAAACTGCTAATGGGTTTATGCGCTGCGAAAACACCCTGTCTTTAAGCTAGGCTAAAAATTTTTGGCAACAAAATTTTCAGTGATAACAGACTCACTCACTGTTTCCTCATACCTTTCATAAGTTGAATCTGTTTCCATATTTTCCATTGTTCGATGTTCAATGATAAGTATGAAGAGATTTTATATCAAGAATAGGTGTTTGTTGTTTGATGAATGGGATTGATGAGTGGGACTGATGAATGAGGGATTTGATGCTGGATGTGGGGTTTTAGGTAGTGATAGGGTTTGGGGATGCAAATTAGGATTTGGGAGTAGTGGAAATTTGTATTAGGGTTTTAGGGGTAGGATGATTGTGAATGGAAGAGGGAAAGGGAAATGAAATGAGGGAAGTGTAGTGGAGGGAAATGTGATAATGATATAGGGGAACAAACAGCAACAATGGAAAATTGCAAACCCTAGATAGTTTTTTGTAGTGTAACTATGTAGCAAACTAGGGTTTGTAATTGCACATATCTAAACATCATCAAAGTTGATTAAATCTCTTGTAACGGAAAATTGGAATGTTTCACTTACTTGAGGAATGGTTTTGGTAGAGTTTTGAAGCTTGGGCAATATCGTTTTGGTGAAATTTATGCTTGGAGGGCAGGTGCGCTGCACCAAGACACAGGTGCGTTGTGCCCGTTCAGTTCCTAGTGTAAAATCTGCGCTTTGTGCGCCGCGCCAGCACAATTTTGCTCCGATTTGCCTTTCTTCACCTCCAAACACGAGTTTTGCTTTGTTCACTCTTTCTTTTTGGCACAAATGAAGTCTTCAATACAAATATCACTTTATATACCAATGACGTTAATTTTTATTCTAAAGAAACCCACTTTCTAATGTTTGCTTTTCACTTTGGCTTTTAAAACTCTGTTTTGGTAGTTTGGCTCTCTTTTTGACTTTGATGGACTAATGCTTTGAATTTCTTGACTCTTTTGTAGAAGCTAGAGTGCAGGAGTTTGGCACGATGACCACGGCTTCATTTCCGACTTATTACATATAGGAAAATAAAATTACATGAAATTTTATACATAAAAGAAAAAACTTTGTTTTTCGAAAAATCAATCACTAAGCATGTTATCATTGAAATTTTTGATGCTGAGACCTTATTTGACTTCCTCATGTGCCTGCTGACCATTATTGAGCCTTTACAAGACTATGAGGACAAACCCTAGACCTAATGAGACCTAAAAACCTAAAAATGACTTTTGCAGATGTAAAGACAAAAGATGACTATAAATGACCTGAATTTGTGAAAACAGGCTAGTAGGTAAAAACCATGAGGGAATTTGATAAAGCACTGCTACCATCAGATGATCCATGACCAATGGAATGCAACTGATCAGATGGGACACCTAAAAATGCATGCAACAAGGGGATTTTGATCACTAATGGAGGGATGAAGATATCGACACTAACATCAGGAAAGGAGCGATAATGAGGAGGAGATCATGAGGAACCTCAAGGGATTGACTCATGGTATTATGGAGTATGCTCGGATATAAGACATGCCTCAGCTATACCGGAGGCACATAGTGGGAGTCTCAGATTGGATTCACCGATTACTGAGTCTTGTTGCACGAGTTGTCTCGTGCTATCATGACGACCACAATGAGTACTTCCTAGGTCCAATATTTACATATTTTTTGAGGCATGCGTGCCATGAATGTTATGAGGCCTGCGAGCCGTCGATGTTATTATAGACATACATATTATTTTTTGGGTTCTGATGTATCAAACATTCTCACATATATATATTTTGTATTTTCATGTCTATTATGGTACAAATGGTTTGTCTTATCTTCCACATGTTTCATAAATATCTATCCAACACGTAACTAGCTAATGCATCCATTAATGTATTCATGCGTCTAGGAATATGATGATATGTAATATAATCAAAATTTCTTTCAAGTAGATGGATACAAATATACATTTGTAATATTCGAGGCTTCCTGACAGAATATTTCTCATTGAGTTGAAGGATGACAAGCTCTGAATCCAAGTTGACAACTAATTCTCTGATGCCCAAAGCGATGGCTTCTGATAATAGTTCGATGACCTCACTGTATTCAGCAATGTTGTTGGTTGTACGACCTAGGCTGATACCTTGAAGGTCAATCAAGTCACCATTAGGGTTGTAGATAGCCCACGCCACAGATGATAGGTTTCGGGTACTTTGGAAAGCACCATCGACGAAACCAACTTGAGGAGTCACAGACATCTACAAAGCATAGAAAAGCATAGTAAATAGGAAATATGATTGAAAACTATCACACAAAACCATGTTGTACAAAATTGAATCACACACTAATGTACATAAGTAACCATGCAAGATGTCCTAAGCATAGTACTTTTTGAGATAAAGGCCGTTTCGGGGATTATCGAGAGGATTTCCTTCATAATCAATAAGCTCATAAGCTCCTTTCTGCAAAACACATTTTACAATATAGGGCCCATGCCACATAGGTTCGAACTTGCCTTCCCCCACTTATCATTAGCTTGGTCATATAGCATGACCAAAGCACCCTTAGAGAAAGTGTGAGGGGAGACTGACTGATCAAAATGGGATTTGACCCATTTCTTTTGTGCTTCGATGACCAAGGTAGCAAGATGGCGAGTCTCATCTAGTCATTCTAAATATAAGAGGCATTCTTCTTGAGGTGATGTTTTAAGGAGGAGTTCAACAACTAGCTTGAGTGAAGGAATCTCACATTTGATCGGAAATGTTGTTTCCATACCATACACCTGCTGGAATGGTGTGAACCCATTTGCATCTTTGGTTGAAGTTCGGTAGGCCCACAGAGTTGAAACGAGCATGAGATGCCAATTTGACCAGTGCATCCCAATAGTACACTGAAGCATGGTGATCAAAACCTTTTTCACGACTTCACCTTGGACGTTGGTCTAAGGATAATATGGGGTCGAGCCATCATGGCGTAAGCCCAATGCAAATGTCGGTTCTGCCAATATGTAATCTCTGAAATGGGAGCCATGGTCTGTGACAATGGATTGGGGTACACCGAACCTACAAATAACATGGTTAAAAATAAATGGAGCCGCTGTCTTACCATCTTCCGAATATGTAGGCATCGCTTTGGCCCATTTGGTGAAATAATCTAGAGCAACGATAATATAGCCATGCCCCCCAGATGAATGAGGGTTACATGTCATATAATCAATGCCCCATTTGGAAAAGGGATCAACGGTAATGACGGGGTGTAGGTGAGCGGGCGGGGTGTGCATCTTGCATTGGTAAATTTGGAATTCGTGACACTTGTAGAAAACAAGAATGCAGTCTTTGAAGATAAATGGCCAGAGATAACCAACGTGAAGGATTTTCTAAGCTGTAGCGTAACCAAAAATATGACCACCACATGCCCCCGAGTGGCAATCATTGAGAGCTCTTTCAGCTTCCTCGATCATGAGGCATCGGTGAAGAATAGAATCCACACCGACATAGTATAAATTATCACCAATAATATGATAGGGTTGGGAATGAGGCTCAATCCTTCGATGATCATCCTTGGTTAATGCAGACTGGAATGTGGAGGTTTGGAGATCCATGATGATATCACCGTACCATGGATCAAGGGTGCTAATTAGGAAAAGGGTTTCATCTGGGTTTTGGTCATCTGCACCAGTAGGGAGAGCTTTGGAGGGAAGGGAAAAAATCAATTTAGCGAAAAAAAGACTTCTTAGATTTAGCTATATTGAAGACCAAATCAAATTCTTGCAGGATAACAATCCATTTAGAATACTTGCCCCCTAGCAATTGACAAGTTAGGATATAGGTCATAGGGTTGCATTCACAAATCACTATAGTCATGCATAAAATAATATAGTGCTGAAAACGTTGAACAACCTGAATGATAGCCAAAGCCAACTTCTCAACATTTGCATAATGCGTTTCAATGTCTAGGAGATTTTGGCTAAGGTAATAGATCACATGTTCGTTACCTTCATTGTCGTCTTGAACTAACACCATAGAGATGGTGCTAGGGGTTGCAGCTAGGTAAAGGAAGTAATCTTGATAATAGTCCAGTGGATGCAACAATGGAGAATTTATGAGGACGGCCTTAAGATAATCGAAAAATTTTTGGGCTACCTCGTCCATGCAAAAGGTGTTCCTTGTTTAAGGAATCGGGTAAATCCTGTAGCTAGCCCGACGTAGTTCGGTATAAAACGACAGAGAAAGTTGGCCTTTCCTTGCAGGCTCTAGAGTTGGTGTAGTGAAAATGGGAGGGGTAAATTTACAATGGCCTCAACTTTTAACAGATCCAGGCGAATTTTGTCCTTGGAGATGATAAAGCCGAGGAGTCGTCTTGATTCCATGTAGAAAATACATTTGTGTGGATTTAACTGAATGTTTTAGTATCTGCAGCGTAGAAAAATCTGTCGAAGATGGTCTGGGTGATCTTAATGCTTACGAGAATGGGTAGGAAGGTCATCCAAGTAAGGCTGCATAATGTTGTGAATATCATGAAACGCATAGGACATTGCCCATTGAAATGTGGCTCTAGCATTTTTTAGGGCAAAAGGGATCTTCTTGTGTGTGAATGTACCCAATGGGTAGATAAAGGTTGTCTTCTCTTGGTCAACCGGTGCGATATTGATCTAGTTATAATGAAAAAAACCATCCATAAAGGGAACAATCTCACTCCCGGCACATTCATCAATGATTTGATCAATGAAGGGAGTAGAATATTCGTCTTTAGGACAGGCACAGTTAAGATCTCGATAATCCATGCAAACGCGGATCGTGCATTGTTTTTTCGTCACCGGGACAATATGGGACACCCAATCTATAAGGGGGATGGGATAGAAGAACCCAGCTTTGAGAAGCTTTTCAACTTCACCCTTAATAGCAGTGTCCTTCCTAGGATGCATTGGGTGAAGCCGTTGGCGAACAGGCTTCGCGTGCGGATAAGTTGGTATTTCATGCACCACAATGGTAGGATCGATGCGAGGCATTTCTTTGTAAGACCATGCAAACACATCACGAAATTCTTGAAATAGACGAGTATATGTCTTGATCTCATCTGTAGAACAAGATACCCCAATATGAACATGTTCAACGACACCAGGTTTGATAGGAATGTCAATCGATATCATTTGGGTAATATTACCCAAATTGCCTTTTGGACCATACTTCATGAGTAATAGTTGGTGGTAGAAATGGAGAAGAGGACTCTTTGAAAGCTGTAGACATGACTGTCAGGCGAGGTAGGAACAAGGAGTGATGATGGGTATCAATCCATGGTGGTTCCTTGAGAGACTTGATTTCCATGATACCTTCATCAGTGAGGAAGGTCTCAGCTAAGGGATCGGGTGATTCCAAAGCGCCGATCTAAGGGGATTGAGAATAAATATCAAGAGAGGTCTTTGACATATGAGAATCAGAGGATGTAGAGCCCAAAGCCGAAACAATTTCTAAGTAATTAACTTCGACGGGACTAAGCGACATGACCTCACCCCAAGCATCAACAAGATTTGGTGCAGGTATGACCCAGGGATTAGATTTGACCGAGACCATGTTGATAGAGGCAACATGAGGAGGTGGGAGCGGAAAAATTCCCATTAAGGTAGAGTCTTTGAAGAGACCTGCCACCACACTCTCATAGGGAGCACAAAGTGCTTGACATACGAAACTTTGCCATCCAAGGACGAAGAGGCAAAGAAAGACAACTAATCGACGTTGATAATATTCCCTTTATGGGGAAAATAGATCACGCAAAACAAAGAGGAGGCCATGGCATGCATGGAATGAGTCCAACTTCAGCCAAGTAGAAGATTATAATTGAGATTAGCGTTGACAATCTCTACTTCGAATTGCAATATCTTGCCTTCCAAGGTGATGGCAAGGTTAACTAAGACGCCAAAGGGTCACGAATCGCACCCATCAAAAGCTTCCAAAGTGTTCGAAGACTCATTCAATGTAGCGGAACCAATAGCCTTCCAAAATGCAGTTGACATGATGCAGGTGGAAGCACCTTCATCTATGAAAGTGTGGTGGATGGTCTTCTCATTAATGATTACTTGAATAAGGAAGGCAATCTGATGAGGGAGCCATGGAACATGGTTCTCCAGATCAAAACGGATCAAATTAGAATTGGTGGGATCGATGCTCTTGATAGTTGACAACAAAGACTTCCGCTGTGATGGGTAGCTTTGTGGTATCTCGAGAGCTAACATGGCTGATGGTTCCTTAGCCAAATCCTCAACAATATTATAGTGCTGAGTGGCTTGGGCATTGGGATTATGTAAGGATTTTTGCAACACACCTCGAGAGGGCAGCCGAGTAGCGGAATCAGGGTTAGGGCACTTGATTTGCAGAGGGCCAGAACTCAGGGTGGAAGAAGAAGGAGCAACTTCTTTTTCTTTCCCAGCTGCCAGAGTTGGAGTTTGATAACCTTTCGATCGGGTAGCCACATTAATGGGCGTGCTCATCATGAACACTTGAGATCCAGAGGAAGCAAATCACGGTTGGTCTACCATTTAAGTTTACTGAGATGAAAATGGCTCTTTAAGGATAGTAGGTGTCCCTTCGAGTAGGAAACTAACTTCAGATCGTCGTGGAAAATCCTTAGTGTAGTGGTCCTACTCGCAAATGAGGTAAGGATACTTAGGTTTTCACTGCGAAGATTCACCAGTAGACGATTTGGGAGGACCCTATTTTGGGGCATCGGCTTTAGCTTTGCCTTTACCTTTATTTTCTCCTTTTGAGGATTTTTCCACTGTGGTGGAGTGGACAACATGGAACTCTGAGGTTTTACTAGGGCCTGGTGGATTTTGAGATGAATTGTTATGGGAAGCATTCAAGACTGACTTCTATTTGGGAGAAGTTTCAGCGGGGGTCTGGGATACTGAACCAATAACTCCATCAACGCGAGGAACAACTAGAGACTTTGATGTTGCGGGATTGAATGATGGCCGCGGGGCATTGGTTAACAATTCATATAAGGTGCCAAACTAAGAGTAAACCAAATCCAAGTACTAGGCACAGGCAATGGCTTGCTCTTCAGTAACACATCCACACATAGCTATATCTTGAGAAATTGGGGCTACGAATGACTTGGTAAACCACTTAGCGAGCAACTGATCAGCTATCTCGAACTTCATCAGGCGACGTCTACATATCCATTCATGGATATGATTAGAGATGCGTGTCGCAGTGTCTTGCTTAAGCGATGTGAGAAAATAGGTTCCAGTTTCATACCGAACTGGCAACTGAAAATGTGTGAGGAAAGCCATAACTAATGAATTGAAGTGATGGAAAGTAATTCAAGGTAGCTCAGTGTACCATTTCACTGCAGCACCCGTTAGGGTTCATTGGAAAAGACGAAGACGAATGGAATCATCCACGTATGAGTTCGAGAAGCACCAGAGGTGATATGTCATCACATGGGCCTAAGGATATTCTATAGCTTTTCCATCAAACTTTGGGAAATCACTTGGTATCTTGGACAACACCGAAGGCCAATATGGTGAATGAAGAATCAAACCATTCGTAAGAGGCGATACATCTAGAAACTCAAGTGTAGCCAAGAAAGGTAATTAAGTGTTAAAAGGCATAGGAGGTAAATAAGCGAGCCCATAAGGAGGATCCCATCCCTGATGGTAAGTATTTTGGCCCCACAGTGGGGGATTTTGGCCATATGGCATCTGAGGCTACCCCCATAGCAGATTACCTTGACCGGAGGAAGGATTCGAACCTTGAATACCTTGAAGTTGTCCATGCATAGGTTGATGAGAGGCAACGTATGGGTTAAAAGGATGTTGAGCCTGTTGACCTTGGACATGTGGGTATGGGACCTGTTGTCCTGTAACATAGGGCTGTTGGGCCTGTTGTCCCTGAGTATGAGGGTTCTGGACCTCCAGCCCTTGGGCATAAGGTTAATACACTTGTTGCCCTTGGACGTAGGGGTTTTGTACCTGGTATCCTTGTCTGACAGGATTCCGAACCTGTTGACCTTGGACAAGAGGATTTTGCACCTGATGCTATAGGATTTGACCTTGATCATGTCCCTGTAAGTGTTGGCCTTGCTAATATGTATACAAGGGTTACTGCTGCCCGGGTTGGTTTTGATGTTCCAAGGGTTGACCTTGCAGTTGAAAAATTTATCCCTAGGGCTGCAGAGGTTGGTCTTGTGAGGGTATGGGTTGAGAGGTATGTAGAGCATATTGCATCTGTTGTTGCGTTGCCTACTACAACTGTTGCAAGGACTAACCTTGTGGTTGTTGCAAGCATGGAAAATTTTAGGGGCGAGTGTTGGCCCTTTGGCGAAATTAAGGGGTTTTAAATTTTTAGTGGGAGAATATTTTGTATCATAGTACATTTTTACAAATCACCTCAAATAGCCCACCTTATTTTAAGGGAGAGGGTAAAAAAGGTAAATTTAGCCCTTGAAATTAGGTGTTACAACCTTCCATTCACCCTCATTTTCAAGAATAGGTTTTATTTAAGTGAATCCTATGGGCCAAATACCATATTTATAAAAGAGGTATGGTAAATTAATAAAAATATAAATAAATGAGAGGTATGGTAAATAAATAAAACATTTTTTATATTTACTCCATAAGTCACCTTATATACATGCAAGGGTGTAAACAAATAAAAATATAAGTAAAGTGGAGATATGGTAAATAAATAAAACGTATTTTTATACTTACTCAAAAGGTGAATAAAAATATAAATAAACTAGACGTATGGTAAATAAATAAAACTTCTTTTTATATTTAATCCATAACCCTCGTTCTATTTATGAAGGCTCAAAAAATAGGTTTTATTTAAGTGAATCCTATGGGCTAAATACCATATTTGTAAAATAGGTATGGTAAATTAATAAAAATATAAATAAACGAGAGGTATGTAAACAAATAATTTTTTTTTCTATATTTACTCCATAAGTCACCTTATATTTACGAACACTCAAAAAATGCGTTATATTTCGGTGAAACCTATGGGAAAAATACCATGGGCTAGATTATTATTAATACCATGCAAAAAAACATTATTAACCATAACATTAGTATTAATAAAAATAAAAATGGCACATGGTATAGACCCATGGTATTCACCAAAATGGTACATGGTATTGACCCATGGTATTCACCTAGAATGTAGCCTATTTAAATGGGGGAATTAAACCACCATAGATCCATCTTTACTCTGGATCTACTAACCCTCGAGAGGTATCAAATATCGTGATATGAAAACTAGCATAGAGTGAAAATATTTGATCCCTCTCGGGACTTGGTGGATCAAGAGTAAAAATGGATGTTGTAATTTAATGTATGCTAAACATTTTAGCTTGGTTAAAATAAAAAATAAAATAAAAATCAACTATTAATTTTATTAATTTTATAAATTACTAATAGTAATTTTTAAGCTCCATGTTTATGATAACGCATGGTATTGACCCATGGTAATACCGTGGTATTCATGTGAGCATAGAATATTTAAAGGGGAAATTCTATCATCTTAGATCCATCTTAATTTTGGGTCTACTAAGTGCTCAGAGGGATAAATAGATTTCATCCCCCTAAGAGGGGTAGATGTGGAGTTAAGATGGATATAGGTTGGTTTTTATGATAATGAAGATATTAAATAGACTTAGGAAATTATATTGTAAAAATATCTTAAGGTGAATGGTTAAAGCATAGACATTGGACAAGTATATTTGTATACTTATGTTTTAAGCTGAAACAAATCCAGGGCTAAAAGGAATGGATTGACTGCACTAGTCAACCTTCTATAACTTTCCAACATAGGCTGGAGTAAAAAGATTGTAATTTGGGTAATTTTTCTAGCTGCAAAGAGGAACATACTTGTGTATTGGCAGGGTGGTTACAAGGTCCCTAGAAGTGATGACTTTGAATTTTTCTTGGTTTTATATATAGTATTAGGTTTTTTCTCATGCTTTCTGTGAATGACATGGGTGAATTTTATCCTACACCGACTAGGTTATCGATATGTAATTTCGGTAACTTTGATTTCAAAAGATATTTTAAAGAAATGCAATGATTTCATTTGTGTATTCAATAAACACAATATTCTAATGGAATTCTGCATTTGTGGTTTACCTATACAGATTCCATGGAGAAGTATTAGTGGTGTGACATCAATTGTCCCTCTTTTCTGGAAGCAAATACTTTCTTCCAACATTTTTGAGTTCCATGAAAAATTTGAAAGTCCTAATAGTATTCAATTATGGGTTAAAGATATCCACACTGAATAATCTATCGGCCTTATCTTCACTTAGTTTAAGACTATTCACTTGGAGAGGCTGCATATTCCCCCACTTCAAGATCATAGTAAAGTCATGTAGAACTTAGAGAAGCTATCTTTAAGCTTTTAGTGAAGATTGGAAAAATGTCTGGGTTCAATAACACCCTGTCGATCATTAAGCTTCCAATAATGCCAGATTTTAACCTGGAGCACTTTTGTGATTTGGAGGAGATGCCCCCTAATATTTGTGACACATATTCAGTTGTGAATTGGACTATTACTAACTGTCATTTCCTTCAAAAGTTACTTGATGACTTGGGGAACCTCAACTCTTTAAGAATGTTAAGGAAGGAAAGAAAGTACATTATGCTAAGTTCTCTTATGCTTTTCAAGTTTTTCTTGGATATTTACAATGTTTCAGGCAGGAAAGTACATTTTGTTAATGAAAATTTGTCTTGATAGAAAGGCCCAATTTCAAATTCTAATGCTTTCAAAAGACATTGTATAACTGTAATGTTTCTAAAAGGAAAGCATATTTTTTCAATTTAAGTATCATGATCCCATATTCCAACTTATTTTTCAGTAACCCATTAGTCTTTGTAGATTTGAATAAGTCCATGGCTTTTGATAAGATCCTCTTCCAAATTAGAACGCAATTTCCTTTTGGCAATAACCACATACAATGTCTTGATTTTGTTATCGAGAAGATAGAGGTTGTGAAACAAGCCTGTGCCATACAAGGACTTGATTCATTGATTATGTATCAATTATGGCTCTTGATGTAACAATGTCTTGATTTTGTTGCTTGAAAATAAAGGTTATGCTTTACTATTTCACAGAATTTCTTACAATCTTTCCATAAGTATTGATTTGTAATCTCAGTCACTGAGGGATGACAGTAATGACAAAGGTAATATTCCATGGTTTGAAGTTCCCCTCTTACTAAATATTAAAATATATCACCACAATTTAACTGATAGTTAAAGGAATTGTATTTGATTTGTAAACAATTCATTGCTTGATTTATAGATTTTGATTTTTTCCCTTTTTTATTTTTTTCTCAGATTTGGTATGAGATATCTTCCAAGATTTGGGTTCCCTATTTTCCCCACCATAGCCACTAGGTTCAGATGCTATCGTTAAATATTCTCGGAACGTTACAAATTTTCTAGTAAGTGTGCTTTGAAACATTGTTGTTGCTTTTCCATGGTGTTAATGCAAATAAGCATTGCAACTACTGCCATTATTTAGATTATGTGTCAAAATCTAGGTGGTCTTGTAATGATGGAGTGATTTTTTTCTAGCTACTAAGGCCATATGCATTTTTATCTCTTATGTTGTCCTGAGATATTCAAATTCAGAATACGAATTGAGGTCTCGTTTCCACTGTAGATTGCAATCAGTTTCTTGAACATAATATATAGTAGATCATCTTTTACTAGTCAACTCTGGAATGGATCCCTCGCAGGAAAGGAATTTCAAAGTGACTTTGATTTCACATTGATTTGTCAAAACATCCACACAGGAAAGGAGATTCAAAGTGGCACCGATTTCACACTGATTTGTCAAAATGGAGGCAAGAGAAAAGGAAACTTTGTATTCAACAATGCTCTTAATTTCATATTTACATGCACAAACGTATTAGTAGAAAATATTGAAGGGTTGCCTAAGTAATATTTTCCATTCCACTACATTCTTTACAACTTGTAAATAAATAACTCAGAACAATTCATTACACTACTTGTTATTCTTTATTAATCAGTGGTTAAGATTTTGATATTGAACTAGCTAAGATTTTTCTTCCTTCTGTGAAATTGTGTGTTCTATAATGCTTCTTTTCCATTCACTATGTATAGCATATAAAGTGTGTCTAATGGAGTAGGAAGATTGGAAAGTCTTGTGAACCTTGAACTATGTTACAAGGCAGAAACCCAACAGGGAAGGGTAGGTGCATCCCCACAAAGGGGTCAAAAATACCAAAGTTGGTATTGGCTAGTGCCTTGAGCTAGAAAATTTCCTTTACCCTTGTATTAACAGTGAGTTTAGAGAGGATTCTAATATTATCTTTATAAGATTTATATCAATTAAGATTGATGAATAAAATTCATGAGACATGAGCTAGGATGTCCTTGCAAGGTGGTTGTTGATTATTGCAAGCTGTGATGCCCATTATGTCAGGCCAGGTGGTCGCACTCCCTTGATCGTGAGCATGATTGTGATCAAGATGGAAGACTTCATAGTCTAGATTGATTGTTTAGCAGTGATAGTTAGTGGGCTCATTCACAAAAGCTTATATTTCACTAATCCTTCTTATAGAGTTGTCAGATTCAATTTCCAAAGGTTTTAATTAGACTATAGAGTTAAGTTCTGAGAAAGTTGTGATTCGCAGTGTTAAGTATAGTAGCTATGAAACTTGAATGAAGACAAGCATAATAGAGGTATCAAACTCTGTTATAATCTTACCTACATATTATAAGGGACTTGGTTGGATTTTTTATAATTTTATAAACAAGTTCCATGTCATGGAAATGTGAAAAAAAAACATTGATATTGCTACCATGTGGCTCTTGTCATATATGGTTTTATATTTTTTCAAAAAATTCTCTAAGAGTTCACAATGCTAAGATTAACTAGGACTTTACAAAGTTTTATTATTTAGTGAAAGACTTGCCAAGATCTTACAAGATCTTATAATTGAGTAAAATATTCTCCATGCCTGGTGAGAGATTCGCCAAAAAATTATATATACATATTATATTATTGATAAAATCGCCTTCCATTTTTCCTATATACCATGGAGATTCACCCATTTATTATACATATAAATTTAGGGGGGGTTCTTAAAATTTTCCCTGGTTGCAGGTGACCTTGCTACGGGATAATATTCCCTTTCTGTTGCGCGCAAAGCCCTTGCTGCAACAAAGGTTGGCCTTGTTGTTGCAAAAGTTGTCCTTGCTGTTGCAAGGGTACTTGAAGAGTGCTTGAGAAATTACCAAACTGAATTTGGCCATAGCCAGGCTGGATGTAATACCCAGGTTGGAGGGTGTAAGGTTGATTAACCAATCCTTGAGAACCATATGGAACATAAGGATTTTGGTATTGGACTTGAGCCCCATGGGGCTTCTAATACTGAACATTGCTCGATCCAGACGGACCACCATGATTCTAAACCTGTTGGTACTGGACATTGCTTGATCCATTAGGGTCAACAGGGTTGTAAATAATACCAGAAGAGGTCTGGTTTATACCAAGCATGTGAGCTTGTGAGTCACTCACATTAGTGGCATCGGACACCATAGAGGCATTCAGGTTTTACCCCCTAGGCGATGGCACAATCTGAACTCTGACTCGAGACAAAAGAATTGGCAGAGACAAACTTTGAAACCACCAGTTGAGACTGACACGTAACTGGGATCAATGATACAAGTGTGTTTGCGACAGTGGCCTGCACGAGGACTGAAGTAACAATTGGTTGGGAAGTCGTGTTCGTGACGAATGAACCTATCATAAGCCTAATGCCTGACACCCAAACATAATTATGGTAGAGTGATGAGGCACTATATGTGCTTGAAACTAAGTGTCCCAAAGGCACATAGCCAGGTGGCAAACTAACGGGAATACCTTCTGAATAAAGGAAACCCTTGGGAGGGAACTGCAACTGCAATTCTTCCCCCTCAGCAGTGTATGGAGTAGAAACTTCTGACTCATCCAAATAAGTGACTAGGGTATCACCTTCGGGTTCCATGTCTGAAAACAAACGATGAAGAATGGTCGAACGTGTACAGGGGGATAGTTCCAAAGGAACACCCAGTTGGTTGTACAGACTGTAAGAGTGTTGCGGTGATACCTCAACAACATCAAATAGAGGGTTCAGAGGATAAATAACTGGGCCAAGCTGACCGTCAGTGGTCGGTGATTTCTCTTGAATTCGAACGAGATTATGTGGAGATTCCGGGCCAAGATCAGAAGATCACCTTGAATTGAAAGTAGGTAGAGGACAAGATAACAATGGTTGAATACTTAAAACAATTACGAGTTCAACATTTTTGTCCTCAAGTGACTCTAGTAACTCGGGAAACAGCTCCTTAGACAATCTTTCAGATGGAGGAGAGGAAGAGGAATTGGGTGGACCAGATGGTTTAGCCATAATGACCTTGTCTTAGTCGACAGAATAAGTAACTTCAAGGCTTTAAAATCTCCTTTTAAGGGAACTCACGATTTGGTCAAAAATACTAACAAGATATTTTGGATCATGGGAAATCAATTATTAAGATGCATAAAGGACTGATGTTCTTTCATTTTCAAAGAGTTGAGAAAGAAACAAAGATGACTCTATCACTTTCGATTGGAAACGAGCTCGAAAGGACAAGTGCTCGAATTATCTTTTAAGTTTAATGAGTCAAAAAGATCAAATGACTACTCTAGATTATCTAGGTAAATAGGATTACTAGGCAACTATGAACTGCAAAATACCTCCTGGCGAACCAAGAAGTACGAGAAGGCAATCTCCCTGAATGCTATGTTTGGTGTATCACGCTCGCAAGGCGGCTGACTTGGCTTCCTAAGGATAAAAGGATTGCACCCTAGTGGGGTCTCCCATTATATACTCGACGGTATGGGGAGCACAAATCCATGCTAGCTTTATCTAATACTGAAGCTAATGACAGTTGCTATGTTTACAGACACCAGAAGACGTCTCTAGCCTAGACCTTCTAGATATGATCGTTAATGTCAAATGCGCCTTAGGTTAATTGAAATCATTTTAGAGTTGATATTGAATTAAGTTTCAGTTTTCAAGTCTTAACGATGCTACACAAAAAACCTAAAATGAAACTAAATGGGACAAGACCCTTTCAATTCGATGAAATGCTTACACAAGGGAGGGTAGAAACTACTCAATCAAATGCAAACAATCAAGCAACTGAAAACAAAATGATCTTTCACTACTTCACTTTTTCAAAAAATAAAATAATGAAAAATGCATTCCAATTCCTAATTTCCTGACAAGCGCTTATCTATCAGTCCTTTTGAAATGAAAAAATTTCTCTTCCTATTTCAAACACTGATGCAATTCTAGTTTTTTAAGAGATGCAAATCATAATGATGCAACAAGCTGGAATTTCACATTTTCTCATGAAGCAACGAAACAAACTTTTCACATACAATCTTTCAATGAAAAAATTTCAAGACTATGAGCTCTTCAAGAAGATGCCAACATGAAAAGAGAAGTTCATTCATATCAATGAAACATCGACTTTACCAAAAACAAGATGGACAATGTAATCTATGCCGGGAAAAGAGGTTCAAACTAGTGAAAGAAACCTTTTCAAACTTGTGCAAAAAGAGGTTAAAGTTGTAAAAGGGACCAAAAAAAAAATGCAAGGAGAAAACACACACACCAACTGGACTTGATGAGTCCACAAGCTATTGAATGAATGACTAGCTAGATGTCCTAGTGTCTCTATCCATTCAATGACTTGAAAAATTAAACAACAAGATGACACACCAACAAGCACACAAAACCAAATGAAAAGTGGCTTCCTAATCAGGGAGAAAAATAGTGACAAGGGTTCATGAGGTGAAAAACACAAGAGCAGAACACAATGGCCAAGATTGGGGTCTAGCCCTAATCTTCACTTACAGATATTGGCACGACTGTCTAACAGATAACAAGTGCAGGAGGCAGGTCGATGCAACTGTTCCTCTGCAATTTGCGTTGGTCGGCACGACTTTCAGCCGATTAAATGTGCTATCTGAGGGAACTAAGGAAAAAAAAAAATTCAAAACAAGGACCAAATCTATTACTATGAATTTTAAAGTTAGGCTAGTAAGCAAGAGAAAAAACAGAACCAAAAGGAAAATGTGAAACTAGTAAAGTTCTCACGAAATTACAAAATCCAAAACAAACAAAAAATGTGATCTCCAGAGTGGAGTCGCCAATTTGTGGTGAAGTAAAGTTATGAGTGCAAACATGAACAAATTCCTCTATCCCAATAATGAGTCTAGCCACAACATATACATTCTATGGAAGATTTCCTTAGGTTAGAATCAATCAATAGGGCCTACCTCTTGGTCGCGTACCCTGCTTGATGATGTCATCGCTTGCTCACTCTAGCAATCTCTCGCTTCCTTCTTCAAGTTCCTGAAACAAGTAAACAACAACAACACTCAAACATAATAATAGACAAATTGCAATTCAACCTAATTAATGAGTGAAGAAACATTAAGCCATGAATATGTAATATTACAAAACATAAAGGAAATCAATCGATAGTTGCATATATTATTATCAAAGAGAGATTACAACCATTCGTCTTGACGTCACAGTCTTCCTCTGACAAGTCCAGGTTCCCACACACTTCTGCTAGCATTCCATTATGGATTCAAACAACAATAATTTAAATGTTCTTCCCTTTAGACTTTACTCCAAACCAAACACACTTCTCCATCACACAGCTAGATGGCTACAACTAGGAATAGCTTGCTTGTCTAATCAAAATAGTATACTCACACTCAGCCAACACTCTAACTAGCTTGTTCTTGGGAAGAAGGGAGGTTTATATAGGAAATATGGATGGGATATGAATCCTCTTCTCATGGGAGAAGGACTTATCCCTTGAGTTAGTTCCATCATTATAGGGGAAAGGAGCCCAAACTGTCATCCTCGACCCCATCCAGCCAAACCATTTACCAGACTTCCGTTACAAATCTTCTAGAGCTGGAAGCTTTGCCTCCAAATTAAAAAAAAATTCCATAACAGGACCAATACGACTAGAATACAACTTAATCGCACTAATCGGTGTAGGGAATAGTGCTAATCTTTGCACATCATCGTGGGGGAGACAAAGGTCATTAGTGTCGGCCTTGTCAAATAGGCAAAATAGAAGTTTCAGGGCAAATGGTGCAAAAGGGAAATGATCTTCTCATGAAGAGGGACATAATGGGAGTTTCTTCATGAAGGAAAAGCATGCGGCATTCACTGTAGAGGTCCTCCAGGATGAAGGAAAGGGAAATACATGGATAGTGCCTAAACATTGTGTAACAAGCACTTGCAATGCACATGAGGAAGAATATCCAATAAACATCGAGTCAAATTTTCCATTTAGTTCCAATTCTACGGACTATGATAGTAGCACTAAAGAAGGGGAAGATGAAGAATATCCTCCATTTCAGTATTTGAAAAGCACAGCTGATCATAGTGTGGATAACATTCCTCAGAATGATGATGAAAATTCATATACAAATGATGATCCAATGATGGAGATGTTGCCAAAAAATATTGTATCGAGGAGTAGGAGGAGACCTTTTCATATCAATGCAAGATGTTCTAGTTATACAAGGGGTAGAGTAGAATATCTAGTGAGACGAAGTTCTATAAGCACTCTTGTTTCAAGTGAATGTTGTCAAAAAATTTTCTTGAACATATGGATTTCAAATTTGCATTAGAGAAAAGGAAGAGATATTTGTCAATGAATAAAAGCATGCAAAACACATATTTAGTTGGGTGCATGCAATCTACATTCTTAGGTTATGATTATCATATTGGGTCTTTATTTATCTGTAGAAAGGCTTTCAAAATGTTTCATTTGATGGGTAATTTTCGTCTCTCGAGAATCCAAGAATATTTGGAAAAGGATCCCACATTTTATTCAGAAGTAAGTCATAAATGAAAATTTGGGCCATTATCAAATACTGCAATGTCATGGATGAAAGATTTCTTTTCAAAGCATGGAGAGTGTATGCCAAATAGAGAGACAATACATATTTTAGATATTTTTTCAAGACAATAAAGCTACAACTTATACAAAGAGTATGCAGAAGGTGCTGAGGGACATGGTCAGTTTATTACATATCAATATTTTGTGAAGCTATGGAAGAAAGAATTCAACAATGTCCATATTCCTAAGAAGACAGGGATGGGGATTTGCAGTATATGTGCTTCTCTTATATAAAAAATGGACAAATGTGAAGGTTCAGAAAGAGGTAAGCATTCATAACTTTAACTTTTAAAATTGTATAGTCATCACCTATGAAAATGTATTTCTTAATGGCTTTATTTTATGTTGTGTAGATTCAATTGTCAATGAACTTCAGGAGCATCGCGAACAACAAACAAGTGAAACGAAAAAGTTGTACAAGAATCGAAAGAAGTTTTATGATATTCCAAATAAATATTTGGGTTTGATAATTGATGGTATGGAGCAGAAGAAAACACTTTTACCACTTTTTTTCGCAAACCCAAAAATTTACAGGAGGAAAATTTTATTCAGTATCACTTGGTTGGTTATATGGTCTTCAAAGGGAAAAATGTTGCCAAGGGTGTACTTCACAGCTCCAAATATTCATAATGATGCAAATCTGAAAATAACCATAATTCATTATCTGCTTTTTGATTGGTCTGGTAATCTTCCTGAAGTTTTGTATCTACAATTGGATAACACTTGCTTTGAAAAAAAAACTAGTTTTTTTTTGGATATCTAAACATGCTTGTTGAATTGAGAATTTTTCAGAAGGTAATGGTTGGTTTCCTTCTTGTTGGGAACACTCATGACCATATTGATCAGATGTTTAGTTGTTTTTTAGTCACATTGAAGAGGAAGGAAGTTAGGAGCTTGCCATCATTAATTGAATGTATTAAGAAATCATACATGCCAGAGCCTACTGTTGATGTGTTGGTATAAACTATTGACATGAGAAGGTTTATTCTAGGATCGCATGGTGAGGAGGAATGCATTGAACAACTTAATGACATTAGCTTCCAACATAAATTTCGTATCAAAAAAATTGATGGGAAAAAACTAATGTGGGACAAGAAGTATTCAAGTACTACAGAATGGGCACCATCATCAGGTTTGGAATTTTTGAAGATCATTCCAGATCATCCAATATTTGCATCAAAAATATCGTTATTAAAATCAGTTGGTGAAGTTCATAATGCACGCAGACAGAATAGATATATAAATTATTCTGATTGCCTAGAAGAAATTAAAAAATGTATTAGATATACATATGAGTACTTTGATATTGCTGATTCAGTTTGGTGGGAGTCATTTTTAAATAAAAAAAGTCATATCATTTCAACAACAAGAAATGAAGATATACCTTTGAAAAATCCATTTATTTGGCCACAAAATGCATCAAATGAACATGAGGAAATAAACATTGTTGAACAACAACAATCTCAAGGTATTATTAATTCTTCATAGGTAGAGGAAAGATAGATGTATATTGGTTCCAAAATATCTCGTGCATAACGTGAAGCCATGGAAGACCTTTACAGGGGTTCAATACAGGAAATTAAGGAGGGTTGCATGATCACAGTGCTAGCAGATGGAGATCCCAATGGCTATCCATTCTGGGTTGCTAAGGTTATAAATGTATTTATAGAAAATGAAGATGTTATAGATGTTGAAGTACATTGGTATGCCATAAATACACACCCATTCAATGGTGTGTATAAGCTAGAGATGGTAGTTGACAAAAAAAATCGCAGAAAGAGAAAAAGAAAGGGTAAAAATATAAATCATCGCCCCACGGACCTCTTAAAATTGGTCGATGTTGACATACTTGTTTATGACTTCAATTTAACAAAGAGAGGAACTCTTCGCGTCAAGACGATAGAGATTCTAAAAAGGTTGTTACCAGAAGGAACAGTGTTGAGATGGGATTCTATTGAAACCAGTCGTAGATCCAGAAGAATTTTGAAACCTGAAATGGTGGGCATGCATGTAGACTCAGATGGGGCACTAATTGATGAAAGAGAAGAATATGGAACATCTTCGTCTGCATCCAGTCATTCATCTGAAGATGTGAATTCTAATGGTGTGCAAGAAAATATGAGTGATTTTGAATAATTGTCTAAGACAGTTTATATAACTGATGTTTGCATCGTATCTTGAAAAAGAAAATTCCATATGGTGTTAAATCAGTAGTTATGAGTACCTGGATTCGGGTGTCACTGCAGATCATTTATGAGGAATAACTCCCCGCCGGCAGCTGTCCCTGCACTTGGCTCGCGGACGCGGATCCCACAAACCCACAGCATTTGATATGAATTCGCCAGGGTACAGAATTATGGTCACGCATTTGGTATTGAATGCGCGCTCGGCTCGAGAGACTGCGCGAGGTGATTTATCCATGGCCTGGTCTCTGGTTCATGCAATTGCCCTCCTCGGCTCCTTCTACTTCCGTCCGCTATTCTTCCCGCACCCCTGCTTCGTTCAGGCTGCTTGGAAGCTCATCTGGTTTCTGAGTCTGGCCTGGTCTGCCTGCGCTCGACCCTTTCCCATTTGGTCCTGCCGAATTCCCTTCCCTGGTCTCTCAGTTAATTTGGAAATGGTTCGTCGTCGTGGAGTTTCTCGCCGTGGAGGCACCACTGGCAATCGAGGCCGTGCCTCTCAATCTGCTCCCCAGAACATTGTCCCTCTAGCCTCTGCCTCCCCGTCCTCTCTGCCTTCTGGTCATGCCAGGCCTCTCCCGCACAACTCCTTTCAAACAACCCGCTTCAAATTCCATAGCAGGCTCAATAAGCCCGTTTTGTCAGCCAGTATCACTGTAATCCTTGCTGAGGAGGAGGATAAGCCCAGCAGCTCGGCCCACACCACTACGTCTCAGTCTCAGGATGATAGTGTTCTTCAGGGGGAGGTGGCTGGGGTCGTGTTCAACGGTGACAACATGCAGGAAGAAGGCAATGTGCCTGAAGCTCCTCAGCCTCCGGCAGACTCTACTCAGCGCAATGTGCTTGCAGGTGAGCCGGAACATCCTCCCGGCAGCATTTTGAATTTGGAGATTCCTCCAGATGGTGGTGTCACGGGAGATGCAGATAATGCGGTCGTCACGTGGATTGGCTCTCCTAGCCAGGTGGAAAAGGATGCTCTCGACTCTCCTAAACATGTTTAATGAATTTGGTTCAATGCCTACTGATGGCATTCTCGCTTCTGATCTGTTTCTTTTTCTGTTATGCGTCTCTGGATACTGCCAACTCTGTTTTTGCTTCAGTTCTTGTTTTTGTATCGGTGCGAGCCATTATAGTCTTATGAACTGTAACAGGTCATGGCTCAGCAAGCCTTGTTTTTGCTCTAATTTTGTATATGGCTGTCAAGACAGAATGTTTATCAGCAAAGCCATAGTCGGCGATAGTACTGTAGTGTTAAACACAGCTCTGGTTTACTTTTTTGTCTGTCAGGGACTTATAAATCATGTTTCAAGGTCTCTCAATCCTGGAAAGGTGGTCAAAGGGATTTGTGTGTATCAGAATTTCTGGTTGAGGGCAGGCTTCAGCCCCCCTCTGAGGTCTTGACCTCTTTGTACATATTTTTTCTCTTTTTTTAATAGAAATAGTCTTTACGCAGAAAAAAATAAAATAAAATAAAAAAATAAAAAATAAAATAAAATAAAATAAAATAAAAAATAAAAAATAAAAAAAAATAAAAAAAATAAAAAGGAAAATTAGCAGTTATGAGTCATTTTTATGTTGTTGGATTATATGTCTTAAATATGATGATTTTTATTGTTTAGAATATCTACAATGCAACATTAAATTAGATATATAATTTATGTTTCATTCAATATACAAATAATGACATTTTGATTAATTTATTCATGTAATTTGTTTATAATGTCATGGTTTTTTAATTTTATGGTTGAAAACAATTAGAATTTTAGCAATCCTTAGTATGATGTCATTATATGTTTAACAACATGGATGAAAACTGATAGAATTTTAATGTATTTCAGATCCCATTATTTTATCTTTATGGTCATTACTAAAACATATTGAATTTATACTTAGGAAAGAAAAATGTTATTCTACCAAAAAAATTAGTGTGTTCTTTTCCTCATAAAAACTATTTTTTTGCACATAAAAATTCAGTTTTACTAGCATTTTAAAAAAATGTTGAAAATTGACACTAAAAAAAAAAACCATCATTCCAGTATCAACACTTTTTGTTTTCAAGATGTTTTTTGCACGAAAATCTTGTTTTCACTACCGTTTTTAAAACATGTTCAAAATTGACCCTTAAAAAAAAAACGTTGTTCCAGTATACACACTTTTCATTTTTAGCATTATTTTTGATGTTTTTTCAGGGTTTTTTGGTGAGAGTTCCCGTTTTTAGTTTATAGTTGTCGTTTCAAAGTTTACATTGTTAAGACCAAGATAATGAATATGACATTAAAACTTTTAAAGTACACATAATGAATCATGATCATACTCACTTCTAGTAAACTTCTGGCTCATCATGAAGGAGTCAAACTCCTTGTACCATTGCCTGGGAGACTGCGTTAGGCCATACAATGATTTCTTGTTCTTGAAAGCTAATCTTGTTGTGTGACATTGTAAAAAACCTTATGGTTGTTCCATATAAATCTCCACATCCAAATATACATGAAGAGAAGTTGTTTTAACATCTCATTGTTCTAACTCAAGATCAAGTAATGCAATTAGTGCTAATAGAGTATGAATAGAAACAAGTTTTACGACCAGAGAAAATATCTCATTGAAGTCAATACATTCACCCTGAGAATACCCATTTGCTACCAGCATGGCCTTATACCTTTCGATACTTCCATAAACATTTCACTTCAATTTGAAACCCCATTTTCATCCGAAAACATTTCTCCCTGTTGTGCCCTACAACAACCCCCCATTTCATATGATCTGTATTCATAAACAATCAACATATGAAATGGGTCCCTTTTAAAAAATTAATTGGCATTAATGAATTTGTTCGAAAAAGGTATGATAATCAAATGTGTTTGTGAATTGAAGCCTTTTTCGAATAACAATGTTCCTAAAATAAAACAATCTTTTGTTATTGCGATAAAGCGATCGCAAGATCACATATCGCAATAACAAGAGAGACGCATTTAAATGGCACTTTGGTCTTTGCTGATGCGATATCGCTATCGGCGATCGGCAGTATTCAATGCTTACACAAAAAGAGCACATATCTTACACCCCGATGCGACGCTATATCGGCGATCGGCTATCGGCACTGCCTCTTATGGGAAAACGCTTTAAGTTATAAACCCCGACTCGATGCGATATCGCCATCGGCCGTCGGCGGAATCCCATGCACTCTCATAAGGCGCTCAGGTCTTTCCCCGATGCGATGCGATATTGTTCATCAGTAATCGGCATTCTCAAAAAGTGATTGCTTTGAGCCGTAAAATTATATTTAAATCCGGTTGATAAAGCGCAGATTTCAAAATACCGTTAAATGCAGGGATAAGGTAATGCATGCGTATTTAATAACTTTGCCCCTTCAATTAACGAATACTTGCGTCTAAAACATTATCATATCTGTTGCACACGTTAGGGGGTCATTCAGCTGAATAACAGTGTAAAGGTCATTTAATGGGTAGCGGGCCTTAAAAACACCATTAATGCATATGCGATCTCTTACCAGTGATTGGATCCGCAGCCATTTTTTGAAAATTAATATCACCACGCTTCAAGTGATATATTTCTTTCCCATTATGCTTTGTCTTCATTATTTTTCGTGTTACGATTTCTCTTGCATTTGTGTAGAGTTCGTTTGTTGAGAAAAGCCTAAAAATGATGGGGAAGAAACACAAGAGGACTGCTGGTTCCACTGCAACACCTGTTGCAGGTCAAGCTGCTACAATTTCGAAGAAAGGCCTAATCTCGGACACTACGTGCACTGGTCTTGCTAGGACCACATGGCAGGGCACATATAATCTGTTAGAGGCCGAGCAACCACAAAAGGCAGTGACAGAGGCTAGTGTGGATGTACTAAGGAAGTCCGATGCAACTCTCAAAGACTTGGCCGACTCCTTTTTACACAGAATAGCGGCCAGAGAGCAGGTCCTCCCTTACACAGATGTGGTGCGCTGGGCAATTGAAGAAATCCCCATCACTGATAGAACTTTTCATACAAGGGATGGAAGGATTTTCGGGTCGTTCAAGCCTGATGACCCGAGGCGAATGTATCATTTGCCTGAACCGGAGCTAGTCTATAACAGAGCCTTCATGGAGAAATTCGCAAAAGAAAATGAATCACCATCCGAACCCCTCCGAGATTGGAGGCAGAACCCAGCCAAACACAAGCATGAAAGTTCGGGTAAGTACTCCAACGCTTCTTTGGCTTCTCCCTATTGCTATGCGGGGATTATGATGTGTAGATTGTGGGGATTACCTGACTCCGCTAATATCAATATTGACATGGTTCCCCTAATGGAAGCGGCTGTCAATAGTATAATTATAGATTGGGCCACTATTCTTTCTGATAAGTTGGTCGTAGCCGTTCGTGAATTTAGAGCCAAAACTATAGTCACCAGAAAGGAAAATCCCGCCATTTTATTATACTGCTTACATTATGGATACCCTGTGTTTTAATTCTGAGTTTCCTGTCCTCGGTTGGAGATGGACCACCCAAGATCCAACACCCATTCATTTATACCATCAGAAATTGTGGAAGTCCTCTTACAAGGACCATTTATATCAAATTTGCAATGGTTTCATGGTGCCCATCCACTATTCCATTTATGACAAACCCATCCCAAGAATTTCCTATGAAGCTTCTTTTGACTTACCAGCCGTAGCGAGTTGGTTCGGGGAAGAGCATTTCACCTACATCAGAGTTTTTGGAAGCAAAGCTAGGCCGCACGTTCTCCCTTTATATATCCCAGACAAACTGTTAGCCCGGGAAATCTGCTACCAGATTATGTCCGAGAGTGTCACACAAACTCTCAAAGAGGAGAAAAAGAGAGGTTGGCCCTCTTTTCCTTTAAGAATTGGGGTTTTTACTCTGCTTAATTACAAGCATGCAGAAAAAGAAGCAACAAAACTCCAAACTTTATCCCTGGCCACTATCCCAAACAGACTCTATGATCCAAAGCAAACTGCCTACACTGCCCTAGAACAGGCAAAATTAACAAAAATTGATCATCAAGAGGATGAGTTTGATGACCTGTTCGCAGGTGCCGATACAATAAGCCAAACCAAACAGCTTGCCAGAATGAAATACAATGATGAGGCGTTGACTGAGTTTAATAAACTTAGAGACCAGAGGTTGCAAACTCTGCCTCTAGATTTATTATCCACAACCCCAGCGTCTTCCTCAAGCGAGCCTGGTCGGCAACAGATACGTCCACCTCCTATTACAACTAAAGAACAGGATAAACAACAGGAGGAAAGGCAGAAGAAGCTGCAGGCTGAGAAGCAAAGAAAAGAGCAAGCAGAGAGGCAGAAAAAGGAGCAGATAGAAAGGCAGCAAAAGGCACAGAAGGATCAAGAGCAGAGGAGGAAGAAGGAAGAAGAGAAACTAAAGAAAGAACTGGCAGATAGGCCGAAAAAGGAATTGGAGGAGCAGCAGCGGAAAGCGCAAGAGGAGCAACAGCGAAAAGAACTTGAAGAACAGCAGAAGTTAGAACAAGAAAAAGAACGGAGGAAAGCCCATACAGAGCAACATAAGCAAACCTCCACCGATCCTGAATTGATTAAACAATGGAACCAATTCGATTCCATTATCAGTGGTAAGGAAGGCTCCAAAGACACAGACACCTCTAAAACAAGCGATGCGCCCGATACCACTTCTTCTCAGGTTCTAGGAGGAACCAGCAGCCCACCCATTTCACAGGATGTCGAGGTAATCAATAAGGACCCTTACGATCAAATTGTTCTCCAGGTGGAAGAAATTCCTCCCCTGGATATTTTCTACAGCCCAAAGCATAGAGCCGTTATTAAGCGCTCTAAGAAAAGACGAAGGCTTGATCAACCTTCTATCTTTCCTGAGAAAACAGTCACGGGCAATATGGTCTGGAAGGAGGAATTGGATCCCTCCGATGATCTAACTAAGCTGTCGCAATTCGCGGGAGCTTATTCTGCAGCAACTATCGACAAAGCATCGGAGGTAAGTCTTCTGTTGAAGACTAAGGACCATGAAATATATGCATTACAGGCAGAGGTAATTGAAGCGAAAAACAAAGCAGCACAGGTGGAAGAGCAGTTGCTGGCTCAACAGCAGGAAAACAATTTGTTAACCCAGCAACTGCAAATTGAAAGACAAAGGATAGACCAAAGTGAGATTCAGAAGGCAAAAGAATTGTCGGAGGCATTGTCACAGTTGAAAGCATCAAATGAGCTGATGATGAAATCGAAAGATGAGCGAATAGCTCAACTATCAGCACAGCTCGAAGGTATCAAGAGCACACAGAATGTGAAAGATTTCAGAGCAGAGGCAACTCAAATAAATAGCGCATTACTGTCTCAGATCAGACTTCTATGTCAACAACTTGCTAAGGCTGAGCCATTATGCGAAATATCTACAACAGTGTGTGAGCAAATAGAGAAGGCCAGAAATGAGCTAGATCAGGCCGAAGAAGCCATATCCGATTATCTTGAGTGGCAAGACACTGAAGAAGTGAAAGCGGCGAATTTGTCCCGAATCCATGAAACGTACAAGGACATACTCTTCACGGAATGGAACACTCAGGTAATGAAAGCAGAAAGGGCGGCTTCGAGGTGTAAAATAATTGCCAGCAATATGATCGACCTAGTCAATGATACACTTTATTTGGCAAACATGATCTCCAAGTGTACACCTGGAAGCATAACAACAGCAGATATGCTTGAACAAACAAGTTATCATGGCTTGGAGGAACAGAGGAAGTTAATTACCGGAGTAAATACTTTAACCTCTGATGCATATTGGCTCTTTCTAGTCAAGCCGCACACTCAAAGGTCTGCTCTCAAGTGTTTAACAGATGCCCTCGGATGCCTGATCCCCGACATTCAGGATGCTACATATGATGCCCAGCTAACTTCGCGTCTCAACACTCCACCAGAAGTAGAGCCAATGCTGGCGATATGTCAGCTAAGGAGTAAAGGCAAAGAACCCACCGAATGAAGCATTGCCGCCAACTGCCAGATCGCCAAGAAAGATGGAAAAAACATTTATTGATGCCAATTTAATAGCTTTTCAGTTGTTTAGATATTTAGATTAGTATAGTATTTATAGACCCTTTCATTGTTTTGGAGAGGGTCGTAAAATTTTGTAATAGACTTAAAGGCTGAAGTTTGCACTATTGTGCTTCAGTCTATATTCTTTTGTGAAACTCGACCAATGGTTCTTAATTTTGATTAGAAGGTTGTTTTACACAATTGCGCACGACTGTCTATTGTTTGGAATGCTTTCTGATTTGAAGGAAGGACTGCGACATAGTGATTAATATACTGGATTGATCGAGCAGCTTACATGGTACTATTATCTGTATCTGTGTTCTTTCTTATTATATGAATTGCTGTGTTATTATCTTTGCTATTGTTGAATGCATGTATGCGAAATAAAAGCAAATCTTCATTTCGTTTCACTATTGAATGTTTTGGTGATTTGTTATCTCTTTCACCCATGCATGTATCAATGATATAAACGATTAAGTGTAGTAATTCGCTATTATCGCTCTGCATAACTAATTATGCAGAGCAATCTTGAATGGTTTAAACATCTATGCTTAAGTGTTAGAGTCATCTATATGCCTGCCTTAAAGCACAGATCATCAAACGCTACGCGTTACCAAGTGATAAGTCCCGGGATTAGATTATAGTTATTACATTTCACTTATAGTTTAGCTGTTCGCTTATTACCATCCTATATCATAAGTCACTCATCCATCCCGTTTACTTATAATTTTTGGGAAACTGGTCCCATTATCCCCAGTCGGAACCACTATTCCAAACGGAAAAGGAGCTGCACTAAGGTCCGGACCGGGTGGTTTCCCCAATGTTGTTGCAACGATTTTCGGGGCATCAACATTTTTGGCGCTAGAAGGAGGGCTTGACTGTGAATGGCAAGCAGACCCAAATCGGCAAGTCATTCTAAGAGTAATTCTCCCTCCAAATCTCCTCATTCTTCTCAATTACATGCTGGTTCGCCAGCCCATAACCAAGAAGAAGAGGAATCTACCACCACTGCTCAATCCTATTATATCCCAGAACAGCTAAGTCTTGAATCTCCTGAAGTCCAGTCTCTAATCCATAAACTTCAGAGTTTCTCGATCTCACCACAGAAATCTGAGATATCAGAAAGCAGTGCGACTTCGCAGTTCAACCTCACTCATCCTCTCACCAGACTTCAGAGCGAAAAACTTGGTATTGAACCCACTGAGTTTCCTTTACCCAAAAGGAAAAAGTCAAAGAAAAATACTGAAGGATCTGATAGTGGGGATTTTTCTTCCACTTCCTCCATTTCATCTCCTCATCTGCAAAGTCAACCACCCACTCCTCCATTACATATTGTTGTTCATCAGGGAACAGGAGCCTCAATATCCCAACCTATTCACTCTTCATCTTTGATACCTCCCCAAACATCTGGAATCCCGACAGTAGTGTCAACCACTGTCGCTAGCATAATGGCAGATCCATGGACTAGGCCGGGTGCAGTCAACATGCCTGGACCATTGCATGATCTACCAGATGCTCCCGAAAAATGGCTGCCTAAATTTAATCCAGATAACGGAACCCAAGCTGAAGAAAATATTAACAATTTTATGTTAGCAGTTAACTTAAAAGGAGTGACAGAGCAAGATGTTGTTGTAAGACTTTTCCCCTACACTTTACAAGGATCAGCAGGATCCTGGTATTTTTCCTTACCTTCTGGTTCAATTACCAGTTGGAATACATGCCAAGAGCAGTTTCTTACCAAGTATGGAGATGATAGGTCCTTAGCTACTTTAATAAACGATCTCTCCAATCTGAGGATAGAGCATAGGGAACCAATAAAGGAGTTTAATGCCAGATTTAATAAACTCCTGAATAAAATCCTTACCGATTCTAAACCAAGTGAACAAATCCGAAGCGAATGGTATATTACCGCCTTACCTGCCAACATAACTATTTTTGTAGACAGGGCTGGGAAACCTACCTTAGCTGAAAACATGAAAGAAGCACTTGTTGTTGAAAAGCGCATTAATGCTCTTGAGAAGAAAGCTGCTCTAGAAGATCGAAAAGCCAAAAAAGTCTCGTTTAAAGAAGATTCCAAGAAGAAAACCCCAAAGGACCCCTATGACATGGAAGGTTTACAAAAGGTCCTTAAAACATTGTCTAACGAAATGGTTGATATCAAGAAGCAGGTGGCCGAAACCTCAAATAAAAGACCATTTAGAACTTACAAGAAAACTGAATCAAAGCCACCCAACGTTATATCTAATGCAGACTCAGACCAAGAAGAAGAGGAAGAGGAAACAACTGTACAGACCGATGATGAAGAAGAAGTAGCTGAATGCCATGGAATGTGGGATTTTATACTCCCAAACTCTGATACTGAGAATGAAGAAGAAGCCTTTCCCGTTACTACAAGAAGTAAAAGTACTTCTGAACTTCCCCAGGCAACTTCGAAGAAGAGGAGCGCAGGTGCTGCTACAGCAAAGGAAAAAGTTCCCCCTAAGAAGTCGCCTGTAGTAGCCCCCCAAAACCAGCCTTCAACTTCTAATTCTCCTTCAACATACAAGACATTAGTGATCTGACTCAATGGAGTATAATATTGTTGATGATATGAAGAAAACTAAGGCAAATATAACTATGTTTGAGCTTAGCAAATTAAAACATCAGCAAAAATTACTTCTCAAAGAATTAAATGTTGTTCCCTCTACTCCCCTTCCCAGTACAAGAGCTGCCAACGATCAAGGCCAGCCTCCTGCAGGTATGGTTGAAGCTACTGATTCAGTTCTAATTGGAGATAAATCAAATTCTCACACTCCACCCTTCCTGCTGACGTACGAGATTTATAATAGAAACCTGCACAACTGTTTAATTGATTCAGGGGCTTCATCTAATATAATGCCAGCTTCAGTTTGTTCTAAGCTGAACATTGAACCACAGAAGTCAGCCACTCATATTGTGCAGTTGGATAGGACTAAAGTGCAGGTAGTGGGTGAAATAAATTCTGTAACCATCAGGTTGTCTGCCGACCCCAGGGTTGTCCAGAGAATTGATATTTTAATTGCCGACATACATGAATTTTATGGTTTAATATTGAGCAGAGATTGGTCCGAAAAACTGCACGGGTATATTTCTACAGATTGGTCACATATGTGGCTTCCCTACAAGGTAAAGCCAAATCAAATAAGGATCGATCGTGAGAAACATATGACCCACACAGTTACTGAATTTGAGCAAGAAAACCAACCTGTGGCATTCAACAACAACATTTTGGGGAACTATTCGGCAGAATCATTCTTTGGCAACTTTGTTGCCCAACCATCCCCTTTTTCAGTCAATCATTTTACATCTCAAATAGAAATTTTTTCACAAACTGATAGGTCCAGATGTTTTAATGATGCTGAGAAAAATGTAGATACTTTTGTTAATATTCCTTTATTTTGGTCTCTGTATTTTGATGGCTCTAAGTCCACTGAAGGTTCAGGAGCAGGATGTATATTGGTTAGTCCGCAAGGAGAAAAGACCATGTTGTCTTGTAGGTTAGAGTTTGAGTGCACTAATAATACAGCCGAATATGAAGCTTTAATCCAAGGATTATACAAAGCAATCGGCCTGGAGGTGCGATATCTAAAGGTATTCAGCAATTCGGAAATCATTGTCAAACAGGTTAGAAATGCAATTCATTGCCTTTCGACTCACCTTAAACATTACCAATCGCTCGTCCAAGAACTTACCTCACACTTTTTGGCATTTAACATTTCCTCCATACCTCGATCTCAAAATTCAGCTGCAGATTTACTAGCCAATGTAGCTTCAAAGCTTCTACCTTCTGAAGACTACAGTCCTGATAGATTTTCTGTAGAATTACTTTTCAGACCTTCAATTCCTGACAATGTCACTAATTGGAGAGTATTTAATCATGATGATGATATTTTGCAATTTTTAACTTCTGAGAAGTCTTACGACAATCAAGTTATTGAGGAAGATGATCATGATTCCCAAATGAAAGAAGCGCCCAAAGAAAATTCGATCCCTAAACCAGTGGTAAAATTAGAAGATCTTTATGATATCTAGGACAGGTTTAAACCTGTAATTAATACAAAGCTTCAGAGTTCTACCCTTAGGTTTGAATTGATAAATCTAGGAACCAACGAGTCTCCTCAAAACATCAATTTAGGAACAGGACTATCTCAGAAGGAAAAGGAAGCATTTATTAAATTGTTAAGAAAAAACAAACAAGTCTTTGCATGGAAATATGATGATTTAAAGACCTATGATACATCTATTATCCAGCATACCATTCCTATGCTTCCTGATTAGAAACCGATTCAGCAAAAGTTAAGAAAAATACATCCAAATTTGGAGGGCCAGATAAAGTCGGAACTTAACAAGCTCTTGAAAGCCAAGATGATTTTTCCAGTCCGACATTCAAACTGGGTCTCTAATATGGTGCTAGTCATAAAGAAAAATGGCGACATTCGAATCTGTATTGATTTCAGGAATTTGAACAAAGCTAGCTTAAAAGACAACTTCCCATTGCCTACTATGGAGCAAATTCTCCAATCGGTGGCAGGTTCTGAATTGATGTCTTTTCTAGACGGTTTTTCAGGGTACAATCAAGTTCTGGTACATCCTGATGACCAGCTTAAAACTACATTCAGAACAAAATGGGGAACCTATGCATATCAGAAAATGCCTTTTGGTCTTATAAATGCCGGAGCGACATTTCAGAGAGCTATGGACATGGCCTTCAGAGGGTTAATTAATCGATCAGTAGTCGTCTATCTAGACGATATTACTGTGTATTCTAAGAAGAGAGATAATCATTTGCACGACTTAAGTCAGATCTTTCAGCGATGCAAAAGATATGGTATTTCTCTAAACCCAAAGAAGTCATTCTTTGCTCTTGACCAAGGAAAACTCTTAGGCTTTATAGTATCCAAAGATGGTATTTATATTGATCCTGATCGGATTAATGAAATTTCTGAAATCCCTTTCCCACATAACAAAAAATCAATGCAGTCATTTTTGGGTCAGATTAATTTTGTAAAACGATTTGTTCCAGATTTTTCGCAGATTGTATTACCACTTCAGACAATGATCAAGAAGAATTCAGTCTTCAAATGGGGATCAGAAGAAAAGCAAGCTTTTGATGTTATCAAACAATCAATAATCAATGCCCCAGCCTTGAATACTCCAAATTTTTCTAATCATTTTACACTATATACTATTGCATCCAACACTTCATATGCCGCAGTACTCACACAACTAAATGATAACAACTTAGAAGCACCCATATCATTTTTCAGTTCAAACCTGCAAGGTGCCGAATTGAATTATTCTGATTTGGACAAACAAGCCTTTGCTGTATTCAAAGCAGTCAAACATTATAGACCCTTCCTTTTGAAAACCCACACAAAAGTTATAGTTCCTTTCCCAGCGGTAAGACAACTATTAATTCAGAAAGAATTGGGTGAAAGAAGAGCTAATTGGGTTACAGCTCTTCAAGAGTATGACTTAGAAATAAAGCCAGCAGAGATTGTTAGGGGCCAAGGTTTTTGCAGGATATTGGCAGGAGCATCAAACATTCACGAATCAAGCGATGAGGATCAGATTGAATCCATCAGTCAGATAAGTGTCACTGATTCTGAATCTCAATATGCTGATTTGATATTTTATTTGAAGAACGGTTATGCTCCTCCAAATTTATCTTACAAAAATAAAAGGGCCATTAGGTTAAAATCTAAGAATTTCACTCTCATTGATGATGTGTTGTTTAAACAAAATTATGATTCTATCCTGTTAAGATGTCTTGAGAAACCTGAAGCGCAAAAGGTTTTGCAGGAGCTACATGATGGACCAGCTGGGGGACATTTTGGAGCTGACACAACAGCTCACAAGATTATTCATGCTGGATATTATTGGCCTACTCTATTTAGAGATTTCCATGAGTATGTAAGAAAATGCCTTAATTGTCAAACATCTGGTGGAAGACAACGGAAATCAACTTTCCCTCTGTAACCTGTCAACATTGAACAACCATTCGAATAATGGGGATTAGATATCATCGGGGAAATTACTCCACCATCTTCCAAACAACATAGGTATATCCTTACTGCTACTGATTATTTTACTAAATGGGTAGAGGCTATTCCTTTGAAGGCGGCAAATGCAGAGGCAATTATCGAGTTCATTGACCAATTCATCATTACCAGGTTTGGTGTTCCAAATGCTCTTGTTTCTTATAATGCTTCCTATTTCTCAGGAAACGCTATATATGATTTTGCTATTAAAAGGGGGTTTAAACTGAAATATTCTTCCAATTATTATCCCCAGGGAAATGGTTTAGCCGAATCTACTAATAAGAATCTCATCAAAATCATTAAGCGAACTGTTGAACAGAATCATAGAAACTGGCATAAATCTTTGGTCTTTGCATTATGGGCTGATAGAATAACACAAAAGGCTTCTATAGGGACCTCTCCTTTCAATCTGGTATATGGAAAAGAAGTCGTGTTGCCTACAAATCTTGTTCTTCCATCTTTAGCCCTAGTACAGTACATTGAAGAGACTCCTTCTTCTTCTATCCAACTTAGACATGACCAAATTCTCAAATTGGAAGAAGAAAGGGAAAAGGCCAGAATCACTCATGCCAGACATCAACAAATCATCAAAGCATCCTTCGACTCAGCATCATCCGGTTCCAAACAACTTCAAGTTGATGACTTAGTTCTCAAATGGGACAAGGCCCATGAAGATAAAGGTAAGCATACCAAATTTCAGAAAATGTGGCTTGGACCATTTCAGATCTGTGAAAAGATAGGCCATTCAAATTTTATATTGCAAGACTTATCAGGGTTGAGAGATTCTCTCCCTGTCAATGGCCTGAACCTGAATAAATTCTTTAATTGAGAAGGTAACCCCTTCTCCTTTTGTAGATTTGCGTAGTTTGTAGGATTGGTAGGAAATAAAACTGTAGAGTATCTCCATTGACCTTTTGTTGTGTTTGAGGAAGCTGTCTCACAAAAATAATATAAATATTTGTTTTTAGATAATAGAACCCTCAATCAAAAGAAATAGTTTCTAGGAAACTAGATATCCTTGTGTTCTGAAACTATAATCTAAATTTTGAAGACTCCTCTCAAGAGGTAAAAATTCTGAATCATTTTCTGTTTTCAAAACTAGTCTCCAAAGGTTATCTGTTAAAAGATAGAAACTAACCCATTCTCAGTATCTTCAACTCTTCACCTGTCATCCATTTGCTCTTAAGGAGAAGATTGTTCACCCCATTCACTAAAGGTTATGATTACTCAGAGTGTAATTCTAAAATATAAAAGATTAAAGATAAGAGGTCTTATCATGAGCCTGCTTACCATGTTCATAGGGAAATAGGTTGACTGACATTACCAATACTGCCTACCAAAACAGGGTAATGGCTTGAAATTTCAAGACAAGGGGTCTCATCACGAGCCAGCTTGATCAGTTAAATTATTACCAGTGAATGGCATTGTCATAAGCTGGCCACCAAACCAGGACAGTGGCTTTTTATCTTATTAATTACAAAGAAAAACAGATGAAAAATAAAATATGAAAACATTTTATGGATTCATTCTGTTAATCACACTCTTATGTGAATGGAAAAGTGGGCAATACTATGGTTAAAAGGTATCCCTGTCGAGACTATAAATGTTTGCTGGCAACAGAGGCTCTACCTATGACAAAGGGGTTAATTATAAAAGCTGATTTGGGAAAGTTTTCTATTTTATCACTATGAACCAATAAAGACTTATTTTAGAAACTTATTATGTATTTAGTTTCTTGAAACTAAATGAGAAGAAGTTAACAAAATGAAGTTCACTTTAATCAGAACACATGAATATCTAGTTATATTAGAAGTTTCTCCTTCTGATTGAGTTTCTATTTTTGAAAAGCTTGAGTGTTTGTATTAATTTCAGAGATAACTGGTTCTACCAATGAATCACCAATTGTTGTGCCCTACAACAACCCCCCATTTCATATGATCTGTATTCATAAACAATCATCATATGAAATGGGTCCCTTTTAAAAAATTAATTGGCATTAATGAATTTGTTCGAAAAAGGTATGATAATCAAATGTGTTTGTGAATTGAAGCCTTTTTCGAATAACAATGTTCCTAAAATAAAACAATCTTTTGTTATTGCGATAAAGCGATCGCAAGATCGCATATCGCAATAACAAGAAAGATGCATTTAAATGGCACTTTGGTCTTTGCCGATGCGATATCGCTATCGGCGATCGGCGGTATTCAATGCTTACACAAAAAGAGCACATATCTTACACCCCGATGCGACGCTATATCGGCGATCGGCTATCGACACTGCCTCTTATGGGAAAACGCTTTAAGTTATAAACCCCGACCCGATGCGATATCGCCATCGGCCGTCGGTGGAATCCCATGCACTCTCATAAGGCGCTCAGGTCTTTCCCCGATGCGATGCGATATTGTTCATCAGTAATCGACATTCTCAAAAAGTGATTGCTTTGAGCCGTAAAATTATATTTAAATCCGGTTGATAAAGCGCAGATTTCAAAATACCGTTAAATGTAGGGATAAGGTAATGCATGCGTATTTAATAACTTTGCCCCTTCAATTAACGAATACTTGCATCTAAAACATTATCATATCTGTTGCACGCGTTAGGGGGTCATTCAGCTGAATAACAGTGTAAAGGTCATTTAATGGGTAGCGGGCCTTAAAAACACCATTAATGCATATGCGATCTCTTACCAGTGATTGGATCTGCAGCCATTTTTTGAAAATTAATATCGCCACGCTTCAAGTGATATATTTCTTTCCCATTATGCTTTGTCTTCATTATTTTTCGTGTTACGATTTCTCTTGCATTTGTGTAGAGTTCGTTTGTTGAGAAAAGCCTGAACATGATGGGGAAGAAACACAAGAGGACTGCTGGTTCCACTGCAACACCTGTTGCAGGTCAAGCTGCTACAATTTCGAAGAAAGGCCTAATCTCGGACACTACGTGCACTGGTCTTGCTAGGACCACATGGCAGGGCACATATAATCTGTTAGAGGCCGAGCAACCACAAAAGGCAGTGACAGAGGCTAGTGTGGATGTACTAAGGAAGTCCGATGCAACTCTCAAAGACTTGGCCGACTCCTTTTTACACAGAATAGTGGCCAGAGAGCAGGTCCTCCCTTACACAGATGTGGTGCGCTGGGCAATTAAAGAAATCCCCATCACTGATAGAACTTTTCATACAATGGATGGAAGGATTTTCGGGTCGTTCAAGCCTGATGACCTGAGGCGAATGTATCATTTGCCTGAACCGGAGCTAGTCTATAACAGAGCCTTCGTGGAGAAATTCGCAAAAGAAAATGAATCACCATCCGAACCCCTCCGATATTGGAGGCAGAACCCAGCCAAACACAAGCATGAAAGTTCGGGTAAGTACTCCAACTCTTCTTTGGCTTCTCCCTATTGCTATGCGGGGATTATGATGTGTAGATTGTGGGGATTACCTGACTCCGCTAATATCAATATTGACATGGTTCCCCTAATGGAAGCGGCTGTCAATAGTATAATTATGGATTGGGCCACTATTCTTTCTGATAAGTTGGTCGTAGCTGTTCGTGAATTTAGAGCCAAAACTATAGTCACCGAAAGGAAAATCCCGCCATTTTATTATACTGCTTACATTATGGATACCCTATGTTTTAATTCTGAGTTTCCTGTCCTCGGTTGGAGATGGACCACCCAAGATCCAACACCCATTCATTTATACCATCATAAATTGTGGAAGTCCTCTTACAAGGACCATTTATATCAAATTTGCAATGGTTTCATGGTGCCCATCCACTATTCCATTTATGACAAACCCATCCCAAGAATTTCCTATGAAGCTTCTTTTGACTTACCAGCCGTAGCGAGTTGGTTCGGGGAAGAGCACTTCACCTACATCAGAGTTTTTTGGAGCAAAGCTAGGCCGCACGTTCTCCCTTTATATATCCCAGACAAACTGTTAGCCCGGGAAATCTGCTACCAGATTATGTCCGAGAGTGTCACACAAACTCTCAAAGAGGAGAAAAAGAGAGGTTGGCCCTCTTTTCCTTTAAGAATTGGGGTTTTTACTCTGCTTAATTACAAGCATGCAGAAAAAGAAGCAACAAAACTCCAAACTTTATCCCTGGCCACTATCCCAAACAGACTCTATGATCCAAATCAAACTGCCTACACTGCCCTAGAACAGGCAAAATTAACAAAAATTGATCATCAAGAGGATGAGTTTGATGACCTGTTCGCAGGTGCCGATACAATAAGCCAAACCAAACAGCTTTCCAGAATGAAATACAATGATGAGGCGTTGACTGAGTTTAATAAACTTAGAGACCAGAGGTTGCAAACTCTGCCTCTAGATTTATTATCCACAACCCCAACGTCTTCCTCAAGCGAGCCTGGTCGGCAACAGATACGTCCACCTCCTGTTACAACTAAAGAACAGGATAAACAACAGGAGGAAAGGCAGAAGAAGCTGCAGGCTGAGAAGCAAAGAAAAGAGCAAGCAGAGAGGCAGAAAAAGAAGCAGATAGAAAGGCAGCAAAAGGCACAGAAGGATCAAGAGCAGAGGAGGAAGAAGGAAGAAGAGAAACTAAAGAAAGAACTGGCAGATAGGCAGAAAAAGGAATTGGAGGAGCAGCAGCGGAAAGCGCAAGAGGAGCAACAGCGAAAAGCACTTGAAGAACAGCAGAAGTTAAAACAAGAAAAAGAACGGAGCAAAGCCCATACAGAGCAACATAAGCAAACCTCCACCGATCCTGAATTGATTAAACAATGGAACCAATTCGATTCCATTATCAGTGGTAAGGAAGGCTCCAAAGACACAGACACCTCTAAAACAAGCGATGCGCCCGATACCACTTCTTCTCAGGTTCTAGGAGGAACCAGCGGCCCACCCATTTCACAGGATGTCGAGGTAATCAATAAGGACCCTTCCGATCAAATTGTTCTCCAGGTGGAAGAAATTCCTCCCCTGGATATTTTCTACAGCCCAAAGCATAGAGCCGTTATTAAGTGCTCTAAGAAAAGACGAAGGCTTGATCAACCTTCTATCTTTCCTGAGCAAACAGTCACGGCAATATGGTCTGGAAGGAGGAATTGGATCCCTCCGATGATCTAACTAAGCTGTCGCAATTCGCGGGAGCTTATTCTGCAGCAACTATCGACAAAGCATCGGAGGTAAGTCTTCTGTTGAAGACTAAGGACCATGAAATATATGCATTACAGGCAGAGGTAATTGAAGCGAAAAACAAAGCAGCACAGGTGGAAGAGCAGTTGCTGGCTCAACAGCAGGAAAACAAATTGTTAACCCAGCAACTGCAAATTGAAAGACAAAGGATAGACCAAAGTGAGATTCAGAAGGCAAAAGAATTGTCGGAGGAATTGTCACAGTTGAAACCATCAAATGAGCTGATGATGAAATCGAAAGATGAGCGAATAGCTCAACTATCAGCACAGCTCGAAGGTATCAAGAGCACACAGAATGTGAAAGATTTCAGAGCAGAGGCAACTCAAATAAATAGCGCATTACTGTCTCAGATCAGACTTCTATGTCAACAACTTGCTAAGGCTGAGCCATTATGCGAAATATCTACAACAGTGTGTGAGCAAATAGAGAAGGCCAGAAATTAGCTAGATCAGGCCGAAGAAGCCATATCCGATTATCTTGAGTGGCAAGACACTGAAGAAGGGAAAGCGGCGAATTTGTCCCGAATCCATGAAACGTACAAGGACATACTCTTCACGGAATGGAACACTCAGGTAATGAAAGCAGAAAGGGCGGCTTCGAGGTGTAAAATAATTGCCAGCAATATGATCGACCTAGTCAATGATACACTTTATTTGGCAAACATGATCTCCAAGTGTACACCTGGAAGCATAACAACAGCAGATATGCTTGAACAAACAAGTTATCATGGCTTGGAGGAACAGAGGAAGTTAATTACCGGAGTAAATACTTTAACCTCTGATGCATATTGGCTCTTTCTAGTCAAGCCGCACACTCAAAGGTCTGCTCTCAAGTGTTTAACAGATGCCCTCGGATGCCTGATCCCCGACATTCAGGATGCTATATATGATGCCCAGCTAACTTCGCGTCTCAACACTCCACCAGAAGTAGAGCCAATGCTGGCGATATGTCAGCTAAGGAGTAAAGGCAAAGAACCCACCGAATGAAGCATTGCCGCCAACTGCCAGATCGCCAAGAAAGATGGAAAAAACATTTATTGATGCCAATTTAATAGCTTTTCAGTTGTTTAGATATTTAGATTAGTATAGTATTTATAGACCCTTTCATTGTTTTGGAGAGGGTCGTAAAATTGTGTAATAGACTTAAAGGCTGAAGTTTGCACTATTGTGCTTCAGTCTATATTCTTTTGTGAAACTCGACCAACGGTTCTTAATTTTGATTAGAAGGCTGTTTTACACAATTGCGCACGACTGTCTGTTGTTTGGAATGCTTTCTGATTTGAAGGAAGGACTGCGACATAGTGATTAATATACTGGATTGATCGAGCAGCTTACATGGTACTATTATCTGTATCTGTGTTCTTTCTTATTATATGAATTGCTGTGTTATTATCTTTGCTATTGTTGAATGCATGTATGTGAAATAACAGCGAATCTTAATTTCGTTTCACTATTGAATGTTTTGGTGATTTGTTATCTCTTTCACCCATGCATGTATCAATGATATAAACGATTAAGTGTAGTAATTCACTATTATCGCTCTGCATAACTAATTATGCAGAGCAATCTAAAATGGTTTAAACATCTATGCTTAAGTGTTAGAGTCATCTATATGCCTGCCTTAAAGCACAGATCATCAAACGCTACGCTTTACCAAGTGATAAGTCCCGGGATTAGATTATAGTTATTACATTTCACTTATAGTTTAGCTGTTCGCTTATTACCATCCTATATCATCAGTCACTCATCCATCCCGTTTACTTATAATTTTTGGGAAACTGGTCCCATTATCCCCAGTCGGAACCACTATTCCAAACGGAAAAGGAGCTGCACTAAGGTCCGGACTGGGTGGTTTCCCCAATGTTGTTGCAACGATTTTCGGGGCATCAACACTCCCTTAAGGAAGCTCTACAAGATCACACATTCTGTTCTTGGCTAAGGAATCCATTTCTTCATCAATAACCTTTTTCCACTTTTCTCTATCCGCATCATCCATTAATTCCTGATAACAAGAAGGTTCCCCATATTCAGTATTCAATGCAATAGATGAAGCAGAATCTTCGTACCTTTTGGGTGTTCTTATTTCCCTCATAGACCTCCTTAGAGTGACTGGTTGTTGGACTCGTTCTTAAATTATACAATTTCCTTTGCATAATCTTCACCTTTTTCTTCATAAGTCTCTCCTTCCTTTCGACTTTCTGAAAAAGGTTTAACCTCTAATTGAAATTGTTGATTCGGCGATACTTGTTCCTGTTCAACTATTTTAACATATGATTTTGGAAGACAAGATTCGTCAAATGTTACATCTCTACTAATAACTATCTTACGTGAAGAAGGATCCCACAACCTAAATATTTTCACCACATAGTCATACCCAACAAAGACAACATTTTTCTTTTGGGTCTAACTCAGAACATTGATTCTTCAGAATAAAAGAATAGGCATCACAAGAAAAAATTAATAAATGTGAATAATCACAAGACTGACACAACCAAAATTCTTCAGAAATTTTAAAACTAATGGAAACGGAAGGTGATATGTTTACCAAATGACAAGCAACAGATATTACGTCTACTCACAACTCCTTCTGTAGGTTAGCATTGTTGGTCATGCTTCTAGCTCTTTCCATAAGAGTCTAATTCATATGTTCAGACACCATTTTGCTGAGGAGTATAGACAACAATTTTATGTCTAAAAATCCCTTCATTCTTACAATATTATTCAAATTCTAAGGAACAAAATTCACTACGATTGTTAGTTCTTAAACATTTAATTGATTTTCTTGTTTTTCTTTTCCACCATAGCTTTAAGTTGTTTAAATACATTAAATACATCAACTTTTATTTTCAACATATAGAACCAAACTTTCCTAGAGTAATCATCAATAAATATTAAGAAGTATAATGCACCTCCATAAGATACAGTAGGAGATGGTCCCCAAAGATGAAAATGAGTCCAAAATTCCTTTACTATTATGACTTTTAGTTTTAAATTTTTGTTTACATTGTTTTTCATACACATAATGTTTGCAAATCTCCAAACTCAAGGATTTCAAATTAGGAAGCAATTGTCGATTCATCAGTACCTGAAGGCCCTTTTTGCTCATGTGGCCCAGCCATTGATGCCATAGGTAAGTATGTTATTTTTCCTTCTCAGATACAATTGTTGTTGCACTGATCGAAGTACTTCCTTTACGTCTATAAAGATTTATGATCTTGTTTGCCTTAATAACAACCAATGCGCCCTTTGAAACTTTTAGCACTCCATTTTGACCTGTAAACTTGTAACCTTCTGAGTCCAATAATTCCAAAGAAATAAAATTCTTTCTTAACTCAAGTACATTTCTAACATCAGTTCACATTATAACTGTATTATCATACATTTTAATTCTGACATTTCCCATCCCAATAGTATGACAAGATACTTTATTACCCATAAACACAAAACTACCATTCATAACTTGATATGAAGTGAACTAGTTTATGTGCAGACGCATGTGATGAGAAGCACCAGAATCTAACAACCAATTTTCATAATTATGAGAAACATTGAAAACAGGAAAAGCTTCATCTACCATACCTGATTCAGCAGATAAAACTTCATCAATCGTAACTGACTCAACTTTATTTGACTCCTTATTTTGGTTTTCAATGGACTCCTTTCTTTTTCAATAGTATTTCTTGAGATGCCATATTTTCTTGCAGTACCAAAATTTGGCTTTACACATCTTGCCTTTTGACTTTGATTTGGAAGAACTTCTTGCTTTCTCCCCTCTTTCCTTGGAGTGGCCTCTGGTTACCATGGATTTTGGTGTGGAAGTTTCAATGCTAGACTTCCTTTGTACTTCTTTAGATAACATAGCTCCCACAACATAATCAAATTATAAATATTTGATTGTGCTAAAATTGATAGAAGTCAAAAAGTGATCTCAAGACTTGGGCAAGGAATAGAACAAGGTAATAGCTTTATCTTCTTCTTCAAATCTAACATTCATATCTGACAACTAGAAAATAAGTGTGTTAAATACATCTAAGTGTTCTAAAAATTTTATACCCTCCTTCTTCCCAAGGCTATACAATTGCCTCCTCAGATAAATTATGTTGGTTAAAGACTTAGTCATATAGAATCTTTCCAATTTCACACACAAACATGTTGTTGAGGTTTCTTCAAGAATGTTGAAGAGAACATCATCTGCTAGGCACAACCTGATGGTACTAAGAGCTCAGACATCCAATTCCTCCCAATCCAAATCTGTTGTGCTATCAGGTTTATTTCTAACTCCATCTAAAGCTTTGTGCAACCCTTGTTGCACCAGCAAATACCTTACCTTCAGTTTCAGCAATGAAAAATTATTCTTAGCGGTGAACTTCTCCACCTCAAACATAGGATTAGTCATTTTAGCCATTTATTCCTACTCAAGGTATTTCAAAAAATGTATTAATGATAGAATTATATTCAGTCCTCCAACTAGGGTTTAAAAAAAAAAAAAAAAACTTTATGACTACGTTTATCCCAAAATCCCTTTCTTCTGGATTTTAGGGTTTCTCTTTTTCAATTTCACATTCCAAAAAGAAAATCCCTATTGCACTTCAATATTTTTTTTTATAATTTTTTAAAAGCTTGATTTTCCTTTTTGAAAACCCAACAACAAAGTTTAACACTTCAGAGTTTCAGGTTTTTTTTTTTTGAATACCTGGGCTTTCAATTTTCAAAAGTCTGCTTCAAATACACGAGTAGCTCGAGACTTACTTCTGCATGACTTTGCTTCTTCAAAGCTAGGTTGGTGGCTCCCTAATCATTGCTTCCTAAATGAAAAATATTCCTACAACCCTGCAATCTTTTGCAGCGTCAGGTTTTAATCCTTCAAGATGCACACACAACTCCTTTATTTTCTATGCTTCAACTTACTCCTTTCTCCTATCTTCCACACTGGGTTTAAAATTCTTTCCTCCTTGCCACTAGAAAGTTTATAGACTCGGTTTTGAAACGGCCACTTTATTATATACTTAATGGATACATTTCCAAAAATATGTTTTCTTACAGGATCAACGACTCCATAGGAATGCAACTTTCTTTGTCGACAGTTGGTCTACTCCTCTGTGACCTTCTTTGTTGATGGTTTCCTAAAATCCAATTTTCTCATATTCTCCTCTACAGTAATTTTTCAGTGGCAGAAAATCAAATCTTCTTTGGCTCAACAAAAAACACAGTGTCATTAGATCAACAAAAAACAGAGTCAACAATACAACTGATTACTTCTTCTGCTTCCTTTGCGGGCTCCAAAATGCGGCTATCTCTTAGTTCAATGCAGTGGCTTATTTTGAAACTTGTTTGGTCCTTATTCTCCTAGCTATGATACCACTTGTTGATTTTTGGAACGATTAACATTTCATTTAGAAAGAAATGTACAAAAGAAAAAGTGAATCAAACCACACAAACTAACATAGGAATTTACGTGGTAAAACACTGACAGTGTGTTAAGGAAACCTCCATTGGCCAAGGGATTGGAATTCTTATTGCTCTAAGGTCAACAATGGCTCTCCAAGTTACATCAAGCCTCTCGAACAATCACCATTTTAATACAAATATTTTGTTACATAATTCACTATAGTTAAACAACTGCCTGAACGGTAAAACTAAATTTACTTAGATAATTAAATTGTGAAGATTTATTATTATCATTCTTTAACACAACAAGTTCATGTGAAGTCTTGTTGTACAACTGTTGACTAGAAGTTATGGCAGTGCTAGGTTTTATTTCTTATGTGCCATCCCCAACCACTTGGTGGGTCAATCATTCTCAAGTGCCTAGTCTGCATGCCTACCTTAAGCCATGGCCATAACACTCCAGGGACTATGCTTTATGTCATGCTTAAACTCTATAGTTGTTACATAGAAAACAACTTGAATCTGAGAATGGTGAATTGTAGAAAAAATCAAAGAGAAATCTGGAAATGTTGAATGAATAGACGATGAAATCAAAAATATATTTAGAAATGTTGAATGAATTCCATAAATGACAGAGTATACTTTCCCAAATTGTGTCCAAATGGCTTAAGGAAAATCCAAGGACACTCCTTAGGACTAATTTCGAGTATGTTTGTGAACTTGGACTATAGAGAGTATATATATTTTATCAGTTGGATGGAGGAGGCCACAAGGATGTTGTAGTGGGAGCTCATTGATCACGTCGGTCTTGATTCAATTGTTTACCTTCATATCTACATTTTGGGCTATGTAACAGTATTCTACAATAGTCCTCTAGTCCTCTAGTTTTATTCCTTTGAATGAAAAAGAAAAAAAATCGAGTTTATATTAGCTTATTCAACCCACCCAATGCATTATTCTTCCACTTCAGTTTATATGCATGGGTATAAGATGCAATTCTTAGAAATTTCAAGTTAAATGTCACTGTGTTTGTAGATCCAGAAATGGCAAGAATATTAGTTTGAATTGGAAGTAACAAAGGCTTAAAATCATATGGATAAGATGGATTCAAAGCGTCATCAATATCAAACAACTAATTGGCAAAGTTAGAGTTCTCAACATATTATGAGAGAGAGATGTGGCTATGACCATGAAAAATGAAGGCATGAAACATGAGATGCCATCAAAAAATTGGAATTCATTTTTTTTTCCTTTTTTCGACTAATTGGTTAAACAAAAAAAAAATTAAAGTCCATTTCCAAGGGGATTTGTTTTTTTTTGTTTTTGTTTTTGGTGGTACTATGGTCAGAGGAAAAAAGTGTGCAAATGCTCTGCATTCAAAGCACGGGGACACAAAACGGACAACTACAATAATGACCAACTAGGTTCTCTTCCCATCGATTAAAGCTTCTCAACCTTGTTGTAGCATCCATTGTTATTTCATTTTATTTTTAGTTTTATCATAAAATGAAAGAAAATAAAAAAAATATGAAAGAAAAAAAACCAAATATTATGTTATAACGAAAATAAAAGGAAATGCAGAGATTTGAAAGAAATGGTTGGTTTTATATTATTAATGGTTTTTGAAAGTGATAAACCCTCCAGAAGATCTGGGTCGTCCAATCAACAGATCACAGATCCAACGAATATCGCATCGAAAAGTAATTGGGTTTTATTTTTAAAATCTGACTCGATAAATATTTAACTGGCAATTTTATTTCTTGTCGACTCCGTGTGGGAGTCAAAGGGTTGTTAAAAAAATGGACGTGATAAGGTTTCGTTGAAAATTCTTAAGGTCTTGTTGAGTTCCGAAGGATTGGATCATCCGTTGGATGAGTGATCGGACGGTGACTGCGCTCAAATGTGCACGGGGGTTAATGGCTCAGGCAGACCCGATATATAATGATTTGGGGCTTTATTCCTTTGTTTTAAACAATAGTGGTTGGTCGGGTTTCCTTGAATTTTAGCCAATCATAACATTTACGATATATACGTGGCCCATAAGCCCATGCATGGGGTTTTGTTAAAATGCATTGTATTGTGTTAAAACAGTTCAACCATTATTAGAACATCAAAAGAGAAACTTCATCAACAACCAAGCCATAGATCTGAGCAGCGAACAATTATCAGCAGTTTTCTAAATTCCTTTACTTCTTGTTATTTTATTTTCTTAAGAATGAGGTGTCTTTACCCTCCATTGTAATATTCTGCAATAACTTTTACTTTAAGTAGTTAGGAGGTAGTTAAGTAGTTTGACAGTTTTGGTGATTACTAACTATCTCATAATGTATAACAGGAGGAATATTTATAGAGAAATGATTTGAACTTTGGAGAACCTAGAGACTAGGCCACTGTATTCTTGATAAAATTGTTGATTAATGAAAAAATCAAATGTTTTCCACACATTTTTGGGTATGATTTTGTGACTTCTCTGTTATGTGTCATCATATGTTTTCTTCCTTTAAGTATGGTAATGAAACTGCAGGTCTTTATTTTCTTATGTAAATGAAGTTAAAATCCCTTAAAAGAGCACTCCTATACTTGAAGTTCCTACCTCTACAATTCTTCTAAGTTACAAATAGTAGTTTCTGTGTAAGACAACATATTATCTTTAACTTCTCCAAGTGTCACAGATAGTAGATTCTGTGTAAAACATCGTATTGTCTTTGACATCTTCAAGTTTTCTTCATTCATCATTTATATTCAGCAATCAAATGGCATTATGTGATTTTCATGTCACCTAAGTATTAAGGGTTAAAAACAAAGTTTTTCAGGTCCTTCATTTGAGAATACAACATACAATTAAGTGACAAACAAGTGACAATAATTATAAACATTAATGTCATAAGAATAATTTCTACACAACCAGGAAATTGGTTTCTTAAGGGACAACATACCTAATGAATCGTATTTTCTAAGTGATTGTTACTGATCAAGTATGAAAGGAAAATCAAGGAGATCTAATTTTAGGCAAGGTGGTATTTGTGGGAGGAATTTTTAGGTTTCTTAGAATAGAAAGGCCAAAGGGAAGATGGATAAAGCAAAGCAAGAAACCAAGGTTAAACTATTTACAAAGAAATTTCCACTGAACTACACCAATTACCTACAGTACTTCTACTTGACAGAACAAACCTAGGAATGAAATAAGGTATATTATGTATTGGCAAGTTCGTCTTGAGAAATTATTATGCTAAATTCTAATAACTTTGTAATTAATCAAACTTAGTTCCTTTATTCACTAGTAATAAGTTCCCAATAATAATTTCCCACTAAGACAAAAAGCTAAGAAAACTATAACATAAGTAAAGTTTGCATCATCAAAACTATAAAAGAAGTGCAATTTTCATATTCAATACTAATGCTACTTTCACATTCAATATTGATACTATATTTTTCTTTAAGGTCTACATTATTTGAAAATATGCTTCCAATTTTGCTTCAAGGTCAGCATTATTTGCAAATATGGTTGCGATTTTTAGTTTCTATCTCTGTTTTCTATTAGGCAAGGGATGCATAGAGGATAGGCCCCATAGGACCCGACATGAATTTACTTGGGCACTCGGTAACTAATTTGTTTAGTCTCTGGTTCACTTTCCCTGATTTAATAGAAGAAGTGAGTAGGTGAATCATCTCTGATATAGTAAGGCAAATTGTTATGCAAGTGAAGTTAAAAAAGACAAACGGTTATGTAAGTGAAGAAATGATACAATAAGGAAAATTGTTATGCAGGTGAAGTAGTGAAACATTGTGAAGGTAATTATTTGTGAATGTTGGGATTGCAGGAGTTATTCAACATTCAAACATACATGACAAGAAATGCATAAAAACTGACTAATTTAATCACACATTAACACAAGGTGATTTTACGTGGTAAAACCTTGACATGGTATCAAGGAAACCTCCAAGGGATTGGAAATTTATTAATCAAATATGATTCTCCATCATGCAAGCCTCTCAGGCCATCCAAATTAATATGGTATTTTCCTCCATTACATAACTCCTTCTCATTATGAATCCCGTTATAAAAACTAACTGACAGTAACTTTAAATTTTACCCATAATTACATATTTGTTGTCATATTTCAACAAACTCCACCTTAACAACAATTTTCCTAATCCCTTGCCCATGCCCATTCATCATCTCTTCTACAAGACAAGAGAAAGCAAACACCATAAAAAATTCTCTACTATAACTAGCTTTGTGAATATGTATGCACAATTCTCCCATGTAGGGACCTTCTTGAGAACTACTTTTCCACCATGATCATGTCATGTCTCGGAAAATGATACCTTACATCAATGTGCTTGGTCTTGCTGTGATAAGCTAGATTTGTAGCCAAACGAATAACACGTTGACTGTCATAGAATACATGTGCTTTCTCTTGCGTCCTTCCAATCTCATCAGGTAGACCCTTTAACTAGATTTCTTTTTTACTGACATCTGAAGTAGTTATATACTCTACTTTGGTAGTGGACAACACAAATGTTTATTGAAGCTTTGACATCTAGCTAATTGACCCACCTGCAGGAGTAAAGACATAACCTGTAGTAGATCTCCTTTTGTCCAAATAACCTACATAATCATCATCCACAAATCCACAGATTGATCCATCACCACCATTAAAGATGATGCAATGATCACTTGTGCCTCTTGTGCCTCTTGTGCCTCTTCACCTAGATTTGCCATAAACCTATTAACAACTCCAATTACATGTGAAATGTTAGGTCTTGTAGATACCATCGCATACATTAAGTTTCCTACAACATTTTCATATGGTATAGGAGACATATACTGCTTTTCTTCATCAGTTCTAGGACTCAGAACCGAAGAGATCTTAAAATGGGAAGCTAATGGAACATTAACAAGCATCACATTATTCATACTGAACTTTTGAAGTACTCTTTCCACATACTCCTGTTGTGATAACTAAAGCTTTCTATTTTTCCTATCTTTGTGTATCTCCATGCCTAAGATATGTTTTTCGCTCCAAGATCCTTCATATCAAACATCCTAGAGAGTTAAGCCTTTAACCTATTGATCTCTTCCATGCTTTTGCTTGCAATAAGCATATTGTCAACATACAAAACTAAGATAATGAATATGCCACTAAAATTCTTGTAGTATACACAATGATCATACTCACTTCTAATAAAGTTATAGCTCACCATGAAGGAGTCAAACTTCTTATACCATTACCTGGGAGACTGCCTCAGGCCATACAATGGTTTCCTGAGTTTGCAAACTAATATTCTGCTACAACCTTGTACAAAACCTTCTATTTGTTCCATATATATCTCTTCATCAAAATCACCATGTAGAAAAGTTGTTTTAAAATCTAACTATTCTAACTCAAGGTCAAGTAATGCAGTTAGTGCCAACATAGTATGAATAGAAACAAGTTTTAAGACTGGTGAAAAAATCTCATGAAAATCAGTACCTTCAACCTGAGAATACCCTTTTGCTACCAGCCTCGCCTTATACCTTTCAATACTTCCATCAACTTTACGTCTCAATTTGAAGACCCATTTGCATCCAACATCACTTCTCCCTTCAGGAAGTTCTACAAGATCCCAGGTATTTTTCTTGGCTAAGGAATCCATTTATTTTTTCATATCATTTTTCCATTTTCCTCTATCTATATCATCCACTCCTTCCTGATAATAAGAAGGTTCCCCATGTTTAGTAATCAATGCAAAAGATGAAGCAGAATCTTCATACATTTTGGGTGTTTTTATTTCCCTTGTAGACCTTCTTAGAGTGACTGATTGTTGAACTGGTTCTGAAACTTCAACAGTTTCCTTTTATATCTTCTTCACCTTTTCCTCCAAAATTCTATCCTTCCTTTTGACTTTCTGAAAAAGGTCTAGCCTCCAACTGAATTTTTTGATTTGGTGATACCTGTTCCTGTTCAATTTTTCCAACATCTGATTTTAAAAGAGAAGATTCATCAAATGTTACATCTCTACTAAGGACTATCTTCTGTGAAGTAGGATCTCACAACCTGTATCCTTTCACCGCATAGTCATCCCCAACAAAGACATAAAATTTCAATTTTGGATCAAATTTTGAACATTGATTTTTAGGAAAAAGAGCATCACAATAAAAAATATTTAAATGTGAATAATCACAATACTGACCTCACCAAATTTCTTCAGGAATTTTACAATTAATTACAATTGAAGGTGATTTGTTAACCAAATAATAAGAAGTGGATACTCCTGCCCACAAGTCCTTTTGTAGGATAGCATTGTTGATCATGCTTCTGGCTCTTTCCATAAGAGTCTAATTCATACGTTCAAAAATGCCATTTTGCTGAGGGGTATAAACAACAGTTTTATGTCTAACAATTCCTTCATCCTTACAATATTTTCAAATTCTAGATAAGTAAATTCACCACCATTGTTAGTTCTCAAACATTTAATTCATTTTCCTTCATTATTTTCCATCATTGATTTAAATTGTTTAAAAACATTAAATACATCAAATTTCCTTTTCAACATATAGACCCAAACTTTTCGGGAGAAATCATCAATAAATGTTAGGAAATATAAAGCACCTCCATAAGATACAATAGGATATGGTCCCAACAGATCATAATAAATATAGTCTAAATTTTTTTTACTATTATGACTTTCAGTTTTAAATCTCTATTTACATTGTTTTCCATACACACAATGTTTATAGAAATACAACTTCAAGGATTTCAAATTAGGAAGAAATTTGTTGTTCATTAGTACCTGAAGACCATTCTCGCTCATGTGATCTAGTCGTTGATTCCATATGCAAGTACTGTCTTCTGCTTTGTATGACATAGTCGATGCCTCACTAACCTGAGTACTTCCTTTGAGTCTGTAAATATTTCTGAACTTTTTTGCCTTCATAACAACTATGGTGCCTTTTGAGGCTTTTAGCACTCAATTATGACCTGTAAACTTATAACCATCTGAGTCCAACACTCCCAAAGAAATCAAAATTTTCCTTAATTCAGGTACATGTTTAACATGAGTTAGTGTTCTAACTGTATTATTATACATTTTAATTTTGATATTTCCCATCCCGATAGTGTGACAAGACATATTATTACCCATAAATACATAACTACCATTTACATCTTCATATGAAGTAAACAAATTTCTATGCGGACTCATGTGATGAGAAGCACCAGAGTCTAACAACCAATTTTCAACATTCTGAGAGACATTACATACAGGTAAAGTTTCATCTACCGTACATAATTCTTCAACAGATAAAACTTCATCTATCATATTTGAATCCACTTGATTTGCTTCCTTATTTGGGTTTTTAGACTCTTTCCATTTCAAGAATTCTTTCTTGAGGTATCCAATTTTGTTGCAGTACCATCATTTTTCCTTACACTTCTTTCCCTTTGATTTTGATCTGGAATAACCACTTGCTTTCTCCCCTTTTTCCTTTAACCATCCTCTGGCTATCATGGCTTCTAATGCAGATGTTTCAATACTGGATTTCCTCCGTACTTCTTCAGATAACAAAGATCCCACAACTTATTCAAATTTCGAAGAATCATCAGTGCTCAAACTGGTTGAAGTTACGAAGTGGTCCCATGACTCGGGAAGAGAACACAACAAGGTTATAGCTTTGTCTTCTTCCTGAATTTTAACTTCCATATGTGATAATTGGGAAATAAGTATATTAAAATATTTAAATGTTTTGCAAACTTTGTATCCTCCTTCATCCGAAGATTGTACTATTGTCTTTTCGAATAAATTATGTTGGATAACGATTTTGTCATATACAATTTTTCAAGCTTTTCCCATAAACCTGCAGTTCTACTCTCTTCAACAATGCTGAAGAGAACTTCATGTGGCAGGCATAATCTGATGGTATTGAGAGCTTGAGCATCCAAGTCCTCATAGTCTGAATCTTTCATGCTAGCATGTATCTTCTTCACCCTGTCTAATGCTTTGTGCAAACTTTGTTGCACAAACAAATCTGTAACTTTCAATTTCCATAAAGCAAAGTTGTTCTTTCCGGTGAATTTCTCCACCTCGAACTTTGCATTCATCACTTTATTCATTTCTTTCCTACAAATTCCTCCTCCTAGGGTTTCGCTCTTTCAATTAGGGTTTCTTTAAAAAAAATATTATGATTTCCCTTCTTACACCTACGGTTTTCAAACGTTCTTTCAATTAGGATTTCTTTAAAAACAAATATTATGATTTCCCTTCTTTGAGCTAGGGTTTTCAAACGTTCTTTCAATTAAGGTTTCTTTTGAAAAAAAAATCTAATTTCCCTTCTTCCACCTAGGGTTTTCAATTTTTTTTCCGATTTTTTCTCGGTTTAAAAAAAAAAAAAGTAAAGTTGCTTTTCTCTTTAAAACTTCACCCTTTTTAATTTTTAAATTTCAATTTTTTTTTCAATACTATTTCAGATTTTTTGTTTTCAATGCTATTTTAGATTCTTCATTACATTTTCTCTCCTTACAAAATAAATTCCAACCCTACTTCATAATCATTCAATAAATTTTGCTGTAAAAAAAAAAAAATCAATTAGCCAACCTAGCGAAAAAAACAGTGCAACGACTTTGTACCCGATTTTTTTTTCTTCGAATGGTTGTTCCACACGGTTTGCAAAAAACCTGTTGCAGAACTTCCTTTCTCGATGGCAGCAACAACAGAAACCCTCTTTTGGACTTCCTTTCTCGGTCTGCAGCAGCGGAAACCCTCTTCCCGAACTTTCCAGCGACGACTCCCCTACAATAGGTGGCCTCTTCTACTGGCAGGATAATCTACGACTCTTTCTCAAGCAGCAGTAGTAGAATACATCCGCTCTTCCCGAACTTTCCAGCGACGACTCCCCTACAATAGGTGGCCTCTTCTACTGGCAGGATAATCTACGACTCTTTCTCAAGCAGCAGTAGTAGAATACATTTGTTTCTGAAAAAAAATGACTCTTTGCGTCTTAGTTTTCATGCATGCTCAACTACCAAGTGGTTTCATTTTGTTTTCTTCATGCTCCAGCAATCAAACTACACCTTTCTCTCTGACGGCAGGGTCTTTTTCCAACTGCAGGGCCTCTCCTTTCTCGGCGGCAGTCTTTGGCACCTTTCTCTCCTCTCCTTTCAAAATATGAACGAGGCTCTTTACTTGGCTGCGGAGGCTCACAAAAAAAATTACTTCGCTACCCTCACAATGGCAGATTTCTCTATGTTAGGCTTCAATACCAATCGCTGGGATTGCAGGAGTTATTCAACATTCAAACATACACTACCAGGAAATGCATAAAAACTGATTAATTTAATCACACATTAACAGAAAGTAATTTTATGTGGTAAAACCTTCAAAGGTATTAAAAAAAACTTTCAAGAAACAAGGGATTGGAACCTATTAATCAAAGATAATTCTCCATCATACAAGTCTCTCCGCCCATCATATCTCCGGCCATCGTAATTAATATGGGCTTTTGCTTTGTTACATAATTCCTTCTCATTATGAATCTCGTTATAAAAAACTGTAACTCACAGTAACTTTACATTTTACCCATAATTACATATTTGCGGTCATATTTCAACAACGAAGGTACTGAGAGGTGTCTAGTGGGAGTTGGGTTTCACACATTGGTTCTGACACATTTACACCCTCGCATAATAAGTGGCATACGTTTTCTTCACGAAAATTATATGACTTATCCTAATGCGAAAAAAACATATGAATGTTGCATCTTTATCATTCTTCTCATTCTCGAATTTAATCTCGAATTTAAGTTATTTCTCTTATATTGGAATTGAAAATTTAGGTTAGTGTAAAGCATACAAGTTAGTGTATTGGCCTGTTATTACCTAATCATATTTGAAATAAAAAAATTTATCGTAGGACCCCACATTATTGTGGTTGACTTTCGCTGAATGAATAGAACAAGTGAGTAGGAGAATCAATGTCTAATACAGTAAGGAAAATTGTTATGTAATGCAAAGTATTATTATGAAAGTGAAGTAGTGAAACATTGCGAAGGTGATTGGTTGAATAAGGTAGTGAGAGGTGTCTAGTGGAGGAGTTGGTTCTCACAAAAAAAAATTTCTTCATAAAAAATATATGATGACTTATCCTAATGGGAAAAAACATATGAAATGTTGCATCTTTCTCGAACTTCAGGTTATTGCTTTGGTGTTGGAATTGAAAACTTAGGTTAGTGTAAAGCATGCAAGTTAGTGTATTGAAATGTTATTTCCTAATCACATTTCAAGTAAAATATTTTATTTGGAAACCCACCAGAACTAACCATTGGAACCATCCTCAATGTCTTTTACTAATAAAAGTCAAGAATAATGTATTTATGTTTAGTAATTATATTTTTTTTTAAACATTTGTAAATTTTGACAATCGAGGAAAAAAATAGCGTACACTACATAAATAAAATCACATCATCAAACAATATTGAATCAATCATTAACTTTATTTTTATCATAAATATATTAATATTCAATTTTATAAAAAATTTAAAATTTAATACATTAATACACAATCAATTCACGTAATTGAAGATCAAAAACTGCAATCAATTCACGTAATTGAAGATCAAAAACTGCAGTTCCTCATAATTATGTGAGTTATTATCAACTAACATAATTTACGTTAAAATTGAACAGGTTTGAGAAACAAATTTATGTCAAAATTCAATTTAGGTTTATGTTAATGATGTTAATATTTGTCTTAGGTATTCTCTTAAATTTTATGTAGTTTTAGTGGGTTAGAAATTTTAATAATTAAAAGGGTTTGGAGTATATGTTAAAAGAAAAATTGTTTAGTTAGGAGTAAGTTTTTTTCGGATATACGAAAATAGGTTAATAACATAAGATTTTGAGGCATCTGCTAAGAGTGAAAGTGTGCCATTTTGCAAACCACAAACAAGTAGTTCTAGGTGCAAGCATCGTTTTCCTTTAATAACAGTGATGAGTCAATCTACATTTGTGGAAACAACGAGTGTTGATTGTCCCCATTATTGACTAGACTATATTTTTTTACTATTTAAAAGAAAAATATGTGTTATTAAAAAAATAAAGCCCCCGAATATCTGCTATGGCACTCACACCATGAGCTCCATGTGTACGACCATTATACATTGATACAAATTGACTTTATTTGTAACACCATTTCTTTAGAGCTTTCATTTCCATTCATTGACTATAACCAAAATCCCTTCCTTCTTTCCATATTCATGTGTTCACTCAATATATTCCCCATTATTTCTCTGGATCTCTTGAACAACACATCAATTATTTCCTCTCGAAAGTGGTGTTCTATGAGGATTTCGGTCATGACTCTCAATTTATTTGAAAATTTTCTTCCATACACATCCTTTATAGAGGTTGAGTGCCCTTTCATGGCAGCCATCTCCTCCATAAAAATATGTGATCTTCTCAATAGCTTCAATCCTAGTATTTCAAATGAGCCCTAGCAAAATGAGAGGTCTTTGTAATCTCAAAATATTTGGACTGAGAGATCTAGCTATGACCATGAAAAAAGAAAGAAATAAATATGAGAGGATGTAGAAAATGAAATGCATTGTTTTGAATAATTAGTTAAATAAAAAGGATCAATAAAGCACTGAATATTTTGCAAGATCTCGTCCATTTTCAAGGAGGTGTCCTTTTTTGTGTTATTGTATTCAAAGGAAAAGGGCATGCAAATGCTTCTCATGTTAGAAATAGTATTTACTCCCATATACATGCAATGCAGGAAGAGTTGAGTTAATTTAAGAAAAAGTAAAATGTTGAGTTAAGTTAAAGTGAATTTAGAAAAGTTTAGTTAAAGCATCAAGTCTTAGTTTGCATGAGGGAAGGAAAGATAGAGTTTGCATGATTCCATATTTAGAAAGTTTGGTGTTTATATATAGCCGTGGTTGGGTCATTGTAATGCGAAGCAAGAAGAGAGAAGAGCCACAACCAAGTTGTGTCATAGTTTATTGAAAAATACATAGATAAGCCAGCCACAGGTCTAAGAGTAAATGAGCAAGACTCTTGGAGGACAATATAGCTTGGAGAATGCCACTCAAATATGGACGATGGTCGTGAAGAATGTAAAAGTGAAGCTCATTATAAATACGTGCATATGGATGAAGAAGATGCATAAATGATTGCAGAGAGAGACACTGTAATAGATCTGACCTACAAATATATAAATATAAAAAATAACAAGATCGACCCAATAATATAATATGAAAATTCTTATCTTTCTTAATATCAAAGCACTTAAGGTATGGCAACACAATACAATCACTCCTTAAGGAAGAATAACACTCCACAAACCATATGCTTGTCCATACAACAATTCTTCACGTCCCTCCATGGGGAGTCTCTAGCCTCTATATAGGCCTCATACATACAATACAATGGGTCATTACTATGGTTCTCTCAATACCATATATCTAATACAATGGGATTATTACATTATTGCTAACTACTTGTGGTCCCTTACATGATGTGGGTTAACCACTTTATTTATTAGCTATGCCCCATCCCATCATTACATTATTCCCTTCGGTACCTCCCTCTATACCCCATACTATCCCCCCTAGGTATACTACATGTGAATCCCCTTAAACATGTTTCATCCCCGAAACATAAGAAGAACACAAATAATATGATCTACTAAAAAGAGTAGTCCACTCGTACAATGCACGTGCATCTAGCCATCCAAGAGAAAGGTGAACCCTCGATCTAGTTTGTGCCTTGCTCACTTGAGATGGAAGTTGACCCTAGCAGATCTTCTCTGTTGATGTGTTATGGGTGGATCGTTGTCCCTCTCTATCTGTCATGTGGCGGTTTTTGTCCTTGTGGCTAATTTCTTTCCATCATGTTGGTTGTTTTTTTGCAAGGTGATGTGGGTGGTGATATGTTGATGTTTTAACCAACGATGTATCTTTATTTAATTCACCACCTAATGGAGCCTGATTGGTATATGGTACATGTTGTCGTGCCTGCTGTTGTTACTTATCTACCAATATTACTTCAACGATGGATTCTTCATCTGATGTATTAGTACTTGTAACATTTTCTACTTCAGTGCCCTTGGACTCTACCTGTTTATTGATGGAAATATCATGTAATGGAATTTTCTTCTTTTTATACCAGAGCTTTAGGAATTTCTTCTGCACATTAATATTGATATTACCAACAGATTACATCCAATGGTATCCCAAAACAACATCCACATTAGCCATATCTGAAGCATAAAAATCAGAATGCAATACATACTTGTCCATAGAAATCTTCAAATCTTTATAAACTTGCACCTCCTCATTATTAACCTATGTGTGCTTCATTTGTTTGGTTGGGACTTGCAATCTTTTAGCCAAATGAACATTAATAAAATGATACTTGCAACTAGGATTGATAGATGCAATTATCTTCTCTTTCTGAATACATCCATGAACCTGTAATAAGGAGATTACCATCAGAAAATAACCCCTTACAAGTCTCATTCTCCTGTTTTCTAGCATGAAACCATTTGTCTAAAATGACTTTTTCAAGCTCTTCATGAGGAAGGCTTAAATTCTTCTAGTAGTCAGGTGATTTCCACCATATGGAAGCCTCTTTTCCAAACTTAAACCATGCCAAAGGTCGCTAAAATTTCCCAACTTATGACTTTGCCCATTTTATGACTTCTTCAATAGCAGGGCCATCATCTTTTCCTGTAAAAACAAAATCCTTGCTAGGTCATTTCGTTTCCTTCTTTCCAGTATGAGACCATTTGTCAAAAAAAAGTTTTTGAATTTTGTCAGCATGACATAACTTCATAATCTCACTGCTAAGTGCTTTTCACCATATAGCAACCTCATCTTTCAAATAACACCCTATTTTGTCCTTCCAACACCATAGAAAGTCACACTTATGAGATTCTATAAAATTTTCAATAGTCATCCCATCATTGTTTCTTGTAAAAAACATCTTGCTAGAAACCATGAAAAGGGTTTTGAAAAAAATCACTTACTTGGCGAAAATTTAAAATGGCCACAGTTTGGTCAATATTGCTCAGAATCCTTATTATGACCTGTTTTCGGAAATGGAACAACCATTCTACATCCTCCCATGTGATAGAAATCTCAATCTACTCATTCTGGAATTTCATATTCGCGCTACACTCTCCCGCCGTCACAATGGTTTTTTAAAAAGAGCTAATTTTAAATTAGCGAGATCTCCCTCATCCGGAGTCTGATTCGACCAAATGTTTTTTTTTTTTTAATTGGGTAATTTTTAAAGAGGATATTATATCTGCAATTAGTTTCTCAAAATTCCCCACAAAAACTACAAAATTTAACTGGAGGTCCATCGTCCACGAATTTTCATCAAAAACTTTTTGCAACATAGCTAATTTTTAAATCAGCAATATCTCCCTCATCCGGATTCCGATTTGGTCGATATTTTTTTTAATTTGGGTATTCTTTTGCAAAGAATACAGATCTGTAATTAGATTCTACAAATTTCACACCAGAATTTCAAATTTGATCTGCAAACTCATCGCCCCAAAAAATTCTTGCAAAAATAAAAATACAAATCTCTTTTCTCTGCCCAAGAAAGTGCTCTCATACCAATTGTAATAGATCTAACCTGCAAATATATGATAATGTAAATATACCTAGAAATAGCAAGATAGAATAGATAAACTTCATATCTTTATTAATATCAAAACCCCTAGGTAGGGCAACACCATACAATCACTCCTTAAGGAAGGAGAACACTTCACAAGCCATATGCTTGTGCATACAACAATTATTCATGTCCCTCCATGGGGAGTCTCTAACCTTTATATAGGGCGCATACATACAGTACCATGGGTCATTACCATGGTTCTCTCAAAACCATATATCTAATACAATAGGCTTATTACATTATTGCTAACCACTTATGGTCCCTTACATGATGTTGGTTAGTCACTTCATTTATTAACTATGGCCCATCCCATTATTACATTATTTCCTTGGGTACCTCCCTCTGTACCCCATACTATCCCCCCTAGGTATACTACAGACGTTGACGCCTATGTATGTGAAGCAGAGAAAGAGCATATAGATGCTCAAGAACTCCACTTTAATGTGGATGGTGAAGATGATAGTGAATCACATTGTGAGAAGACACATGTGGATGATGACTACAATGTGAGTTGTGAATTGGTGAATCTAACAATATACATTGTTGATGATGGTGAAGCTTCCAATAAAGTAGTGAATAAAATGTGTGATCCAGTTGGTAAGATTGCAGCTGATGATGACCACTTTGTATCAGATATTGATAAGTTTATGTTTGAGAATGATAAAGATAGTTTTGCATATGAAGTAATGGTTTGTGAAGATGAGAGTCAATTTCTCATGAATTCAACAACAACTAATGAATTTGGTGAAGTTAAAATTGTTAATGAGCACATGCATGCTTGATATCCCACCATAGGGTTGATGAAAATTATGTTGATGCCATTTGTGGTCTCTTTTTCAAATAGGGATTGATTATGGAAATATGGAAAGTGTCATGTTTGATGAAGAATTTAAGGTTGAAGTTTCCATTGTAGTAGCAAGTTATGGAGCAAAAGTTGAAACTACTGATGAAGCAATGTGCGATGTAGTAGCAGTTGACGATCAAGAAGAGGATAAAATGATTCAAGAATTTTTTATGAGAATATCTTCTAAGTACATAACAATGGAAAATAACCTCGATGCAGTTGAAGAGTTAGAGAATAAAGAAGAAGCAGAGAAGGCTTTCACTGTAGAGCATAATGAAGGTATTTTTAACATTGATTTTGAGTGTGCTCTTAAACATGAAGACAATCCAGATACAATTATAGATGAAAGAGAAGATGAATAAAAAGATGAAGAAAAGGACATGGAAATTTGTGAAGATGAAGAAGAAAGCATCAAAATAATATTTCACCATTGGAGTTAAGAAGAGATAAAGTTTTTCTATCAAGAAATATGGCAGAAAGAAGAGCAAGAACATCAAGCATCAAAGGCTAAGAAAAGTTCACAGTTTGAAGATAAAGAGTTGTGGAATCAATCCATGAGTGAATCAATTTCTAAAGAGGAAGCTGTAAAAGACATGCTCAAAAAGCCTAAATTATTTTTTAGAACAAATATAAGAGAAGTCAAAGAAAAATTGTAATAGCAATAAGTGAAGAAATAGAGAGCTTGTAGCAAGAAAGTGTAGTTGAAAATGAAGCAGTTTCGAGGGTATAGAATTTGGAAGAGATGAAAAAGAAAATCCAATAGTGTAAAACGTTTTTTGAGTCAATTTTTTATGGTAAGCCTAGCGGGCATAGTTGAGTCATTATTATATTAAGGCCAATTCATGTGGTCATAACTAAGGGGGAGTGTTACAATTAATAATTACTCCTATGTGCATGAAATGCATGAAGATATGAGTTAAGTTAAGGAAAAGAAAAATGCTAAGTTAAGTTAAAGCAAAGTTAGAAAAGTTTAGTTAAAGCGTCAAGTCTTAATTTGAATGAGGAAAGGAAAGTTAGAGTTTGCATGCTACCATATTTGGAAACTTTGGTGTTTATATATACCCGTGGTTGGGTCATTGTAATGAAAAGCAAGAAGAGAGAAGGGATGCAACTTTATGGATGTATTTGAGAGAATAATTAATGAACATAAAATATTTATTTAAGTATAATCTTGTGTATTTATTTGTTTTGTGTTTGTTTGTTTATCTTTTTCTCTCACTAACATTGCATTCAAAGCATGGGGAAAAAATTGGCAACTGTGGTAATGATTGAATAGAATGAAATGTCTTTTCTTAGTTATTGTTCATGATCAAGCATCGAAGGAAAAGGAAGGAGATCTAATTTCAAGCAAGGTTGTATTGGCAAGAGGAATGTTTAGGTTTCTTAAATTAGAAAGGTCGACATAATGGAATGTATTTTCTTAGTTATTGTTCTTGATCAAGCAGGAGATCTAATTTCAAGCAAGGTCGTATTGGCAAGATGAATGTTTAGGTTTCTTAAATTAGAAAGGACAAAAGGAAGGTAGCTAAAAGAAAGTAAGTAGCAAGGTTAAACCATTGACAAAGGAAGCTCCATTGAACCATACCAACTACCTATAGTATTGCTACATAAAAGAAGAGGCTTGAGAATGAAATAAGGTATGTTGTGCATCAACAAGTTAGTCTTGATAAATTATCATGCTAGCTACTTATTACTTTGTAGTTAATCAAACTCAGTTCATTTTTCCCGTGGTAACGATTACTTTGTACTTAATCATAGTGAGTTCATCTATCCATTGGTAATAAGTTCTCACTAAGACAAAAGCTAGGAAAAATATAACATACGTAAAATTTTCACACTCAAAACTATAAAAGAAAAAGAAATATAACAAAAGTATAATTTTCATACTCAATATTGATGTTATTTTCATATTCAATATTGATGCTATATTTTTCTTGAAGGTCAACATTATTTGAAAATCTGCTTCTAATTTCTAGCTTCTATTAAGTAGGTGATGATTAGAGCACAAGCCCCATAGATCCCCCATAGGACTTTACTTAGGCATCGGGTAAGAGATCCCCTTACTTGGAAGTTCACTTGCACTAAATGAATATAACAAGTGATTAGGAGAATAACAAATTTTCATGCAAGGGAAGCAGTGAAGCATTGAAGTTGGTTGGTTGAAGAAAGTAGTGAGAGGTGTCTAGAGGAGGATCCTACACCTTAACAGAATAAATGATAGAATTTTTCTTCATGAAAAATACATGATGACTTATCCTAATGGAAAGAAGCATATGAAATGTTTCAACTTTCTCAAACTTTAGGTTATTTCTCTTGTACGGAATTGAAAACTTAGATTAGTGTAAAGCATACAATAAGATGTGGAATCTTATTTCCTAATTAAATTTCTTTGATCTAGGAATCAACAATGAAACTAACTACTCAAACTATCATGAATGTGTATTATTAATGAGAATCAAGTACAATGTATTTGTCATTATTTTTAAAAATCATGTGTAAATTTTGTGAATCTAAAAAAAAAAAAATAACATACACAACATGAATAAAATTACGTCATCAAACATTAAATCAATCATAGTTTTTATTTATAATCATAAATATATTAATATTAATTTTATAAAATCCTCGATTGGGATGTGAGACAGCTATATTGGTATTCCGAATATCATTAATATGATGGAACACAAGAGTGGAGGGTGGCAGTACTCCATCCCTCGCACATTTGATCTCACTAGAAAGGTGGAAATGCACATGTATTATGAAGGCATCTCCCCAACTTTATTCCACGGACTTCAAGATCTGCGAGAGGTTAAGGTATCAGGTGGGTTGTTAAATCGTTGTATGCAAGCATTGAAGTTCCAAGTAGCGTGCCACCCACATGTAAAAGGCTTCCTCCCACACCATTCATCCTCTGTGGGTATGTGTATTTTGCGGGTTTCTCTATTACATTCCCCTTGTTCGATCAATTTCTTTGTTTTTTCACTGACGAAGTGTTGACATAATGATGTCTGGAGCTAGTTGGAATCTATCCCGTGAATGTTGGAAGAAATAGTAGGTTTCTATGATGGATTGTTTGCTTATAGCTTTGTTGTTTCTATTTATTTCGACATCTTTCTTTCTCGCATGGGTTGTATTCAAGTGTTCCAGTTTAGTGTTTAATTTCTGTTTCATCCTCTGTTGCTTGTGTTTACTACCTTGACAGACTACTGGTTTTGATGATTAACAAGTTTTGGGCTATCCTAGATAGGGTTCTCTCATCTATGTCTTATTATCTTATTTTCAAACGACCTAGGGAAACTTGGGTGGTAATTGTAGACCTCCTAAGCCAGACCCATTGCAGTTTCCTTGATAATTGGTGGGTAGTTAGATATAGTAATCACCATAATCTATATGTACTACGTCGTATCCTTACAAGTCTATCTATTTCGAGAGGTTCCTAGGATCCTAAGTAAGTCACCTGCCATGCGACCAAAATTATAACACCCTATACCAAAGTTAGCCATTCTCATGGTCCTTTGTTTATCAATCCTATGGCTCGCCCTTCCTTTGTCAAAAGCTTTTTGGCTAGTGGGCAGCCATGGACGCGGCAGGAAACAGGGGTCGATTCTTGGTGATAGCCAAACCCAACCTCGCCCAACGAAAAGTCGAGGCCACAAAACCACCTCTCGTCTCATTCATGAAGCATCCCATTCATTCCAAAGTGGTACTTCATCATAGGTATGCCAACTATTTTCAGGTTGGGAATCTAAGTTGAACCATCAGGCAACCGATACATATGTGGATTTAGGTGATTGGAGGGATTTGATGCCTGACTCGGGCCATTCGAGAGGAAGGTCCTTCCAATATAAACAAACAATCTATCCTTATTGGTTAATGAAGAACACTGTAGCCAAATCTTTGGCTAATCCTCCAATAGACTCTTCCAAGACGAATTATGGACTTGCTGATATCCATAAGGAATTTCACTTGATTCAACTTCAACTCCAACAACCGAATGGACGCCTAAGTCACATTGAGCGACATATTCCATGCATCCCTCAGTGAGAACTTCCTAGTTCCAATGTGAAGGATCCAACCCAATTGGACTTCTTTCACAATTTGTAGCATGGTTGGCTTAATTTGGCTTTTCCTCTTGTCATATAAAGTATATGCAGATTATAGTTTCTCGTTTTAGTTATTTAGTATATAGAAGGCTGCATGAGATTCATACATACATAGTTCTGTTTGACACTGTTAAACTTTTATGTTTTTGGATGGAATATAATGCACTTAGATGGCCAAATTTCCTTCTTGAAAGGTTGAGACCATCTAACTATCTGAATTCGACTATCTGTAACCCGTATTTTTTAAAATAAATGAATAAGAAAAACATACCAAACTTAAAAAATCTAAATATTAAATTTTATAAAATATATAATACAGCAATACATAATCAGCTTAATATAATTACATGATAAAAAACTATAGTTCCTTATAACTATGTAAGTTATTATCAATTAACATACTTGACAACAAACCTTTACCTCGAGTATCAAAATAAGTAAAATGTTTGAAAAGCATTCAAATTAAGTGAAACTGTTTCCTGGGCAATATACAACTCATAAGAATGAGCAGGTTTGAGAAACAAACTTGGGTCAAAATCCAATTTATGTTAATGTTAATGATGGTAAGATTTATTTTACATTTTATATATTTTATTAAATTTTGTTTAATTTAAATAGCTTAGCGATTTTAATAATTAAAAAGGGGCGTAGTTTACCTAGGTCACTATTTTTTTTTTAACTTTTTTTCCCACTTAAAACCATTTTTTTTGTTTTTTCAAAATATATGATTATAAATCTTTGAATCATTTTTTAGAGCTGAAATACATTCAGCACCCTCAAAATACCATTAAAAAAAAACAGTAACAACCAAAATCCTAAAAACTTAATAACTATAATCAAAATTTCCCAAATTTGCAGAGAGATTTTTACCAAAACCATACTAGAATTGTCACTATTTTGCATCAGAATTGTATCCTTAGCACACTACTCTATTAAAAATAAAAAGCATGCGTTTTCTTCATTAAAAAGAATTCAAATTACATTTAAAAAAATAAAATGCCTGGAAAGCGTATCCCTGTTCCCACAATGGCCACTGCTATGGCAGAGAGACACCATGAGCTCCATGCCTATGTCTATTATACGCTAATACACACTGACTTTATTTGTAACAGCATCTGCTTAGAGATTTCAGTTGCGTTCAAGGACAATAACCAGATGTCCTCCCTTCTTTCCATATTCCATGCGTTCACTCAGTCTCTTCCCCATTATTTCTCCGAATCTCTCAAACAACACATCCATTATCTCCTCTCCAAAGTGGTGTTTTATCAGGCTTTCAGTCACTGATCTCAATTGCTTTGCAAATTTTCTTCCATACGCATCCTTTAGAGAGGCTGAGCGCCCTGTCATGGCTTCCATCTCCTCCTCTGTGAAACTCTCTGATCTTCTCAGGACCTTCAATCCTAGTATTTCAAACGAACCCTCTCTCGCTACTTCGCTGCTCACTTCCTCTGGACATGGAGCATACAAGGGAAGGTTGAATGAGTTCACCTTCTCCTCCTCGATCAACCCCTGTACAAACATTACCTTTAATAATTATTTGAATTCATTGTCAAACGCATTCTAACTGAATGCAAAATCAATAATATACAAGAACCTGAGACACCAAATCATTCAAACTGCTTCCTAATGACTCCCAACCGAAGGCAATGAAACCCTGATCGCTTGGATCCCGAGAGGTTCGACCCGTTAACACCAAAAACATGCGGCCTCCACGAACCAGTTCCTCTGCCCGGGCGCTTAGAAAAGCGTTGAAATCCCTTTGATATTGACGAAAATAAGCTTCTCCGACAGCCCGAGATCCATGGCACAGGATTTTGCCATTGTTCCATGTCACTGAATTTTTCTCCAAAACCTCTGCAGGAACCTGATCATCATCACACAAGTCACAAAACATACCGGATAATGAGATTTATCAGTATCCGAAACTAAAATCTCATACCACATGACTAGACTGTGAATCTAAATTATTATGTTAATTTAAATCTTTTTGTAAAAACATACTTGAGATAACCAGTGAAGACTGTAGGTTGAATGAACAAAATGGAGAGTCTGGTCTGGAAATAGCCTGCCATAGAACGAACCCGGTACCCCCGCTGCGAAATACGATCTATCTACCGCTACCTCTTCATTCTGATTATCAGTATTTACAGAAAAAGAAGGCAAAATTCTAAAGAGTGAATTGAAATCAGAAGCAGGAAGATCGTTAAAGAATACTTGGCACTGCGGAACAGTTATGCCTGCAGATAGACATTTGGCTTTAAGGGTCTTTGTTATATTTTCAGCAGCGAAGAGAGCATTTGGGCCAGACGAACAACCGAGGTCTGCGATGCAAAATGTCTTGCATTCCACCGTTAACTTCATGGATAAAATTGCTTCCTCCAACAAAGGTTTCACAATTTCTAATACGCTCTTCTGCATTATTGCATTGCCAGACAATATATAATAATTTGAATCGAATGTGTAATTAACTAAGATGTACAAGAGAAAATGATCGATTGACATTCAAAACCTGAAAGTGAATAGAATTTTGAGCATAGCTGTATTCTCCAAGTCCAGCGTTCATATGAAGCACTTTGTCAGTCTTCATGTCCATTCCCAATCACAGAACAACCAGAATCACAAACCGATGGATAATCCGGAGTTTCGGGTGAAGTAGAGGGCGTAAGATGCGATGTTAAGGCAACTTCCCGTGCCTCGAATATCTAAATACCAAAGTTCTAATCATTGTCCATGAAAACTAAAAGATGCTGTACCTATACGCCGTATAGGTTCCATGACACTGGTAAAATTTGGAGTTGTGAGATTTTTTGGAGATTCTGGAATTGGCAGAAAAAATTGACGTTAAATCTTGATTTATATTATTTAAAATGGTTTTTAAACTGCATATTTGGATTCAGCACACTTAAAAACTCTCTGGGACACTTTGCGCGATTCCAATAAATTGCTGCCCAATTCTGACCGAAAAAACTTCCAAAAAATCCCATTATAGACAACTGCATAAAATTTGATATTTATCAATCATTGTCCATGAAAATTAAAACATGCTGTACCTATAAGCATGTGGGCTCCATGACACCTATAAAATTTGATATTTATCTCAAGCTGCAAAGATTCTCTGCGATTTTTTAATATGACAGACTTCTGTATTGGAAATCTCGTCAAGAAATTTGGCATTTTCGATTGCCGTAATTGATGAGCCCACGCAATCCATTTCCCTCTAAGTTTGTTGACCGATTTACTACGATTACTTAAACAGGAGTATTCTGGGGCTTATGCTCTATGACACGTTTAAACTGAAGGTAACAAAGGCCAGAATGCTCAAAAGCGTCTGGGTGAGCTGGATTCAAAGCTTCATCAGTATTAAATAAATAATTGTCGAGGTACGACGTCCTTGTAGTCTCAAAAGCTTTCGACAGTTAGATTTGGCTATGTCCATGGAAAAAGAAGGCAAGGAACGTGAGAGGTAAAAAAATTGAAATATAGTCTTTTGAATAATATGTTTAATAAAATCACCCGGATGCGGGTGGCAATATGTTTACCAGCAATGGGCAGCTGGCAGGACGGCCACACCAGGCGGCTCTGCCATACTTTAATGCCATTAAAGGCCGAGGTGAAGATTATGCAGAGAGGAGATGGCTTCGAGCGAGTGAACTTAACGGTTCTGTACGCAAGGTTGTTGGGTTTCGTAATGGAGGCCTCCAGAGAGTTCAGCATAGGGAACTACATAAATGCGCATCTGTGCCAGAATGAGAATGTCTGTGGTATTTTCATGCTTTGCTCTGAGCAAAGAGGAGAGGGTGCGATTTCTGGAGTTGTGAGCGGAGGCAGAGGCCACACCTCTGCTCAGGGGGCGCTCTATCGCTCTAAGCCAAGAACTCATAACCGGGTTCAGCTTTCAAATAGTGTGGTTCGGGGAGCTCAAGTTCTGTGTGGGGAAATTCGGTTTCACATCGTCAATCGCCCTCACGTTTCAAGGTTCATGGCGCCGAGACAGCGTGGAGTCCCGCGCAGAGGCGGTGTCTGGGGTATTAGCAGAAGGGAGGAGGTCCAGGCAAGGGAAATTCCACCATTGGCTATGGCTGCGCCTCCGTCTTCTCCGTCAGAGGAATCGGACGAGCAAGATAGTCAAATGCATACCTCTAGTTTCACTTTCAGATGCCGGAAAAAGAGATCGAAGGTGTCTTTGCTAATCACTGTTATTGCGACTGAGGAAGATGATGAAGATTCAGATAGCCAGGAGGAAGATGCTGGGGAGCTGGCTCAGGCTGGCATTACTCAAGAGAGGGCGGAAATTGGTAATGATAATCCTCCTCGAGGCATAGTCAACCCTTAGGAGCATGCTCGTGTTATGGGGCCGCTTCAACCGCCAGCATTCCCGCCGGGTTCCCGTCAGCCACTGAACGAAGATGAAAATACACCAGAATTTGTTGCTGCACAGTGATTTGGTTTTGGAGTTTTGGAGGGGTCTCTTTCTTTCCGAGATGCCCAGTTTTTGCTTTAAGGGTAGCGGTATGCCCAGATTTCGCAGTGATTCCAGATCTCTGGAATCCCCTGTCATCCTACCCTCTAATGCCACAATGAATTCAGCAGCAAGGTGCGAGAGGCATGCAAAGGCTCTTTGGTTCTACGATTATGCTGCTGTTGTTCTTTTTGGAGGAATTTCTCTTGTAAGTCAGAGGACTAAATGCTGCTGTTTTGTCCATGCTCATTTCTATTGCATCTATCTTTGTAAATTAGGTAGCCTTGTGCACCTGTACTGCTTTTCAGATGGAGGGTGAAGTTATTCATCCTCAGAGGCATGTTCCTCTCTCTGTAAATATTTTCTTTTTCTTAATATATTAGCTCAGTCTTTACGTAGAAAAAAAAAATATGTTCAATAAAATCGATCAACACAGTGACGAAGATTTTTCAAGTCTCTGTCCATTGCCCAAGGATGTGTTTTTTTGTGTGCAAGTGCTTTGTAGGCAAAGCACAAGGACCCAAAACAGACTACTGCAGCAATCAGGGGTTAAATTTGACGGGTGACCCTACCCGTCAAGGAATTTTTTTATGACGTTTTTATTTTTAAACTGCCCATCATATGACTTTTAAAATTTATTTGTACAAGTTTCATCTGTGCTCTGTGAACTGGTTTGTTAAGAATAGAATCAAGCATAGCATATTTTTTTAATGGATTATTTATTTATTTTTAAACTGCTTATTACAGTCCATTTATATCCTAATTCATACTCATATACTATAAAATAATATTGATGTTAATTTATACCCTAATTCATATGTTATAAAATAAAAATCAAAACCATCAAAAGTAATAACTCGTATTACAAAATAACAAAACAGTCCAAGTCACCAAGGACACTATAACTGTTTTTCTGAATATGTACATAAACTTGGCGTAGTATTCCATGAACCCCACCCTTGGCAAAGCAGCAGACCATTAGCTTATTGCCAATTGGTCTCTGCACGCTATCTATATAGTCCTACATCTATCTGAGAAATACCCCACAAGAAACCAGTTTCTTTCTCACTTGCATGAAATGAATAACAGAACGAGAATCGCTAACAGTGTAGCTCGAACCAGAACTGCCATTCAGGATTTTAACAAATCGAGGATAAACTCCCAAATACTCTCCACATGGTTTTATCCTTCAGGTATATACATGATTTTACCTTCTACCTTTCCCCTCCTTGTGTCAGTTAAACCATCTTTTATGTCATAAATATCAAACACACTAAAATGTCTGCTGAACTTCACTCGATTGCAGATTCTGGAATATTTTGAAAATTTGATGGACAGGAGTGAAGTCCAACAGAACACACTAACATGTTTATTGAACTTCAGTATATTGGAAATTCTGGAATATTTCAGAAATCTGGAGCGAAATCAAACAGTTCACTTTGGGTCTGTGCCTCATATTTCTAAAATATTCCAGAATCGCTCATCTAGATAACGATGACCCTAAAATTTCTCCTTTGTAAAATGACGGACTTCATACTTTGATTAATAAACTTGAACGGAGATTTGTCAAAATAATGTCTTCTCTATCGATAAGCTTTCACTCTATCATCCTTGGGTTCGACGCTTACCTGGTAAAGCACTTTGATCGTTCTGCTTCTTCCCAATCTGCAGCTCTGATTTCAACAATGCTCTTCTTGCAGTCACCCATGTCAAAATGCCTCAAGCTCTTCGAGACCTCTTCTTCCTCTTCCTCCCTCGAACTCCAAGTGGAAACACTCTTATCAACTGAATTGAACTGAATACCCGATGGCAAGCCCTGAAGCTCTAAATTGGCAAAATGGCACTTTTCCAGTTCACCAATGTCGATGCCAGCGCTGTTTATCAGTGCAGATCTACTGGCAGGAGTATTATGCCTAGCAGGAGAACCAGCTTTAACAGGAGTATGGCAACGAGAAGTGCGAGAACTTCCGAGGGGTGTCATATCTGTTCCCATATCCCGGTGCTGAACTGCTGGGATGACCTCGGTACAGGCATCTTTCATGGACTGAAAACCTTCATGCTTACCATAATGTTGTATCTTCCCAGGCTCTGAGACCTTATATCTGGGAGCTGGTTCAACTTTATCAGTAAATTTATCTGCAAGCATGCAATACCAATAAACACTGTAAATACATAGAAACAAATAGGCAATTCAATGCGCCAAACTAGTGTACAACTCAACAGACCTTTCATAAAGACATCGGATGGCAAAGCTGCAAATGCCCCATGATCTGAGGACCCAGAGCCTAAGCTGGATGATAGGTTAATATCTGTGGATAAAACAGAGCTTGAGACTCTGCTTGAAACATCACCCATAACTAACCCTCCTCCAAGATATTTGTCGCCCATATTGCTTCTATCATCCGATCCTGCCCTCAGCTTGACATCCTCAGTACCAACCTTTTGACCCATAATTTCGCCATGCCTGAGCCCCATTGCATTCATCTCATTCCCAGAAACTGGGTTCACTGCATTTGTTTCAGAAGCCTGAGATTGGAAGCCAAGGGCAAGGGTCCTGCAAGTATTAGTATTAGTCTTGATAAAACGACCGAAAGGATTATTACTATTACTATTATTATGAGATAATGAATCGTTGCAGAAAGAATTTATCAGCCATTTCTTCGCATCATCCCACTTTGAAGGAAAAGCCCTCCTTGAAAACCCCCCCATGGCCGTCATATATTTCACTGGAAGAGGATTCTCTGCGGGTCTTGGAGGGGTACCTAGGCAATCTAACCTTTTGGGCACACTGAGACGATTTCCTTCTCTTATTCTGTGGACCTTCAATTCTGAATTAGGCCTACTTTCAATATCCCCAGCAGCCCATTTCTCTGTAAAAGGATTATTATTATTACTCACATTCTTCTTTGCCATGGGGAAAGACTTAACAAACTCGGATGTTTCTCTGAGATTGATTTTACACAGCGGATCAAGCTGATGATGGGTATGGAAGTTTTCTGAAAATGGGTTCTCCATACCGTACTTGGGCAATTTAACCACCACTTCCTGGCAGATAAACAGATATTTTTGAATATTCTACAGTCAGTAACCAAGACATATGGACCCATTATTCTAACATAGCAAACCAGCATTTTGAAAAAATATAGACATGGGATACCAATAATGTACCTTGGATGGCTTATTGGATTCAAATGAAGATTGGACAGGCAAGACTCTGTGCTCCATGCTTCCTGAGTTTGAAGATGGCTGGCTTCTAAAAGTTGGATTGATCACTGATTTCGGACTGATATCTCTGGTTTTCTTCAGAAGAACATTTCCTGTGCAGATTTGATCCTCAATATGGTGGACCATTGCCATATTTCTCTATCTTCTGACACTGAGTGTTGCCCAACCTTTGGGTAAGTGTCATCTGACCACATGAACACTTGCATGCGTGCATTTACAGATGAAGGGGAAGATACTTGCAGTTTCTCTGGCTGCAAAATCAAAACCCACAGAGACCACTCCAGAATAAGTGAGTCAGTGCTTCAGTGCTTCTTCTAAAAATCTTTTAATCAATATTTTTATGAACCAAACAATTCAAAAACAAATTTTTCATCAAATCACTCAAGCTAAGATCTTTTGATCAATATTTTTCTTTAATCAATATTTTTAGAAACCTGTATAAGTTTGAATTTCAGCATCAGATTTCAACAGTGTATTTTGGTATAAAGAATTATCAGACTGCAACCATTGATTTCACTTACATCAGATTGCAACAGTGTATTTTGGTATAAAGAATATCAGACTGCAACCATTGATTTCACTTATAAAATAGAAACAAGGGTGTTATTGGATTTCAAACCTGAGCTGAGGAAGCTTGCACGAAGCCAAAAGAAGAAGAAAAGGAACAGTCACCAGTTTACAGTGGAACAGTCACCAGTGGTAAATGCTCCAGGCTCAGAATTTATTTCCATTCGTGAAAGTTGGTGGACGCGTGACGCGTCACGCATTTGTAGTCTCTAGACTCTGGGTAACGGCAGTTGCAACTTGCCCCCGCCGCCCGCGGGCCGCCAACTTACAGCCTACAGCCAGTGAGCCACAGACTACAGTCACTTCAGTCTTCACTATTTATACCGAGTCCCGACTTGGATGTTAAATATATATATATATATATATCAAAAAATTATTAAAAAAAACTTAAAACTTTTCATTTTCAAACATGCCCGTCATATTGACGGTATTAAAAATTAATAGCAAGTTACCGCTGACGTGGATATTTGAAATTAGAACGTATTTTACGTGTAAAAGACCTAAAAACGGGCAGACGGGCGTCAAATTTAACCCCTGGCAGCAATGACCGACTAGATTCTCTTCCCACCAATGAAAACACCTCAACCTAATTTCTTCTGAGCGACAATTCTCGATTAAGTACGGAACGAAAAAGAAGATGTAGGAAAAAATGTGTGCAAGTACTTTGCATGCAAAGCACAAGGACCCAAAACAGACCACTGCAGCAATGACCGACTAGATTCTCTTCCCACAAATGAAAACACCTCAACCTAATTTCTTCTAAGCGACAATTCTCGATTAAGCACAGAACGAAAAAGAAAATCTAGTTTCGGGAAGTGTTGTAAAATTAATCCTAACCATGGCGTTAAATACATTGAAAGCACTTATATTTGTCAATGGATTTTTGTAGGATTTTTGCGGGTTGTGATTTCGTTTGTAGGGGGAGAACTGAAGTTCTGAGCAGAAGTAGACCATTTAACAACAAATGTGTTGGGAATAATGCTTAATTAGTTATGTAAATCGCTGAATTTTGTGTTTTGTGCAAAACTAAGACAGCAAATTGTTAGCGTGGTTACTGGTTGTAGTGCGAGTGGATTTGCTTAAGAGTTGATTCATAATCATTTTGGTAATAATTTTACTATATAAGAACGTAGTTAATGGTTCAATTTATATATATGATATTTACAGGGGTTTTTAGCTCACATAGTAACTGTTTTATTTGTTTTATTATATATATATATATATATATATATATATATATATATATATATATATATATATATATATATATATATATATATCTATGTGTGTGTGTGTGTGTGTGTATTTTTCTTCATAGTTATGTTGGCTTATGAGCTAGCTTAAATAAGTCATTTCATATTCTACAAGTGGTATCAGAGCACGTAAAATTGTTTTGGGTTAAAGTTGTATTGTTGGAATTTCGCCAAAGCTAATCATGTCAAATTTTAATGAGATGCTAGTGCAGAATTTGATGGGAATGATTATGATTATTGGTGCATTAAGATGCTAACCTTTTTAATTGGAAAAGATTTGTGAGAGATTGTTGAATCAGGATATGAGGAGCCAGCTGATTGGAATGCCCTTACAATCAATGAAAGAACAACAAGAAAGGAAGCAAGAAAGGAGAATGCTCAAGCTTTCTTTCACATTCAGATAGCTCTTGAAAAGAGCTTATTTCCAAGAATATCAAGAGCAAAAACTGCCAAAGATGCCTGGGAGACTCTATAAGAAGCTTACCAAGGTAGTGATCAAGTTAAGGTGGTCAAGCTTCAAACATTGAAGCGAGAGTTCGAGAATTTGAAGATGCAAGAAACTGAAAATGTGAGTGGCTATTGTGTGAGAGTGAAAGATGTGGTCAATAAAATGGCTACACTTGGAGAAACTGTAAGTAATGAAGTTTTAATTAAAAAGGTATTGAGATCTTTAACACATAGATAGAATCATATTGCCATAATCATGGAAGAAAGTATGGATTTGACAAAACTACAGTTTGATCAATTGGTTGGATCTTTGATGTCTCATGAAGAAAGATCGAAGGACACTTTTGAAGGTGTAGAGAAATTTTTTTTCCTCTAAATTACAAATTACAAAGAATGAAGATGCAAACAGTGCCAAAATCAATCAAAGTCAAGGTAAATGGAAAAGCCAAAATTCTTCAAGAGGTAGAGGAAGAGGTGGCTAAAGTGGAAGAGGTAGTTTCAGAGGAACAGGTAGAGGTAGATTTGATAAGAGATATGTTCAATGTTATTATTGTAATAGGTATAGCCACTTTGAAAGAGAATGCAGATTGAAAGAAGGTAAAAACGCTAATTATGCTCAAGAAAGTGGTGAGTATCCTCCAGATCACTTATTTTTATCTTATGCCAAAGGTAAAAATACTAGTAAAGATGTTTGGTACCTAGATTCTGGATGCTCTAACCATATGACAGGGAATGAGAAGTTGGTTTCAGCAAAGGATGGAAATTTCAAATCGAAGATCCAGCTTGGTGATGATAAATCATTGGAGGTTGCTAAGCCAAAGGAGCTATGGAGGTCCAAACAAAAGAAGGTATAAAGAGTATTTGTGAAATTTATTATACTGCACAATTGAAGCATAATTTGTTGAGCATTGGGTAGCTATGTGAGAAAAATTATAAAGTAGTCTTTGAAAATAAGACATGTACTATCTATGATAAGAATAAGGGAAATAGGGTGATCATTGTTGTGCCTATGACAAGAAATAGGATGTTTCCCTTGAGGTTTGATGAACATAACAACAATATTGCAAATATGGCTTATGAAGATTCAAGTTGGTTATGGCATCTCAGGTATGGGCATTTAAATTTTCACAGTTTGAAGTTTCTAACCTCACATGCATTAGTTTCTCGTTTTCCCAAGGTAGAAGAGCATAAGGAGGTTTGTGAAGGATGTGCTAAAGGAAAGCATGCAAGGGAAAGCTTTCCGAAGGGAATTGCATGGAAGGCTCATCACCCACTTCAGCTTGTTCATTCAGACATATGTGGTCCTATGCAAACTAAGAGTTCGGGTAAGCAATCATATTTCATCACTTTTATTGATGATTACTCACGAAATTGTTGGGTATATTTTTTGAAGGCCAAAAGTGAAGCCCTGGATACATTCAAGAAGTTCAAAGCCCTTGTCGAAAATGAGAAAGGGTACAAGATCAAATGTTTGCGGACTGATCGCGGAGGAGAATTCTGCTCAAAAGCTTTCCAGATTTATTGTGATATGAATGGCATTAGGATGCAACATACTATAGAATACACACCCCAATAGAATGGCATAGCTGAAAGAAAAAATCATACTGTGGTTGAAATGGCAAGAGGCATGTTACAAACTAAGGGATTGAGCAACTCTTATTGGGGAGATGAAGTTGCTAAAGCAGTGTACATCCTCAACCGTAGCCCCACTAGTGCACTGGAAAAGATGACTCTTTATGAAGTTTGGTATGGAAAAGGGCCTAATGTTAATCATTTCAAAGGTTTTGGTTGTTTGGCTTATGTGCATGTACCTGATCAGAATAGAAAAAAGTAAGATGCAAAGAGTGAATTATGTATTTTTATTAGGTATAGTGAGACAAGCAAGGATTATAAATTGTATAATCCTCTAAATAATAAGCTTATTGTCTCAAGAGATGTAATTTTTTATGAAGGGGGAGTTTATGGTCATCAAAAAGGCCATGTTGAGAAGACAAAATCTATTTTGAATGATGATTTAATTGTTGATAATGATCATGAGCAGCCAACTAATGTTTCTGTAACTAGTGGCATAACTCCACCAAGTAGCCCTTCATCAATTTCTTCAACATCAAGTTCAAGTCCAACTTCTTCTCCAAGTTCTACAAGGAAGGTAAGAAGATTGAGTGATATTTATAAGAGGAGTGCAAATCAAGCACATGAAAGAATCCCAACATGTGAGATAGTCAATTTTGCTTTATCAGCCAAGGCTAATTTTGAACCATCATGTTTTGAAGATACATGTGTTAGGTTCCTATACAAATAGGAATCATAATTTTTAAATGACTAAGATTAAACCTGTAATATGTACATACTTTTTCTTTCTGCAAATGTTTTCCATATTCAAAAAATTAAAAAATGTAAAGAGGGTATGTCCTAAAAGAATAATCAAAGGACAAAAAAAACAAAACGGTAAAAAAGGATGAAAAATATGAACCCCAAGAAAACAAAAAGACCATGAAAACGAGCAAGCCAAAACTCCACTACTATTTACTTTTATGCATAATAAATGATTGTGTGCAGTTTGTAACCTTTGCCACAATCCATCATAGTCAAAATGTTTAAAACTTTGCTATTTCATGTTTCAATTTTATGTCTATAGATAGAGAATAAATATCTAACCAAACTGTTTAATCCTAGCACATAATTAGATAGGTAGAGTAAATAAAAGGAGTTCAACTATTTAATCTAAGCCCTTGGATGTAATAAGGTTAGATTTAGTTAGTTTACTATTGTAAAGAGAGAAAAAATATTTGATAAGGGTTTGCTAGCTCAAATGCACCCTAATAAAGAGAAGTAAAAATGGTAGGATGAGTAGGTGGATAAGTAGAATAAAGGTTGTAGAAAGTGTGATGATTGACTAGGCAAAATCACATTTATCATCTTTCAACATGTATTTCAAATGTGAATGGGCACTCAAGCATGCAAATGGATATCAAAGTCAATTAATTAATTTCTCTCATTCATTTCACCTTTTACTTAACTAATTTCCCATTAAAGTTCAAAATACTTAAAAACCCTAAGTCAAAGAGGCTCAGAGTATTTCCCTTACTTTTGGAGGGACCAGACCCTCGACTCAAAGACTTATAGGCAATAAGTACTGAAACCCCCTCATAAACATTCATTCCCCCCTTCAGTTCATTCGTTTTTCCTAAAAATACTCTTTTCCTAAGGATAAACCACTTTTACCTAGGAGAAGTATTTGTTCCCCCACATAACTCATTTTCATATCAAAACTCCATAAAGTCACTATATCCTAAGTCTTTATCTGATTATTGGAAAGCATTAAAACACGATATATCATATATTTTGGATATTGTGCCCCTTTTCCGCTTATTTGCCTAAATTACTAATTTATTTATTAAATCCCTAATAAAAACTCGTTTCCCGTATATATCTTAACTCCCGTAATATTAATTAATCCCACTCTAGTTTAATTATATAAACTAAGGTTTTCTACCCCAAACGCACTAACTAATCGATCCTTGATTAAGTTAGTTAAAAAACCCAATTAAATCCCACCCGATACCATAACTCCCACCTTTATCTCGTATTAAACCAAAACCGCCACGCTTAAATGCTCATCGAGCCCCCCATTACCTTCCGTGCAACTCCATCGTCCGACCACCACACGATCTTTCCCCTCCCCATCTGACGGCCTGTGTTGATTTTGGAAGGGCCTGAAATTTGAACGTTACCCACATGAAAAGGGTTGTTTTCTGTTTTGCCCCCGAGGCGATGTGGCGCTCAATGTATGGAATCGGGTGGCCTTCCCCCAATACCGCCAAGCGCCCAAAAGTTGTATGAAGAAAACCACTTACGACCAACCCACTACATGCGAAAACATCCACTGTTCATCCAGCTACACGACAAACGACCACTGTACACCCATACCCGCCAAATTGACTTTCGCGCATAAAACCAAAAAAGCCCCAAATTATTGTTTTTATCATTTTTTTAACTGTAAACTTCCATGCACGCACCTGCAAACGTCCAAGCTATCAACCCACGTACAATTGCACCCTGAAGACGCTACAAAGCTCCCAGATCGCCTTCCAGCCTGCTCGTAGCCTTTTCAACCATTCACAGTTGCCAGTTACCCGGTTTAGACCTAGTTTTCTTCAAATTCCAGGTATTTAAACCATAATCCACTGAAAACCCTGTCAATTTCCGAACCAGTCACTAAGTTTTCTTAATTGAAATTAAAGAGAAACTCTAGTAACTTAAACCCACCTGGAATTGAACCACCTTTGCCCTAAAAGACTGACAATTTACCTCCCCCATTCTCAAATCCACAAGAACTGAGAATGGCTGCCCCAATTTCCATGGATGTCAAACCAATTTCCACTCCTCACCTAGACCTAGACAACCTTCCCCTTGTTGATAAAGATTTCCAAATCAAGGACACCTCTGTCCTTGAATCCCCTCTTAAACTACACTACCGATATAGAGATCAATACGTGAACCATGCTAATAAAATTGGTCTTTGGGAGTCCAATTTACCCAAGTACCAATTCCCTGAAGTTCATGTTTTCCCAGAAATTGTCCATTACTACCATGCAAATTATATCCCCAACCAAAGAGCAGTGATGTCCCCAGACCAGACTGTACTTTTCACCATCATTGTTGAATCAATAAATAAAATGTTTCAACTTGAACCAGTGCAAAAATCTAACCTCTATTTCAATTGGAAACCTATTATACCAATTCCCCAAGCTTATCACTGCAAAACTGGTTGAGATGTTCCAAACCTTCATCAGGGAGGAAAAACATATCCCAAAAGATCCTCCCCCAGATGTGGCTACCATATTTTCCCCATTTGGTCAGGGCATTGTAGCAATGACTTCTAGTGTCTTAGGTTACACCACTAGTGAGTATATAGATGAAATCATCCTCGCTTTCATATCCATCTTTACTCTAAGACAACCTCCTGTTGTCATTTATGATTATGCCAAGTTTCTAGTTGATAGGATGCATGACCAATTTCTAAGGATGAGTAATGAGAGATTCTTTAAGTATTCCTCTGTCTTGTATCACTTCTTTTTCTATTACCAAGCTGATAAGTTCCCATTTACTCTCCAAAAGCTTGATACAAAGGGTCACCCTAGGTCAGTGATTTTTTGGACTCCTTTGATCCATAAGTATGACTCCCCATATCCATATATATACTTCATAGACCTTTTTGCTCATCCTACAGTAACAATGGTGATAGGCAGCCCTCCACCGAGAATCAGTTCAGATATCAGGAGGATCCTGCAACTTTCAAAACAACACAAAGTGGGAGATTGGTACTTGTACCAAAACCACATTGAAATTAGGATTTATGGCTGTGAACTGGTCCCATATAAATTACCCAAATACCTCCCAATGAGGTTATTTGCTCTAGAGTACTACAGGTAGATAATCAATTCAGATGAGGTGCATTTTGTCAAAGCCAAAAAGAAGGCCCAACTCAGAATCAAAGATCAACTAGGCCCCTTTGTATGTAATAGCGGAGAATCCGGAAAGGAAGTAGAGAAAATCCTTTAGAGACTTAATCTAAAACAGAGCTTCATGTGGAGATATGATCCCTTGGACTTCATCTGCAACAAAAGATAGAAAAACAAGATGGCTCCCTACATTCACCACCGAATCCATGAAATAGAAAAATATGCAAATCAATTGGAATGGGTGGAGAATACTTTAGTGGACAAGGATAGCACTAAAGTTGTTGTTGAAAATACTTTAATTTATCTAGAGAAACAACTTGATGAGGGTTCTTTCCTGCAGGTGCCAGGAGAATCTCAAGCCCAAGAAGAATCACAGGCACAAGGAGAATCACAGGCACAAAGTGAATCACATGTAGAAGAAGAATCCCAGGTACAAGAAGAGTCAGAACAACCAGACCTATCAGAAGAGCTAACTCAAATAGGTTTACCAGAGCCCATCATGAGTACTACCCCGGTCTTGCAAACTCCTCTAAATGAGGAGAAAATCCTCAAAAGAAATAGGGAAGAGGCCACTACTTTAGGCAGAGAAACCTCACAGGCATATGTAGAGACCAACCTGGTCAAAAGGCAAAGGATAAATCCTATCTCTAAATAGGAATTCACAAAAGAAATAGTTGGGGCCACCAGCATAGAAAGAGAAGGAAGCAGACATGCCACTCCCTGCGAGAGTACACTAGAACCTTCCACATCACACACTCAGATGTTGGAAAGCCAGCAGAGTGTTGAAGTGTCCTCCTTCAGGATGCCAACTAACAGAGAACAAGACATCAGAGAAAGATACAAGGACATAAAATCCAGAAATGAGAGGCTAAAATCCCAAACTTATGCGCATTACTTAAAGATGGCCCCTACAAATAAAACACGGCTTATGTCAGTCTCTGATGTAAAATAGGGGAAGATGAAAATGACATTCATGAAGCCTAGTACTCAGCAACCAAGAACAATAGCACACTTCAAAAAGATAGATTTCGAAGTACTGGAAAAGGACATACATCTTATTGACCAGATTAAGCTGCATAAGCAGACAGGAGAGATGATTTACTCCACCTTGACAGGGAAAGCCATCGTTTCCCACCAATTGCAAAACTCCCTGAATAACATATCAGCTCAGTTCCAATTGGAGAAGGCCTCTTCAGAGGCCAAAGACACCAGAATTGAGTCCTTAGAGGACTTAGTCATAGAATTGGTACATGATCCCAAAGATGTAAAGGCAACTAAAAAATTGATAAAAAAGAAGAATGATGACATTGCTTTGAATAAGCAACTCAAGATTCCACAATTACATCACCCACAAATAGCAGAAGTCTTGGAGGCACAAAAAGGACATGAAGAGCTCATGGACTTGGTCCTAAAGCTAAATAACCAATTGAAAGAGATAAAGAAGGAGTTGGAAATTTTGATTCAGTCTAAACAAAGTGATCTAGAAACAACTTCCACAACTACCATTCCCATAGTAACAATTGCAGTTCCTTCTACATTGGCAGCATCTTTGGCACCAACAGCTCCACCTGCCACAACACTGCCAATCACAACCGAGTCTGCAGCAATATGCAAATCTACATAGAAAACAACAGAGCTAGTAAAAGCCATGGAGGAGATGTCCATCCAGGCTACAGAGCTGAAAAGGCTAAAGGAGAAAGTCACAAGCTTAAAAACTGACTGTAAGCTTGCCCAAATTCAACAAAGAGAAGAAAAATAGAAAGCCCTAAGGATGGGTGAGAAAATTAAGGTCCTAGAGAAAGATTTGACATTGCAGAAACCATTAAGACAGACCAAAGAAATGATCTGAGCCAATATCATTGACTCTGTCAATGATATTTGGCCATCAATTAAGGTTATATTTGAGCGAAGAGAACTAGTAAAGGTAGCTACTGGAGCTATCCAAAAGGTAAAGGAAGAATTGCGTGGTATGCATGAAGATGCCAATCGACTCATCCACTTCCTGAATAGCAAGAACATACATGAGCTAAATGAGTTTGGTATAGAGGATAGGACTGAAGCCATCCTGGAAGTCAAAAAGGTTCTTTCCAAAAGAAACCTCATGGTTAACTTAGAAGAAAAATGCCATAACATGCAGGTGGCCATTGACAGGTTTATGGCCAAATTTCAAATTTTGAGGGACAAAGGCCTTCCCAGTCCTATGGTCATCCATGATAAACTCATGACCCAATTGGACTACACAAATAGACTTAAGAAATTGGCTAAGGAACAAGCCAGTACTTTAGGTATCAAATCCTTGCCTACAGGGAAAGTATTATATGACACTTTTGAAAACTTGTTCTTTTTAGAGCATGAGGTGAAATATTTGTTTTCCACCAAGCCCAATTTTGCTAATTACGTAGAAGTAGATGAAATATACAGAAGAATGATAAAGGCAATGTTACCTAAGAATGAATGGTGGGAAAAAATGACATATTTACTATAAGTTACCACAGTAAATCTGAAGGCAGCCAGGTAAAATAGGTAAAAGACATGTCAGCAGGGTCAAAGAGTAGGAGGTTAAATAGTATCAATGAAAGATCAAAATGAAGAAGATTCCAACGTAGAAATGCTACAAATATAAGCCAACATTAAAGGGCTACAACTCAACTACAACAATCAGCACAACCATAATAAAAGGGACATCATGATGCAGTTTTACATTTGTGTCTATCTTCATACTTGAAGATATTTTGATTCCCGAGATTAAATTTAGATTGTTATGAGATATTTTGTAAATATTTTTTGTATAAATACTTCATATTTTGAAGTATTTAGGGTGGATTCAAAGATATTTCTATAGACTTTTCTCTTAAATCAAAGTCCTATTGTATCAAAGAACTGGATTGGCTTGCTGGATCACGGAATAAAGCTAAGATATTTTTCAGGATTCTTGTGTAAAGTGAAAATCAAATAATTATTCTCTCATGTGTATTATTGTTTTTCCTTACATTTCTTAATAATCATATGTGTTCTATGAAATCTGAATGTTAAGCTAGGAATGATATTTCAGAACTGGCTTAAATGCACTTTGTCTTGATTGTTTAGATTCTTAATGTTTCCTGCTAAACTATCTCAACTAGGGAATTCTTAGCTTCTCCTTAGCTTCCGTAGTTTTTCTTTTGGTCTATGTAGCAAAGGATTCTTAATTGCCCTTTGTTGATGATCACCCTTTGTTCCTCATTCTGATACTCGTCCAAGGATTCTTAAGTGCCCTCCACCTTGGTTAGAATCATTCCATCCATCATACCTTGAATATTTTCCTTTAGCTTTGCTAGCCTGCCTTGTGAACATTCCCTTTAATGATCTGATCTAGTTATGCTATCCTTTTATTGACTCCATAGGCCAATGGCTTGAAGAAACTAGCTCTATCCATTTGTTCCTATAATTCCACCACCCAACCAAAATCAAAACCTTATGAACACTAAGAACTAGCATAAAATCCTCACCCAAACAAAGTTAAATTATAAAGAGAGAGCCCTCTCTGGACACAGGTTGGCTAGAGCCTGAGTTTGAAGATTGGTCTATGGTTACCTCAGATTATTCCTTCTTTTGATAACTTCTAGGGAAAACTTTGGAGTGATAACAGCATGTACTAATGAGGTTTGGATGCAAGCCATGCAAGAAGAGATGGATTCCATTCAAAGGAATGACACTTGGAAGTTGACAGATCTTCCACGTGACAAGAAAAATATTGGCACCAAATGAGTCTATAAGACTAAATTTAACAGTGATGGGATTGTTGAAAGACACAAAGCAATATTAGTTGCTAGAGGATTCACACAAAAGTATGGAATTGATTATGAAGAGACATTTGCACCAATATCAAGACAGGAGACCATTAGAATGTTGTTTTCATTAGCAGTTCAGAAAAAAGTGGAGCATACATCATATGGACGTGAAAAGTGCCTTCTTGAATGGGTACTTAGAAGAGGAAGTATATGTGGAGCAGCCACAAGGTTTTGAAGTGCAAGGAAAGGAGAATAATGTCTACAAGTTGAAGAAGGCTTTGTATGGCCTCAAGCAAGCAACAAGAGTGTGGTATGCTAGATTGATGGATACCTTCAGGAAAATGGCTTCCAGAGAAGTAAGAGTGATCCTACCCTTGACTACAAACAAGAAGGTATTGATATTCTAATCATAAGTTTGTATGTTGATGATCTATTGTATATGGGTAGTAGTTCTAAGATGAATAATAAATTCAAAGTTGCTATGGTGAATGAATTTGAGATGAAAGATCTAGGCATCGTGAAATATTTTCTAGGAATGGAAGTTTATCAAAGTAAGGATGATATTTTCATTTGTCAGACAAAGTATGCACAGGATATGCTAAATAAATTTGATATGCTTGATTGTAATCCATCCCCTACTCCAAGTACCCATGGAGAGGTGTTATGTAGAGATGATGGTGCTGATTTAGTTGATGAGAAAACTTATAGAGGTATTGTGGGGAGCTTGATATTTCTAACCCACACAAGGCCTGATATTACATATTCAGTTTCACTTGTTTCAAGGTATATGACAAATCCATCTAAAATACATATGAAGGAAGCCAAGAGGATTTTAAGGTATGTGAAAGGCACTCTAAATTTTGGTATTAATTACTACTCTTCTGAAAAGTTCAATCTTGTTGGATTTAGTGATTCAGATTGGGGAGATAATCTTGATGACCGTAAGTCTACATCTGGAAATTGTTTCTCTTTTTTTTTGTGGAGCTTGATATTTCTAATCCACACAAGGCCTGATATTACATATTCAGTTTCACTTATTTTAAGGTATATGAAAAATCCATCTAAAATACATATGAAGGCAGCCAAGAGGATTTTAAGGTATGTGAAAGGCACTCTAGATTTTGGAATTCAATACTACTCTTCTGAAAAGTTCAATCTTGTTGGATTTAGTGATTTAGATTGGGGAGGTAGTCTTGATGACCATAAGTCTACATCTGGAAATTGTTTCTCTTTTTGTTCTGGTATGATTACATGGAGCTCAAAAAAACAAAGCAATGTTTCCCTCTCATCCACAGAAGCAGAGTATGTTGCAGTTACCTCAGCAGGTACACAAACTCTTTGGCTCATAATTTTTTTGGAAGAAATTGGAGAAAAACAAATTCAGCCTACAGGGATTTATTGTGGTAATATAAGTGCCATCAAGTTAGCAAAGAATCCAGTTCATCACAGCAGGACAAAGCATTTTGACATGAAATATCACTTCATTAGAGATTTGGTGCAGAAGAAAGATATTGAATTGAAGCATATAAATACTCAGCATCAACTAGTAGATATCTTCACCAAAGCAATTGCAAAAGATCAAGTTTTGGCACTACGAGATAAGATAGTAAATCCTCATTAATCATTAAGGGGGAGCGTTGGGAATAATGCTTAATTATTTATGTAAATTGCTGACAAATTAGTCAGCAAATTTTGTGTTTTGTGCAAAATTAAGGCAGCAAATTGTTAGGGTGGTTATCGCTGGAAATTAGTTGTAATGCTGGTAGATTTGTTTCAAAGTTGATTGATAATCATTTTAGTAATAATTTACTATATAAGAATGTAGTTAATGGTTCAATTTATATATATGAGATTTACAGCAGTTTTTAGCTCACACAGTAACTGTGTTTTATTTTTTTATATATGTATTTTTCTTCATAGTTATGTTGGCTTATCTTCTGGCTTAAATAAGTCATTTCATATTCTACAAAATGAAGCTTTGAGCAGAAGTATAACACTGACCATTCAACAAAAAGTGAGATAGTTAAAGCACATCATACAAAGCTCGTAAAATGTATGTTCACATTTACCGTGCAATTCTTACTTTCATTCCTTGTTGAAATATGTAACTACTTATCTTAGTTGTGATTATTTCTATCTAGAAGTGTCTATTCCTATTTTGTTTCCTAGATTTGTGTGTGGTTGAGATATTCTCTCAATTAACAGATTGTGTATCCAAGATACTGCTTTCTCATCGTCTGTTGAACTTATGGCTGATCGAAGATTGTGTAAACTTTTTATCTATACGCATTACGTTGGCTTCTTTGCTTAATGACTAGAAGAGATTCAAACACTGTTATGGAGTATCCTACCCTCTGCTGAGATGTTCAAAATTGCAGCTGGCAGTGGAGAACAATGTTCCAATTTAATTGATTTCATGAACCAAAAAATCGGTACCACATTGAAATTAACGTATTAAATGGAAAACCAAATCGTATCCACGGATTTCTGAACATTTTCGACCAATACAGCCGAACTTCATAAGTATGATAGAAACATCCATCCCGTGGGAATATTCACCATTTTCATACATTTATATAGAAACATTTGTCGACAGGAGCATTCGCCTATTTTAGAAGCGTATAAAGAAAATAGTAATTTATATTGGAAATATTAATCCCAACCACCGCGTTAAACACCCTCACAACAACCATACTTGTGAGAAGTATTTTTGCAGGTTGTGTCTCTGTTTGAAGATGGAAGGACTAAAGCTAGAACAGAAGTACCGTGCGAACCGTAGCGTTGTTTGAAGATGGAAGGACTAAAGTCAGAATAGAAGTACCGTGTGAACCATTCTACAACACAGCAAAGAATTGAAGGCATTTAATGTATTTTGGTAAATAGATATGGGCAAGCATTCATTCCGCGACTATTGCCCACACTCCAAACGCCTACGCGATTACTGTCCACACTCAACAACAACATATTAATTATTTTCTCTGTCATTTATTAATGTAAAAATTGTATGTTGAGATAAATACTTAGGTAAAAGTCATTTCACAAGTAAGAGAGAAAGAGAGCGAGATTCTATGAGGAGAAAATGGTGGAGAAAATTTTGGTGGTCGCGCGAAAAACAACAGTTACTGTGTGTTATTCCACGTCAAGTGTAAATCACTATAAAACCTTTGTTTTACTTGGTGAATGAGCTGCAGTCTCATGTGAAAGTATTTTCATGATTTAGAATTAAATTCTAAGTTATTATTGTGTTGCTCCAAACTTACTCTGTTCTACTTTGTTTATTTTGTGGTGAGTGAATACTGTGGTTTTAAGTCTCTGTATAGCTACGCGTACATCTAGCTGAGCGAAATCTAGCTATGCGAAATCAAGCTTCGCGAAAGTCACTATTCTGCTACACGAAATTAACTTCGCGATTCTCACCCCTCTGCTTCTCGTCATAATTTTTTTTTTCAACATGGTATTAAAGCAGGTTAAACTTTGTTAGTGTAAAAACAAGTGTTTTTACGAGTAGTTAAAATTGTTTTGAGGGTAGAATTTTTGGAGCATATTTACCAGCAGGTAGAAAGTTTTTTTTTTTCACTCAGAAATGACAACATCAAGCACAAGCTTGACTAATCCTCAGATACCTCAGTTCAATGGAAAAAATTATGATTATTGCTCTATTACAATGAAGGCCCTGTTTCCTTCTCAAGACATTTAGGATTTGGTGGAGGATGGTTTCCAAGAACCAGCAGATGCAACAACATACAATGCCTTATCTCAACTAGAAAGAGATCTGTTAATGGACAAGAGGAAGAAGGATTCAAAATCCATGTTATATATTTTCCAAGCAGTTCATGAAAGTATTTTCCCAAGGGTTGTAGCAGCAACAAAGTCCAAGAAAGCATGGGACACCCTCTAGACAACCTATCAAGGCATGGAAAAAGTCAAGATAGAAAAGCTGCAAATTTTGAGAAGAGACTTTGAAACACTTTGTATAAAAGAGATTGATAATGTAGACTCATTTTTTACACATGTAAGTTGGTTGGTTACTCAAATCAGGTCTCATGATGAGACACTTGAGGAAAGAAGAATAGTTGAAAAAGTTTTGAGAAGTCTGCCAGCAAGGTTTGATGCCATTGTTGTGGCCATAGAAGAGACAAAGGATCTCTCACAGTTCTCAGTGGATAAGCTTAATGCATTACTGATTTATCATGAACATAGACTGAATAGAGCAACAAGCTTCTCATTGGAGCATGCCTTCAAGACACAAGTTTCATTTGTTCAATGTAGAGGTAGAGCAAGATCATATGCTAGAGGAAGAGGAAGAAGCCCACACAGGGGTGGAAGAAGCAACCCTTCAAGCTCAAGTGGAAGAGGCAACAATGAAAATCCAAGTCAAGGCCTAAGCCAAAATCAAGCACAAGGTCAAAGGTATGATAAATGTAAACTTCAATGTCATTATTATAAGAAGTTTGGTCATTATGCAAATGAATGTAGAAAGAAGCAATATGAAAACCTCTCCAGAATCATCTCTGTTTATATAATCAAAATGAATCAACCCACTCGCTTCTCATGGAATATAGGGGGTTTATCCGTGATACAAATATGAAGGATACGCGATCTTTTTGGAGCTACCACTCCCTTCCCTCGAAAACGGATGGATGGAAGGTTGGTAGCTCAATACGTGATCACAACGAAGGAATTGACCATTGACAAGGCCAGGTTCAAGAAATGGAAATGATCGGCTACTCCCCATACACCTCCTTTTCACTTTCAAATTTCCCACTTTCATCAACTTTATTGGCCACCTCACTATCTTTAGTAACAAAGCAAGTGTAAATTTCACAAATGAAAGTCAAAACCATGATAACGTGTTTTTATATTCTAATGTAGCATAAGAAAAACAAAGTGATATATGGTATCTAGATTCAGGGTGTAGCAACCACATGTGAGGAAACATAGAAATGTTTTCCAATCTAGATGAAAGTGTGAAATCTGAAGTGACATTAGGGATTGATAGAAAAGTCTATGTCATGGGAAAAGGAAGAGTTAATATCCTAACAAATAAGGGGGAGAAGAAGTACATCTCAGATGTTTACTTTGTCACCGGTATGAAGCATAACCTCATAAGCGTTGGACAACTCATGCAAAAGGGCTACAATGTCTTCTTCAAAAAAGATGTGTGCACAATTTTGGGTAGGCCTCCAAGAAAACAGCTGATTGCAAAGGTTCAAATGACAAACAATAGAATGTTCCCCCTAAAATGACAAACAATAGAAGGTGCACAAGCACAACTCTCAATGAACTCACAAGAGAATGGAAGAAAAGAAGCAGCTCTCACACAAGTAAACTTTCAAATAGAGGTAAAATATGAAAACTAGTTATGGCATTTCAGATTTGGTCATCTCAACTTTGGAGGTTTGAATTTGCTGCATAGGAAAGGCATGGTGAAGGGTTTTCCACTCATAGAAAAACCAGACAGCCTATGTGAAGGATGTATCTTGGGCAAGCAACATAGAGAGACATTTCCAGCAGGAAAGTTAATAAGGGCAAAGGCACCTTTGGAGATTGTCCACTTAGATTTATGTGGACCAATGCAGACACCATCAATTGGTGGTAGCCACTATGTATTGACCTTCATAGATGACTACACAAGGAAGACATGGGTCTATCTCCTAAAATAGAAAAGTGAAGTGTTTGAGCACTTTCGCCAATACAAGGCTCTTGTTGAGAAGCAAAGCAGACACTACATCAAAGTCCTTAGGATTGACAGAGGTGGAGAATACATCTCAAATGATTTCCTTCGTTTTTGTAGGGAGCATGGAATTCACAAGCAATTTACAACAAGGTATACACCTCAACAAAATGGTGTAGTGAAAAGAAAGAATAGGATCATTATGGAAATGGCAAGGAGTATGTTGAAGGCAAAGCATTTGCCAAATGATTATTGGGTTGAAGTTGTTGCTTGTGCAGCATATATCTTGAACAGATGTCCAACCAAGAGCGTCCATAACATAGTTCTTGAAGAGGCACGTAGTGGAAGAAAGAATAGTGTCACTCACATGAGATTTTTTGGATGTGTGGCGTATGCCCATGTTCCGGATGAGTTGAGGAAGAAGTTGGACAACAATGAGGAGAAATGTATATTTGTTGGATACAGTGATGAATCCAAGGCTTACAAACTCTACAATCCATTAACCAAGAAGGTCATAATCAATAGAGATGTGCAGTTCATAGAAGAGGAAGCATGGGATGGAAGTTTAGAAAAGACAGTCAATGTCAAAGCATGCATACCACATGAGGACAAAGAGGAATTAACAACAGCAAGTAATTCCTCAACAATGACTCCCTCTACACCTATTCAAGCGCAACAAAGCAGGCAGCAAGCAACACCATCAACAAATAATAGGACAGTTTCGTGTAGCCAAGCAAGTGCTTCTCCAAGCACACCGCAAAGTGCAACACCAAGTGACATGTCAAGCCCATCTTCAACAAGCACAAGAAGACCAAAATTTAGAAATTTAAATGAAATTTATGAGCAAGAAGAAGTTGATAGCAGCACTAGTTTGAATTCCTTATTTGCATTATTTTGTCATGTAGATGACCCAATCCATTTTGAAGATGTAGTCAAAGAAGAAAAATGGGTTGCGGCAATGAAGGAAGAAATAGAAGCAATAGAAATAAATGACACATGGGAGTTAGTGAGACTTCTGAAAAGAAAACAGGCCATTGGAGTGAAGTGGGTCTATAAGACAAAAATCAACATTGAGGGAAAGACTCAAAGGCACAAAACAGAGCTAGTCGTCAAATGATACAAGCAGCAGCATGGCAGAGATTACACAGAGACGTTTGCACCAGTCGTGAGGATGGACACAGTGCACGTAGTTGTGGTGATTATTGTGCACCATAAAATGGAGAGTGTATCAAATGGACGTAAAATCAAAATTCTTAAATGGGGTGCTGAAAGAAGAAGTGTATGTTGCACAACCGCCTAGTTATGAGGTAGAAGGCCAAGAAGACAAAGTGTATCGGTTGAGGAAAGCTCTTTATGGGTTGAAGCAAGCACCGCGCGCATGGTACAACAGGATAGATGCCTACTTGTTGGACAATGGTTTCGACAAATGTGATGGTGAACCCACTCTCTACATCAAAGAGAGTGAATGTAAGATTCTCATTGTTGTCTTATATGTAGATGATTTTATTTTTACAAGAAGTGATGATTTCCTCATCGTTGATTGCAAACAAGTCATGAAGAGTGAATTTGATATGACTCACTTGGGACTGTTAAGATATTTTTTGGGAATAGAAGTGAAGAAAACAAAAAATGGAATTTTTATTTCTCAAGCGAAGTATGTGGCAGACATTTTGGAGAGGTTTAAAATGCAGAACAGCAAGCCTGCACCAACTCCAACTATCATGGGGTTGAAGTTGAGCAAATAATATTACAGTAACAATGTCAATTTGACCTTATACAAAAGCACGATAGGAAACTTGATGTATTTGATCACCACTAGGCCGGATATAATGTATGCAGTAAGTTTTGTGTCGAGGTTTATGGAGACACCCAAGGAGACACATTGGTAAGCAACGAAAATGATTTTAAGATATGTCAATGGGACAAAACATTATGTCATTTTGTACACAACAAAAAGTGATTTTAGGCTGGTTGGTTACACTGACAGTGATTGGGCAGGAAGTGTCGATCATAGAAAGAGCACGTCACGATATGTTTTTCATTTGGGTTCCGGAGCTATTTCATGGGCCTCCAAGAAGCAACTAATAGTGTCACTGCCAATAACAAAATTTGAATATGTCGCAACAACATCAATAGCATTTCAGGCAGTTTGGATGAGAAGGATGTTGAGGGATCTTTGTCATGACCAAGAGGGAATGACAACCATTTTTTGTGACAACACCTCAGCAATTGCATTGTCAAAGAATTATGTCTTTCACAAGAGGACCAAGCATATTGATGCTAAATATCATTTTATTAGAGAGTTGATTAACAATGATGAAATTGTGTTGCAACACTGCAGGTCACACAATCAATTTGATAATAACTTCATAAAGCCATTGGCATGTGAAAGTTTTGTTTATCTCAAAAACTGTTTGGGAATTGTCAATGGTGGCAATTGTGATTAAGGGGGAGTGTTGGAAATATTAATCCCAACCACCGCGTTAAACACCCTGACAATAGCCATACTTATCAAAAGTATTTTTGCAAGTTGCGTCTCTATTTGAAGATGGAAGGACTGAAGCCAGAACAAAAGTACCGCGCGAACCATTCCGCAACATAGCAAAGAATTTAAGGAATTTAATGTATTTTGGTAAATAGATATGGGCAAGCATTCATTCCGCGACTATTTCCCACACTCCAAACTCCCTCGCGATTACTGCCCACACTCAACAACAACAACTTATTATTAATTATTACGTGTGAAGTGTAAATCACTGTAAAACCTTTGTTTTACTTGGTGAATGAGCCGCAGTCTCATGTGAATGTATTTTCATGATTTAGAATTCAATCCTAAGTTATTATTGTGTTGCTCCAAACTTACTATGTTCTAATTTGTTTTTTGTGTTGTACTGTGGTTTTAAGACTCTGCATAGTTGCACGTAAATCTAGCTGCGTGAAATCTAGTTGAGCAAAATCAGCTTCGCGAAAGTCACTACTCTGCTGTGCGAAATCAGCTTCACGATTCTCACCCCTTTGCCTCTCCACGTAAATTTTTTTCAACAATTTATATATTAAAAAATGTTAGGGAAATTTATATCTAAAAATTTCAATTATAAAATAGTAAATTCCTTATTAAAAATTGCCTTTTGTATTATAAAATTACACAAAAGGGTAAGTCATATATTTAAAAATTTGTTAAATATTTAAAATATAATTTTTAATAACTTTCACTGTGGAAATTGGTTTTATTAATATTTGATTTTGAATTTAATTAAAGTATTTATTTTTTGTGATTAGCCACAAAAATATACTAATCTTTATATATTTATTGTTGAATAAATTTGGGTTTGAAAAGGAATTAGTAATTGAGATATAATTTTTTTGGTTTGTGGAGATTATTTAAACTTACTTTTAATATCCAATATTTCATTCTTTACATTGGACATCAACCTTGAGTTTTTGGTATTTATATTATTGTATTTTATTTAGATGTTTTCTCAATTGAAAATACAAATAATATATTATCTTAAATAAACATAAAAGATTAATGCTGGAAATAATGATCTCGAATTTTATCCATATTGAATTTTATATAGTCAATTTTTTTTTTCTGAATTCGAATTTGGTAACTATGAATCAAACCATGTACCCATAAAATGTCTCAACTTATAACTATTTAGATCCAATATGAACCCACTACCAATTCCAACCGAAGGAAAAAACAATATCATATCTTAATAAAATATATATATATATATATATATATATATATATGTAAAAATCATATAGGAGAATTTGCCAAGATAATGTAAGATGGTTCAACTGTCTAGTGTGGTTCATCGTCAAGACAAGATGAAGAAGCAAATCATCTTACCAACTTAAATAGAGATCAATGTAGAGACCTTTTTACGCTGGTACCATGATCTACTTCTTCATCTTGTTCTCACCATGAACTACACTCCATAGTTTGGAAAGCTTCCCTAAAAATCACACAAGACTGAATTTAGAAACTATTATACCTGATTTACCAAATCATTCAAACTGGTTTCTAATGATTCCTAGTTGAAGGCGACATAAACCTGATCGGTTGGATTGTGAGATGTTCAACCCATTAACAGCGAAAACATCCAGCCCCTCGCAAGCATTTCCTTTGCACGGGCACTTAGAAACGTGTTGAAATCCTTTTGAAATTGAAAAAAATACGCTTGCCTGACTGCTCGAGATCCTCCTTCGCAGAATATTTTTCCCTTGTTGCATGTCGTTGAATTTTTCTCCAAAATCTCAGCAGGAGCTTGATCATATAGACGAAAACTAACCTGAGACTCCAGAATAAGGTATACTTATTCTAGTAAATTATATATATGTGAAAACATACCTGAGAAAGCCAGTGAAGCCCAAACGAAGAATGAATGAAATAGAGAGTTTGATCTGGAAATAGCCTGTTGTAGGACGAACCCAGTATGCCTGCTGCAAAATATGATCTGGCGTGACTCCCTCTTCATTCTGATAATCAATATCTACTGAAAGAGAAGGCAAAATTCTAAAGAGTGAGTTGAAATCTGATGTAGGAAGTGTTAGAGATAATGGAGAATATCTTAGAATAGTGAGTTGGTTCACGAGACCTCAGGATAGGAATTAGTTTCTATTTTTTAGGTTATGGTTCTAACTTCCCTAAATCTATGATTACTATATAATGTGTGATGTACATGAACAATGTAGAGCATTCTGTAGAGCCAGACTCTCCTAGTTCAGACTCTCTTTCGCAGAGCTAACCAGTGGGTTTCATTTTATTTAATACAAAACATTGCATTTTTAACATGGTATCAGAGCATCAGGGCTGAGGAACCTGTACGCTAAGTGGAGGGCGCGACTAAGCCGAAATCGTTGCAAGTTTTAGGTGCACAAACGTGATGATCCCACTGTAGACCTTCTGCGTGTTTTTATTTTTCCGACCGTCGCAGATTTGAAGTGTACAGTCGCGAAGACCTTCGCGAGTCCGTGGTGCTAACTCGTGCCAACTGTGCAAACAAGTGAGGGGCTGCGTGGAGGCCGAGAGAAGGCTGCGTCCTGGCAGAGGCTGACAACAGAAGGTTGCCTGGAGGCTGAGGTTTGCCAAGGAGGCCGTGGTAGAGGCCATGAAGGAAGCCACGGTGATCTGTGTGTGTGCTATGAGATCAAACAATATTGGAGATCAACGATCTCTGTGTTTGACACAGATCTGGGGTAAATCTAACATTCTTGTTTTACTTGTCAATTTTTTTTTTTTAAATCGCCAAGATGAATAATCAAATGTTTGAAGCATGCTTGAATGAGCATAACAAGCTCAATGGTTCCAATTATGCGAATTGGAAATTCAAGATGCAGACTCTGTTAGAAGTGCAGAGTGCTTGGACGATTGCAAATGGGGATGAGCAGAAGCTAGTAGCTGGGTCAACATCAATCCCACACTAGGAGAAGCGAGAAGGTAAAGTAAGGACACTGCTGAAGATGTCAATGAAAAACTATATCATACCATAAATTAGAGAATGCAAATCAGCAAGCGGAATCTGGGGAATATTGAAGGATTTGTATGAGATTATGAATAAAAAACGCCTTTTATTTCTGAAGAGCAAGATTTTATCCCTGAAGATGGAGGAGAATGAAATAGTTGCTTCCTTCATAGCAAGGATCAAGGATCTGAAGAACAAATTGTCAGACATTGGCGAAACAGTTGCATATACAGATCTTGTAACAATTACCATGAATGGTGTGACCGATGACTACCAAATGTTCATCACTGGGATAAATGTGAGAGAGAAAATCCCTAAGTTTAAAGAATTGATATTAATACTAATGCAAGAAGAAGAAAGAAGATCAACTCTGAAGCCCCAGAGTGTCGATCTTGCATTGATGGTGAAAAAGAACTTCTTCAAAGGAAAAGGAAATCTGCAACAACAAAACGGAGGAAGCTCATAGAAAAGACCAAATCCGACCCAAGGTATGAATCCGAATAGAAACAACTCTATAATTAAATGTTTTTATTGCAAAAAACTTGGTCATATAGCTAGGGAGTGCAGGAAGAAGAAATATCATGGAGAGCAGCAGAGGCAGAAATGACATGCAGGTCATCTCACGAATGATAATCATGAGCAGAACTTTGATTGTTCATGGTAAACTTTGATGAGAATGTTGATGCAGACATCTAGTATGTAGATTCGGGAGCATCAACACATATGATAGGGAATAACCAATGGTTTGAAGATTTTAAAGAAATCAACGACGGAGCACAAATATACCTAGATGATGATAGAAGTCATCAGATCAAAGGGTGTGGGAAAATTTCTGTCATTTTACCTAATGGTAATGTAAGACAAATTCATAATGTCATGTATGTACCCGGTGTAACAAAGAACTTGATTTCTGTATCCATGATTACATATCAAGATCTTAAAGTTGAATTTTTTAAATCTAACTGCTATATTAAATATCTGCTAGATGGAATGAAGACTATTGCTACAGGAATTCGAACAGGAGGTCTGTACAAATTGGATGTAAGACCAGCCCCAGTTCGAGCTTTAACAACAGTAGGTTTGACTACAGAAGAGCTGTGGCATCAAAGATTTGTCATATCAACTACAATGATTTGTTGTTACTTCAGAAAAAGGAAATGGTAAGAGATCTTCCTATCTTAATTCAAGTGCATAATTATTGTGATGCCTGTACATTAGCAAAGATGCATAGAGAATAATTCCCTATTCCAGTAGAGAAGAAACATAGAGATATACTTGAATCAGTGCACACAGATCTTTGTGGACCCATGCAAACAAAGTCCTTAGGAGGTGTACTGTAATTTTTACTGTTTATTTATGACTGCACAAAGTTTTCTTAGGTATATTTCTTGAGTAAGAAGAGTGACACATTTGAATACTTTAAGCAATTCAGAAATATGATTAAAAAGCAAACAGGGAAGTAGATAAAAATTCTCCGCTCCAATCAAGGGGGAGAATACAGGAAGGATGAGCTTATCAAGTATTGTAAAGACCATGGGATATTACATCAATTCACAGTACCCCATACTCCTCAGCAGAATGGAGTAATGGAAAGAAAGAACAGAACATTGGTGGAATGCGCTAGAAGCATGTTGAAAGGTAAGAATCTTTCGAATGGTTTTTTGGCTGAAGCATTGAATACTGCGGTTTATTTGAAAAATAGGAGTCCTACAAAGAGTCTTGAGTTTAAAACTCCTTATGAAGCATTATATGGATTTAAGCCCGTGCTGAAACATTTAAGAGTATCTGGGTCCAAAGCATTTTCCCATATTCCAAAGGAAGACAAAAGAAAACTAGATTCAAAAGCCATCAGATGTACCTTTATAGGGTATTGTTCACAATATAAAGTTTATAGATTATTTAATCCCTCTACTCACAAGATTTTTGTTAGTAGAGATGTCATATTCCATGAGCAGGATCATGAAGAATCTGATAAGCGCAATGAGGAATGGGATATTCCGTTCTTGGTGGAAGAAAGTGAAGAAATAATAAACAATCAGGATCAACAACAGACAAAGGCAAAAGATGAACAACAACATATACAACAACAACAACAACAGATACAGTAGAAACAACAGCAAATACAACAACAACAGCAACAGTGGGAAGAAAAAGAAAATGATGATCAGACAAGATTTGAAGCTACCCCACCACTTAGGAGATCAGGTAGGAAAGCTCAATTGCTTGCAAGATATAGAGAAAATGATTTTATAACTAGTATGATGAATGTTGTTGAACCTTCTAGTTATAAGGAAACAAATGAATGTAGTGAATGGAAAACAACTATGGAACAGGAATATGAATCTATAATCAGGAACAACACTTGGGAACTAGTTGAACTTCCTAAAGGGAAACAAACCATAGGTTGCAACTGATTGTATAAACTCAAGATTAATGCAGATGGAACCATAGATAAATTAAAAGCTAGATTGGTAGCAAAGGGGTATTCACAAAAAGAAGGCATTGACTATGAAGAAACCTTTTCCCATGTAGCTAAACTAAATACCATCATAATGTTGATTGCTTTAGCTACTAAGAAACATTGGATGATTCACCAACTAGATGTAAAGTTTGCATTTTTAAATGGAGAATTGAAAGAGGAGGTTTATTTAGAGAAACCTGAAGGGTTTGTCCAGAAAGGGAAATAACATTTAGTATGTAGATTAAATAAAGATCTTTATGGACTAAAGCAAGCACCCAGGTCTTCGTGTGAAAAGATTGATTCATTTTTTCTGCAATTTGGCTACAACAGAAGTAAAAACGACCATAATCTATATACCATGCAAGATGAACAAGGGCGCATAATGTTGATTTCTTTGTATGTAGATGATTTGATTATTATAGGTGATGCTACCTATCTAATCAAAGAAAGCAAGCAACAAATGTCAGAGGTGTTTGAAATGAGACATCTTGGTGAATTAAGATACTATTTGCGTCTTGAGATCTGGAGAGATTTAGGACAAACATTTATGTCCCAAGGAAAGTATGTCAAAGGACTATTAGAAAGATTCAGGATGGATCAGTGTAAGGTTGCGGCAGTACCATTACAGTAGAACATCAAACTGCAGAGTGAGGATGGCTCGAAAGAGGCAAATGCAACACTTTACACACAATTGGTTGGGAGCTTAATATACACACCCACCTACTAGACCAGATTCAGCTTATGCAGTCAGTTTGCTAAGTCAATACATGTCCAAGCCACTTGAAAGTCATTGGAATGCAACGAAATGTGTTTTGAGGTATCTACAAGGTACTGTAGATTATGGTATTATTTACATTGATTCCTTTGATGTTAGATTGACAAGATTTACAAATTTAGACTGGGCTGGAAATGTAGACAATCGCAGATCCATAACAAGCTATGCATTCAGCATTGGATCCGGGGTGATTACATGGAGCAGCAAGAAACACAAACACACTTTCTTTGTCTTCAACGGAAGTAGAGTATCAAGCTATGTGTGCAACAACATGTGAGGTAGTTTGGATGCGGAGACTTCTCGAGAATGTTGGGGAATAATAGAAAGATACAACAACAATCATATGCGACAATCAAAGTTCAATCAAACTTGCTAATAATCCGGTGTTTCACAAAAACACTAAAACACATTGATACACAATTCACACTTTATGAGGGAAAACTGTAATCAAAAGAACCATTTGGTATATTGTAATACATGTGATAGCTGCAGACCCACTAAGCCTCTTGGCCAAATCAAGTTTGACATGTTTAGGGAAATGTAAGGCATATTAGTGAACCCC